>CM055121.1:679551001-680056001 GCA_029206835.1 Rana muscosa
GATTTCCAGTTCCTAGCAATAGTGATTTTGGCTGAAATAAAAATAAATGTCAAGAGCCTCTTGCAGGACTTGGAGGCTTCCACATCTCCTCCCCCCAGTAGTGCTTGCTTAGCTGATTTAGTTAGGTTTAGTTGGGTAAGGGAGTAAACAAAATTATACACCCTGATCCAAAACCTCCGGACCTTTGGGCATGTCCACCAAATATGATAGGTGGTGCCCATCTGGCCACATCCTCTAAAGCACAACGGGGTAGCTCCTGAGACAAAAGTTGCCAGTCTGACCGGCACCATATACCACCTCAGTAGAACCTTATAATTGGCCTCAATTATTGAAGTATTGACGAGCGAACGAGATGCTGTCTCGGCTATCCTATGCCATTCGTCCAGATCCAGGGTTTCCTGCAAGTCGGTCTCCCATTGGACCATATAAGTCAGCTTTGTCGATACACTCAGCAATATCGAATATATAGCAGATAAATGTCCTTTAATTTTATCATAATTTTTGCATAGATGTTCCATGGGAGTTTGGGTTGCTAGGTTGCTCTTGCGAGCCAGGGTTTGTACATAATGTGAGATTTGGGCGAACCTATAACCCTCCGCTGGAGGCATTTGATGCCTGTCAGCCATAGTCCGTTCGGTCAGCATACCTCTATGATCGCACAAGTCAGCAATACACTTAAAACCCTTATTAGTCCACCATTCGAACGCTAGTGGAGTGAGACCCGGGGTGAATGCTTTATTTTGAAGCAGAGGTGTCAGTGGAGAATGAGGAGATTTGAATTTGTGAGATCTGGAGAGTCTGTCCCATAGTTCCAGTGACATGGATAAAGTAGGGCAAAGTATAGGAGGTCGCTCCTTGATAGGGAGCCATAAAATATAAGAAATAGGTTTGGGACGGCAGGAATAAGATTCCATAGCCATCCAAATGGCCTGTGCCTGTTGGGAGTGAAACCTTGTAAGTTGTGCTATCTGGGCAGCATAAAAATATTTTAATAAGTCTGGAAGACCAAGTCCTCCTCTCCGCTTCAACGTGTATAGAGTGCTCCTATTCACCCTGGGTCTCTTATCACCCCAAATAAACTGTAGTACTTTATTCTGGAATCGTTTAAGGTCATCACGGGCCAATGAAACTGGCAAGGTACGGAAGAAATACAATAATCGAGGTAGAACATTCATTTTAATTGAGTGAAGTCTGCCAAACCACGATGGCGGGTGAACCTGCCACTTAGCCATGTCAGCTGTTAGCCGTTTGAAAAGGGCTGGATAATTCTCTTTGTACAACTCACCAATAGATGAGGTCAGCTGTATGCCTAAATAAGGGAGAGCTGTGGATTCCCATCGGAATTGAAATGATTTTTCAAGCGTAGCCTGAGTGGAGCTTAGCAAAGATAAGTTCAGTGCTCTTGACTTACTATGATTAATTGCCAACCAGGAAATGTTGGAGAAAGGCTGCAAAATAGCATACAAGTTAGGTAGGGATGTGATCGGTGAGGTCAAGGTCAGCAACAAGTCGTCCGCAAAGAGTAAACATTTGTGTTCATAGTCTCCGCAATAAATGCCCTGTATATCTCTGCAGGCGCGAATTTTGAGCGCTAGTGGTTCAATCGCCAGGGCGAATAATAGTGGCGACAACGGGCAGCCCTGTCTAGTTCCTCTCCTGATAGGAAATGTTTGGGATGTATATCCTCTGAGCATTAGCGAGGCACTGGGGGAATCATATAATATGTGAAGGAGATCCAGAAAGCGTCTCCCAAATCCAAAGCGTGTGAGAACATCAAAAAGATAGTCCCAGGAGATAGAATCGAACGCCTTCTGGATATCCAATGAAAGTAACATTCCCCTCCTAGTCCCCTTTCCATCCCAATCAGACCGAACTGCCGAGATAAGGTTAATTATCCGGCGGGTTTGGTCCGATGCCTGTCTTGTCGGGACAAAACCTGCTTGGTCAGGATGGATATAACACTGAAGAAAAGTATTAAGTCTCTGGGCCAGTATTTTGGTTAGAATCTTAAGATCCGTATTGATCAGAGAAATTGGGCGATAATTGGAACAGTCTGTATGGTCCTTTCCTGGTTTCGGGATAACACTTATATAGGCTACATTTTCATGGCTGGGGAGCTTGCTGCCGCTTCTCAGGTCATTAAAGTAAGTACAGAGATGTGGGGCCAGAAGATCGTGATATTTCCTATAGTAGTGACCCGGGAATCCATCTGGCCCAGGGGCCTTGGTAGGGTGTAGGGTTTTGATTGCAGCCCTGACTTCAGGCTCTGTAAGAGCACCGTCCATCAGTTCCGCATGGGCTTGTGTCAATTTAGGCAGCTGTAAGTCGCGAAAGAATGTGCTCGCTTCAGATGAATCGAACTTGTCCTGCACTCCATACAGCTTAGCATAAAATTTGTGAAATTCTCCAATTATCCGTTCGGGGTTCTGGGAGGTTAGGCCCGTGGATAGTCGTAGTTTAGGCAAAGTCGGTGTGTACGGTCGAGGAACCAGTTTTCTAGCTAACATTGTGGTAGGTTTATCACCCATCGTATAGAACCTGTGCTTAGACCAACTAATATGTTTCTCCGCTTGAGTAGTCAAGCTAAGATTTAGTGCTAGTCGAGCCTCGTCAATTTTATGCCTTATATCTACCAGGGGATTTCTGTGCTGTTCACTAAGTAAGTTATCTAAGTTAGTTTCCAGAATCTTATTTGCCTGTTCCCTATTGCGTTTAATCCTGGCTGCCACTTGTAACAATATGCCCCTAATCGCTGCTTTATGAGCTACCCAGTTAATTGCGGGGGATGTGTCCGATGCCTTATTAAGTCTAAAGTATTCCTGTATTTCCTTTTGAATCTCTAAAAAGATTGTAGGGTCATTCAGCAAGCTCACATTAAGTCTCCACGGGGAGGGTCTAGATTTAGTCCATAGCCCTGAAGTAGAGAGTTTTATCGGGGAATGATCAGACCAAGGGGTAGATAAAATCTTAACCGACTTAATAAATGGTAGCAAAGGCGTACGTACTAGAACGTGGTCTATCCTCGAGTAAGTATGATGGGCTTGTGAAAAGTGTGTAAAGTCTCTGACCGTAGGGTTATTTTCTCGCCAGGCGTCGATGAGGTCATAGAAATGAAACAGACGTGCAACCTTGCTGCTTCCAGTCGGTGGGCGTTTCAATGTTGGTCTAGAGGAGTCCGATTTATCCATAATTCTGTCCAAGGGAATATTACTATCGCCTCCCATAATGACCTGACCCTGGACTTTGGGCATAAGAATCTTCAGCATTTTGCTAAAGAATTCCGGCTGTCCAGTATTCGGGGCATAGTATGATATAAAGGACACCTCCTGGTCATGGAGCCGCCCCACTGCCATAATATATCTACCTCTCTTGTCCTTAACGATAGCGATGGGGGTAAAGGGGGTCCATTTCGAAAAGCAGATGGCTACACCGCCCTTCTTTTCCCGACCCCCTGCCAAGTAAAACTGTGGATACTTCCCATTGAGGTAACGGGGCGCTGAGACATTGGAGAAATGAGTTTCCTGCAATAGCAGGACTTCAGCCTTCTGTTTATGATAAAACTGGAAAGCCTTAGTTCTTTTAGTAGGGGAGTTAAATCCATGTACATTGTGGCTAACTATCGAATAGTCTGTGTTATATGTGGTGGCCATCGTGGTAGGGCAGAGCACTCTTACCTTGCATAATGAATGAAGCGAGAAGGGTCCCGATGATGATGACTGTTTGGCTATGTGACCTCTCAGACCATGACATAAGGGAAGGGCGCTGAACCGAGGCTCCGAAGAAAGAGGGGGAAGGGAGAGAAGGAAAAGGCATTAGAGAAGAAGAGAAACAAAAATAAAAGCAAAAAAACATATACATAGGCCTTAGGCCCAAACAATCAATATAACTCAATCCTAGCTGATGAATGAAGGAATGGGGAATAACCCCTGCCGGAGACAACATCCGGCAAATTAGGTGCAAGGGTACCATCCTTGTCGTAGGATAGGTAGTCTTGCAGTTGGGTGGCAAGCATGACCACCCCGACCCAAATATGATTACACTCTGTACGAGCAGGCTATTCGAGGTCATATCGGAAATGACAAAATCAATCAATACAGTTTTAACATAACAGGCTGTCTATAGGAACATGCATTCCCAAGGCCAGTGGCGCCGGGGCCGGAAGGGTCCCCATCGGTCGTTCCGGCCCCCGAGCCACAGCCCAACAGGGGAACACATTGCGGTCCGACTAAGGCCCCCAGACTGCTAAAAAGCAAAAAGCAAAATTTCTTCGACCAGGTTGGGCCCGTCGGGGTTGTAAAATATTCGGCTGGCAGCCAGTCCGAAGAACCAGGAACTCCAGTAACTTTGTAACCCGTGACTTTGTAACCTGTGAACTGTGAACGGTAACGATGGCCCCATCAGGCCCATAGTCCACCATGGGCCCAGGCCATATCCGTGCAATCAAGCACTAACAGTTCCCAAAAGGGGCAAAAAAGCAAAAAGAGAGAAGAGCAATAATACTCAGGTATTCCGGCGAGCATTTCTGGCCTGTGAGCGTGTGCGATCCTGCCATATCGGGGAGAGGGGACGATGATCCAGACAAGGGGGAGATGAAATCGGAGTCGGAGAGTCCCGTGCAATGATGCCGAGACTAAGCAGTAGGTCTTCGCCTGCTTGGAACGTGGAAAAGGAGTGGGACTTTCCGTTGTAAGTGAATGATAACTTAAAAGGGAACGACCATCGATACTTAATCTGTTTGGCCATAAGTTGCTGGAGTAATGGCCGTAGGTTTCTGCGTTTCTGGACCGTTGATGGCGCCAAATCTGTAAAGAGCTGTATTGGTGTTCCAAATAGCGACAGGTCCGGCCTGTTGCGAGCCGCAAGCATCATCTTATCCTTAATGCGGTAGTAATGTGGCTTAACAATAATGTCTCGTGGTAGGCCGTCGGCCCTTGGGGCTGTCAGTGCTCGGTGAACGCGATCAACTTCCATGTGGTGGTTGGCTATATCAGGGATAAGGGTTTTCATCAGGTCTTTTACAGCCCCCTCTAGATCTGTGTGAGTTTCAGGGAGGCCACGCACGCGGACATTGTACCTACGAGAACGATTCTCCAAATCTTCAATTTTTGTGAATGCCTCTTCTAATCTATCCTGGAGGTCTGTCACCATGGCTGAGTTCTGGTTGACCCTTTTGATGGCTCCATCCACTTTGGTTTCAATTAGCTCAAAACGCTCTCCCAAGCTATGGATGTCTTTTTTCAGGTCAGTGGTGATTAATGTGCAGGCCTTAGAGAGCTCCTGCTGCAGCATGGTGGAGAATCTGCCCAACAGTACAGCATCAGGGGAATAGTGTGAGAGCTGGGGAATTGGTATATCCTGGCTGGATTGGCTGGATTGGCTAATGAGGACTTCTGCTAAGTCTGCCATGTTCCTATCCATGGAGGAGGCAGGGGAGGCAGGGGAGTTTGGAGAGTCATGTCTATCAGCGTATATGGCTGGGGATGGGGGATGTGATAGTGACTCACCCCGCTGTCCGGTCTCCACCTCTCCCGAGGATTGTGAGGAGAATGGATCCCTAGTTGGCTCCAGATTTAGCTGCCTGTCTCCTCTCTGTGTAGCGCCGTCGGATCTGGCTGCTGCCGTGCTGCCTCGTGTGTCTGGCTTACCCGGCGCCATCTTGGATCGCGGCTGTGCTGTAGGGGAAGGCCCTGCTCTCTTCCGGGCTGTAGTTTGCGTATCGTGTCCTTTCCGCGGCTGCCCCTGTGCCCTACGGTTCATCGCCACTTCGGGGCTGGTGTGGGATCGGTCCTGGCTCACGGACCTCAGTGCCTGCGCTATCGTTAGCTCTGGTGGGTCGGGGTGCCGGGAGCTCGGTCAGCACACGTCCTTCTCCGAGTCCCCGCGCATGCGCCTACACCTTCATTTGAGTCAACTGATTGGACTTGATTAGGAAAGCCACACACCTGTCTATATAAGACCTTACAGCTCAAAGTGCATGTCAGAGCAAATGAGAATCATGAGGTCAAAGGGACTGCCTAAAGAGCTCAGAGACAGAATTGTGGCAAGGCACAGATCTGGCCATGGGTTCTGCTGCACTTAAGGTTACTAAGAGCGCAGTGGCCTCCATAACCCTTAAATGGAAGACGTTTGGGATGACCAGAACCCTTCCTAGAGCTGGCCGTCTGGCCAAACTGAGCTATCAGGGGAGAAAAGCCTTGGTGAAAGAGGTAAATAAGAACCCAAAGATCACTGTGGCTGAGCTCCAGAGATGCATTCGGGAGATGGGAGAAAGTTGTAGAAAGTCAACCATCACTGCAGCCCTCCACCAGTCGGGGCTTTATGGCAGAGTGGCTTGACGGAAGCCTCTCCTCACTGCAAGACACATGAAAGCCCGCATGGAG
The DNA here is from genome assembly GCA_029206835.1 of Rana muscosa. Classification (NCBI taxonomy): domain Eukaryota; kingdom Metazoa; phylum Chordata; class Amphibia; order Anura; family Ranidae; genus Rana; species Rana muscosa. The sequence goes on from CM055121.1 coordinate 679,557,382, forward strand.
TTTGCTAAAAAAACACCTGAAGGACTCCAAGATGGTGAGAAATTCTCTGGTCTGATGAGACCAAGATAGAACTTTTTGGCCTTAATTCTAAGCGGTATGTGTGGAGAAAACCAAGCACTGCTCATCCCCAGTCCAATACAGTCCAAACAGTGAAGCATGGTGGTGCAGCATCATGCTGTGGGGTGTTTTTCAGCTGAAGGGACAGGACGACTGGTTGAAATCGAGGGAAAGATGAATGCGGCCAAGTACAGGGATATCCTGGACGAAAACCTTCTCCAGAGTGCTCAGGACCTCAGACTGGGCCGAAGGTTTATCTTCCAACAAGATAATGACCCTAAGCACACAGCTAAAATAATGAAGGAGTGGCTTCACAACAACTCCGTGACTGTTCTTGAATGGCCCAGCCAGAGCCCTGACTTAAACCCAATTGAGCATCTCTGGAGAGACCTAAAAATGGCTTTCCACCAACGTTTACCATCCAACCTGACAGAACTGGAGAGGATCTGCAAGGAGGAATGGCAAAGGATCCCCAAATCCAGGTGTGAAAAACTTGTTGCATCTTTCCCAAAAAGACTCATGGCTGTATTAGATCAAAAGGGTGCTTCTACTAAATACTGAGCAAAGGGTCTGAATACTTAGGACAATGTGATATTTCAGTTTTTCTTTTCTAATAAATCTGCAAAAATGTCAACAATTCTGTGTTTTTCTGTCAATATGGGGTGCTGTGTGTACATTAATGAGGAGAAAAATGAAGTTAAATGATTTTAGAAAATGGCTGCAATATAACAAAGAGTGAAAATTTTAAGGGGGTCTGAATACTTTCCGTACCCACTGTAAGTGTCAAAAGACGTTAAGTGTTTGCCTGATGCTACTGTTAAGAGTAGGGTTGAGCGAACCCGAACTGTAAAGTTCGGGTCCGTACCGAACTTTAGCTTTTTCCCGAACCCGAACCCGGACTTTGCGTGAAAGTCCGGGTTCGGGTTCGGCAATCTAATGGCGCAGTTAGAAATGCTTCAAGGGCCAGCCAATCACCTTTTGATTAGCTGGTGTGCCCTTAGAAGCCATCATAGCCATGCCTACTAATGGCATGGTTGTGATTGGTCAGTGCAAGATGTGACCCAGCTTCTATATAAGCTAGAGGCACACAGCACACACGTCACTCTGCTTCAGAATAGATAGGGAGAGGATCTTGTCTGCTGCTGCTGCTGCTGCTTTTAGGGAGAGATTGAAAAATACATGAGTTAGTCCTGATTCTGGAATCTGAGGGAAAAGATAGAGAGACAGTGTAGTGTAGGGCCAGTGTCAAGGTCACCTGTGGCCAGGTGACAGATGCACACCGTAGGGGGACAGGAGTGCACCGCAAGGTAGTGAACCCTATGGCTGACTGCTACGGATAGGAAACTGGGTGGTTGTGGAAAGCGGGACTAGAGGAGCACAACCGGGATCCTAACGGAAGCTAGAGCCAAGATTCCCCAGGGCGCGGAGTCTAAGACCCAGCAGGTCTTCTCCAGGGCCTCTAGTGGTGAGGATGTTATGCTGCAGGCTGGGACCAGGTCGCGGCCCCTGGAGTTTCCTAGCTCACGCCCCGTAGGATAAGGGGAAAAGAGGGGAAGCAGCAGCACAAGATATGAGAGAACCGAATAACAAGCTGAAGGTCAGGGGCCACAAGAAGACAAGGATAACGAAAGAACGAGCCGAAGGTCAAGGGTCACGAGCAGACAGGGATAGTCGGGGACAAGCCAATAACGTAACAGAGAGACAGACGTAGCACACGGCAGGCAGGAACCCAAACACACAATGCCTAACAAACACGTTGATCAGCCAAGCAGGCTTGCAGTGCACAGGTTAATATAGTGTTCTGTGATAGGGCCTGGGGTGGAGTCTGGCTGGGAGGAGATTATAAAGGAAGCCAGGTGAAAGGGCTCAGGCCTCTAAGATGAACACATGGGAAGGAAGGTAAGCTGACAGACAAACACTACTGCATATCCATGACAGCCAGGTTCCTGTTGGTGCTTTCAGGGAGAGAGATATATTATATAGAAATAGGAGTCCAGATTCAGAGATATAACTCAGCGATCTGCATAGGTTTACCTGTTTGTGTTGCAGTGCAGTCTTTTTACACTGCCATGAGCCCAGTGTCAGAGAAAATCTACCTTTTATCTGCAAGCTCAGTGCACCAGCACTGCATATATTACGTTGAGAGATACACCGTTTCCATACTGTGGGTGTATTCTGCTCTTGGAAAAAGATCCATTTAGGGCAACAAAAAAAAAAGGCACTTTATTGTGCTCTTTTCCAAAAGACCCATTAAGGGCAAAAAAAAAAAAAAATTTGCATTTTATTTTGCTCGTGCAAAAAAAGACCCGTTTAGGGCAAAAAAATAATTAAAAAAATTTGCACTTTAATGTACGCTTGCAAAAAGACCCATTTAGGGCCACAAAAAATATTTTGCAGTGTGTTATACATATGTGGAGGCGTGTGAAATAATCCATTTCTATATATTTGTCTTCTACTGTGCTATACTAAAAAAACAACATTTTTTTTTAAAAGCATTTTCTGCAGTTCTGTAGCTGTGCGATTCAGCGGTTACGTACTGTGGGTGTGTTGTGGTCTTCCAAAAAACGCCATTTAGGGCCACAAAAAATATTTTGCAGTGTGTTATACATATGCGGAGGTGTGTGAAATAAACAATTTCTATATAGTTTTCTTCTACTGTGCTATACTAAAAAAAAAAACATTTTTTTTGAATAGCATTTTCTGCAGTTCTGTAGCTGTGCGATTCAGTGGTTACGTACTGTGGGTGTGTTGTGGTCTTCCAAAAAACGCCATTTAGGGCCACAAAAAATATTTTGCAGTGTGTTATACATATGTGGAGGTGTGTGAAATAAACAATTTCTATATAGTTTTCTTCTACTGTGCTATACTAAAAAAAATTTTTTTTTTATAGCATTTTCTGCAGTTCTGTAGCTGTGCGATTCAGCGGTTACGTACTGTGGGTGTGTTCTGCTCTTCCAAAAACACCCATTTAGGGCAAGATCCTAAATTTGGAAAATATGAGGAGAAGGTCAAAGGGACGTGGTGGCCCCGGTCGTGGTGCTGCTGGTGGAGCTCCTGTTGCAGGGAGAGGACGTGGTGGATCTGTGCCAGATACACGCACAAGTGAAACACCTTCCTCAGGTGCGAGTAGGCGGCCTAGCCTGCGGCGGTATTTTGTCGCGCCTAATGAGGCTGCACGAATGTTTAGGCCAGGACAAGTACAGGCGATAGTAGATTGGGTTGCTGACAGTGCCTCGGGTTCCTTCCCATTGTCTCCCACCCACTCTTCTGATGAAAGATCAGAGTTGGCACCTGAAACCCATGTCCATCAGTCTTTCACCTCACCCCCTTGCAAATCAGCCAAGCAGTCTGAGCCCCAAATCATGCAGCAGTCTCTTCTGCTTTTCGATGACTCTGTTAGCAGGGTTTCCCAGGGCCATCCACCTAGCCCTGCCCCATGAATGGTCCATGAATCCTACAGAATTAGGGTGTTTGAGCCTATTTACCACTCAAACACTTCCCTTAAATTTTGCACCCCGCTACATTTTTATTTCAAAGTATTTTATTTTCCCACTAGCTTATCCATTAAATTGAATAATTTATTACAGAAAGGGCGTATTCTGGGGCATTCCCACCATATGTGTGGCATCGTGCCGTTGAGTTTCTGAGGTTCTTAATGACTTCCCGTACCTCTTCTGCTGAAAAGGGGGCCTCCACCATATTTTTTTATTTTTTTTATGTTATTTTAAGTTATTTCCCTATCCACATTTGTTTGCAGAGCACTTGCAATGCTCTTAACATTTTGCTGCCATTTGCAGCCCTCTAGCCTTTTCCATTACTTTTTTAGAGCCTTTTTAGTCCTTAGAAGTCCGGGTCCCCATTGACTTCAATGGGGTTCGGGTTCGGGTTCGGGTTAAAGTTCGGTCCCGAACCCGAACTTTTTTCCGAAGTTCGGCCGAACCCGTCGAACCCGAACATCCATGTGTCCGCTCAACTCTAGTTAAGAGAGATAAAAGCCGCATTTTAAAAATTGTCAAAATAGCTAGTAAATAATGAAATGTTGATATTGTTGTGCACCTTGTCACAAATGATTTGTCTCAAAGTGATGTGCATTCTGTACAGAAAGAAACAGAATGCAACAGAAAGAACAGTTAGGACGTACTGTTACATTTTCAGAGCTCCTACCTGTCCATAATGGACAACAAGAGGAAGTACCGTACTTAGTATTGCAGATTTCAATGTTTGATTAAAGGATTGGTCCAAAGCTGAAGGTTTTGATCATGTTAGTCATGATTCTATCAGGTGGTCTGACAATGAGCTGTACAAAAGAGATGGCCTGCATCTCTCACATAAGGGCACTGAGCTTTATGGAATTTAGGAATTTTTTGGACATGCATTTTGTTTTAAATCAAATAATCTTTATTAAACTCTATATTTATTTTTAAACAAACAAATACAGTTTGTTAAACAAAATTCTTGTCTCCAGTTATCTTAATTGATAGAAATTCCATAAACATACAGTGAATACATAAAGCGGGGTTCCACCCGCATTTTTTTTTTTAAAAGTCAGAAGCTACAAACACTGTAGATGCTGGCTTTTAATAAGGACACTTACCTGTCCTACTTGTCCGCAATGTCGGCCCGCCAAGGCCGATCCCTCGATCCTGGCAGCTCCCGGCGTCGCCATCCTCACTAAGGGAAACATGCAGTGAAGCCTTGCGGCTTCACTGCCCGTTTCCTACTGCGCATGCACGAGTCTCGCGGCTGCTCTTTGGGATACACACAGTTCCCAGAAGGCAGTGCGCCCCATTCACCAGAAAACAACGTGAGGAGGACGAGGAAGAAGACCTGCCATGGAGGATGAAGAGGCAGATTAGCAACCGCCTTTTCTAGTGAGTAAAACATATATATTTATTTTTTTTGCAGGATTTTTGTATATTTTTTTTTTTTTTAGGGTGGAACTCCACTTTAAATATTTATAAACAATAATCTACTTATAAATATATATACCTTCTAAAACTTTTATAACTTACTTATTTTATAAATATACCATATGTTTATGGCTCTCTAAATATCTGGGATATTCTCCACAAGTCCATTTTATGTGCTAGACCCTAACAACCTATCTCTAACTAATTGTGATGGAATCAACTTTGGAGTGTCTAGCCATTTGCCCGAGAGTTTTATAAAAGTTTTAAAAAATTATCTAGGCATCCTCTATGTTGATAAACCATATTTTCTCTTTGTAAGACTTCAATTACTGCTTTTACCCACAAAGAGTAAGCTGGGGAGCCATGGAAATCCATTTCTGCGCTGTCAACATTCACGCTATATACAGAAAATAGGTAATCGCTGTATACATGTGAGGGGTATAAAGCTCTCCATTCAGCCACCCCAAAACACATATCTTGGGCTCCATCAGGACAATAGTTCTGAACACTTTGTTAATAGTATCCAGCACTAAGGTCCAATACCTAACCAACTTAGGACATCTCCACATTATATGCACTAATGTACCAACATCTTTTTCACATTGTGGGCATAAAGGGGTATGCCTCTAATGCCACTTAATAGGTTTCTGAGAAGTATAATAGGCACTATGTATTTGGGTAAGTCTCTGAAATGCAGAAGGAGATACTTGTCCTACTTTATTAAGAACATCAGACCACTCCTATTCACTAAGTGGGCAATGTCAGTTTGCCAATATGTTCTGCACCTCAAATAATTTGATTTTAATATTTAATGCAACAATGCACTATACAGATTTGTTATTTGTCCTCACTTAGAAGTTGCTATTATACTTTGGTTAAGAATTGTTAGTGTAATATAAACCCAAGGGGTCATTCTTGACTGTGTTTGAATAGCATGACAGAGTTGTAAATATTGAAAAAAAAAAATTGTGGGCAAGCCAAATTCCTCCTGCAAAATTTGAAAATGTTTAAAAAATTGACCATCATATACTGTAATTGCGGGATGTACTTGGACATGCATTTAAACTGAGAAAAGGGGCAGAGATATAATTGATGAGGAACATTTCTGTCCCCAGGGGGTTAAAAAAATGTGAGGGTTTGTGTTGCTAAGGACTGGACTGATGTGGTGGTCACTTCAGTTAAAGTTTCTGGTGGTAAAAATAAAGCAGTAGATAGCAGTGTTTGCAATGTCATGTGCAATAATGCTCGTAGTTTAGGCAACAAGCTTTGAGAGCTGACAGTTCTTATGTCTAGGGACAACTTCTACCTTGTTGCAATTATACAGACATGGTTCAAGGATTCCAATGACTGGGGTATAAATATACGAGGGTATACACTGTACAGGAATGACAGAAAAGGGGAGGTAGAGTTGCCATTTCTGTCAAAAATAGCATAACGTTAACATTAATTCCAAAAACAAATCAAATACTCAAAACCATATGGGTCTACCTTCCAACCAGAGAGGGATCTTCACTTAGAATTGGTGTAGTATACAGACCCCCAGGACAGACTGAAGGTTATGATAACTTGTTGATTGATGAGATAACTCAAATGGCAACAAAGGGAGAGGTTTTGATTATGGATGACTTAAACATGCCTGACATTAACTGGAATTCTCAAACTGCTATTACAAGCAGGAGCAGGGATGTAATGGAAGCACTGAATGTGGTTTCTCTAAAATAATTAGTAAAACGCCCAACCTGAGGTGATCATATTCTAGACCTAGTAGTGACAAGTGGGGATCTACACTCTGATGTTGAGGTGCAAAAAAATGTGGGTTCTAGTGATCACCAATATCTTTGGTTTGATATTAAAACAAAAACTATAAAATAATATACAAAAACTAGTGTTTTAGATGTCAAAAGGACAAATTTTGCTGAAAGGGTGACATTTCTAAAAAATGAATTGAAAGGTTGGAGTAAAACAACAGGAGTAAGTAATCAGTGGGCACTGTTAAGGTCTACCAACCTGGAGCCAAATAGATTATATGTCAGGCAAGTTAGTAAAAAACATTGTTCACTAAATAGGTAAGTAGGATAGTAAAGGAAAAAAATCAGCATTTAGGAGGTGTAAGTGACAGAGAAGAGTATACAAATAGACAAAAGGAGGTCAAACGCATTATCAGTGCTGTCAAAGTACAGAAAGAGGAGGAAATTGCTAAATATATTAAGGAAGGAGATAAAACCTTTTTAGGTACATTAGTGATAGAAGGAAAAAATACAATGGGATAACTAAAATTAAAACTGAGCACAACAATTATGTTGAGTTAGACCTGGATATAGGAAACCATTTAAACAATTACTTCTGTTCAGTCTTCTCTGAAATAAATTGTACTAATGATAACAAGTTGGGGAATCATATTGGTTTTAGTAATGGGGGTTCGTTTTCAGGATTTCTGCAGACAGAGGTAGCAGAGGAATTGGCTCTGTGAAAGCTTAAAGTGGACCTTCACTGTATCTGAGAACCACAAACCAAAAACATGATTTAATTAATTTTTAATATTCAAAGAAAATTCCCCCATCCATCCACGACCCCATGTTTAATTTTGCTGAGAAATCACTGTGAAAAACACCCCCATAGAATTTTTGGCTGTGGCCATCTTGAGTAAGGGAAAATGATTCATGTAGCATTTATTTCCTGGAATCCATCTGCCCTTAGCTCAAGCATGCATGCAGGAGTGTGTGCTTAGCTAAGAAAACCTCTCCTTCCCTCCTCCCCTCCTGAAGACTCCTGGGATGTATGACATAATTTGCCTAGGCAAGAAACCCGAAAGTAACTGAATTAATGTAAAAAAAAAAGTTTATAACACGTAAATATGATCTACTTTCCTATCTATTTACTAATGCTATCAGCATGAGGCTTAAAAATAATCAATGTTAATTGGGAGAGCAATGGGCCCTAGTGGTATTCATCCCAAAGTTCTAAGATGACTTCTAGGTATAGTTGTTGGACCATTAACAGATCTTTTTAATCTATCTCTTCTAACAGGAGAAGTTCCCCTGACTGGCCGACAGCTAATAATGTCCCTATCCACAAGAAGGGCAAAGGTAGATGCTGGCAACTACAGGCCAGTGAGTTTAACATCTGTTGTAGTCAAGTTATTGGAATCACTCCTGAAAAGAAGGATTGTTGATCACTTAAAAATACACAACTTGATGGACCCAAAGCAGCATGGCATTACTGAGGGCAGATAATGTCAGACAAATCTGATTAAATTTTTTCACTATATTACAAATGTTTTGGACCAGGGTGGTGCTGTGGACATAACATATATTGATTTCAGAAAGGCATTTGAAACAGTTTCACACAATGATCTAATACAAAAGATGTACAAGCTAGGACTTAACCCTTGGATTGTTCAGTGGATAATCAGTTGGCTAAATGATAGATAACAGTGTGGTAGTAAATGGGGTTCACCCAGAACAGAGAGCAGTCACTAGTGGTCTACCACAAGGCTCTGTACTGAGTCCTGTTCCATTTAATCTATATAAGTGATATAACTAAAAGTTTGTTGGTCAAGGCATGTCTTTTTGCTGATGATACAAAGGTGTACAATAGGGTTGACATCCCTGGAGGTGTCTGTAAAATGGAACATGATTTGGAATTGCTGGAAGATTGCTCAAAGAGGTGGAAACTGCAGTTCAATGTTTCTAAATGTAAAATAATGCACCTAGGGAAAAAGAATCCCTTGAGAAAGTACAACATTGGGGGTAAAGTGTTGGCCAGCACTATAGAAGAAAACGATTTGGGGGTACTTATTTCAGAAGATTGCAAAATGAGCAAACAGTGTTACCAGGCAGTGGGAAAAGTGAATAGAATACAAGGATGCATCAATAGAGGGATCATCAGCAGGAGGAAGGAGATTCTGATTCCCCTATATAGATCTTTAGTGAGACCTCATTTAGAATACTGTGTCCAGGTCTAGAGACCACGCTTACAAAAAGATATTGATAACATAGAATGAGTTCAGAGATGGGTGACAAAAATGGTGAAAGGTCTGGGGGATAAAACATATGGAGGGCAACTTCAGGAACTTACAGTGGTTGTAAACCCACTCTTGCAACTTGCACCTACAGGTAAGCCTAGATTAAGGCTTACCTGTAGGTGTTTGCAATACCTCCTAAACCTACAAGGTTTAGGAGATATTTGCCAAAAAGTGTACACCGAGTACACATCGGTGCAGGCGCACTGTAAATGCCGGTTTTATGAATGATAACGCCGGCTTTTACAGCCAATCACAGCATGCGTGGAGTGACGTCATCGCCGCTCCAGCCAATCACAGTGCCGGAGCGGCGATACCCAGAAGTAACCTCCGAGAGAGATGGCTGTGGCTCGAGGGGGAGACAAGGATGGATTCGGGGGCTTCGATCTAAGGTGAGTAATGCATAATGAGCTAGTATGCTAGTCATACTAGCTCATTATGCCTTTGTCTTGCAGGGTTTTTTTTAAAATGTGTTTACAACCACTTTAATATGTAGTACAGTCTGGAGAAAAGAAGGCAAAGGGGAGACATGATTGAAACCTTTAACCTCCCTGGCGGTATGATTCTTTCTGGAATTATGTACCAAAAGCGGTACAATTATTTTGCATGGAAATTTGGTGTTATGTATTATAGGCCTGCAATTCTTAGTAATTACTTACTTAAACCTGAGCAAACCAGAGTCTAGTAGACATCCCGGGTATGATAAAGTTTGAAACACAAAATTATAAATTATAATATAATAAATAACTATAAATAATTATAAAAAATAGTAATCTAATTATAATAAAAATTATTCAATAATGTAATCAAATCAAAAACACTGAAATTTGCTCAGTTGCAGAATTGTCGCTGTCATTAGATTTAGTGTTTGATGACGAATTTCCCCACAAATCGCTATCGCTCAATTCTGCGAGTGATTCTAATTTATTATCGCTGTTTTCTAGCTGGTCTAAAACCACTTTTGACATAAAGGGACACTTTTTGGTTGCTATGGACAATCTCCAGTTTCCAGGCAGAAAGAATAGTTTTTATTATATAAAACTGCATGCAGGGCACTGGACAGACCACTAGGGACAAAGGGGGTGTGTAATTATTACATACAGTACTGTAATCAGTAAGATTACAGTATACTGTATGTATACTATGTGTTTACCTTTTTGAATTTGCCGCCCAGTTCCGCTCCCATGCGCCGCTGCGGCTCGCAGGGAACGGAACTAGGAAGTCAGATGGGGTCGAAAGTGCCGACACTCGCCGGAGATCTCGCTGGCGATCACAGCAGAGGACATCATCGCTGGATCGCCAGGAGAAGGTAAGGAAACTCCGCTGCGGGCTCTGCAATGTCTACCCCGAGCGTGACTCGGGGTTACCGATCCTAGCATAAAAAAACAACCCCGAGTCACGCTCGGGATTACCGCCAGGGAGGTTAATTTCATCTAAGAGGGTGAATAAGGTCCAGGGGGGCAGTTTTTTCAAAATGAAACCAAAATCAAGAACACGGGGACAAGACCTTAAACTAACGGAAGGAATTTTCAAAACTAATCTTAAAAAGTATTATTTTACTGAAAGGGTAGTTGATGCTTGGAATAAACTTCCAGCAGAGTTGGTGAGCCAGTCAACAGTAAAAGGCTTCAAACATGCTTGGGATTAACATAGATCTATACTCAGACAAAATACTGTATATACTCGAGTATAGGCCGACCCGAGTATAAGCCGAGGTACCTACTTTTACCACAAAAAACTGGGAAAACGTATTGACTTGAGTATAAGCCTAGGGGGGGGAAATGTGCCCATTGCCACCTCACTGTCCCATTTGCCCAACCTTACTGTGCCCATTGCCATCTCACTGTGCCACCTCACTGTGCCCATTGCCACCTCACTGTGCCCATTGCCACCTCACTGTGCCCATTGCCACCTTACTGTGTCCATTGCAGCCTCCCTGTGCCCGAGACAGTCAGTACCTGAAAATCTTCTTATTCTGCGGCCGGCGTCCATTGTTTAAATCTCGCGGATTTCTTCTGGTCCCTTCCATGATAGGCATTTCCAGCAAACACTGTGTTGAGTGTTGCGCCTATCACGGAGATCCTCTCATTCTCGGACTCCGTTTCCCAGCAGGCACTGTGTTCAGTGTTCCGCCAATCACGGACGTCGGACAAGAGAACGTCCATGATAGGCGCAACACTCAACACAGTGTTTGCTGGAAACGCCTATCGCGGAAGGGACCAGAAGAAAGCCGTGAGATTTAAACAATGGACGCCGACCGCAGAATAAGAAGATTTTCAGGTACTGACTCGAGTATAAGCCGAGGGGTATACTTTCAGCCCTAAAAAAAGGGCTGAAAAACTTGGCTTATACTCGAGTATATATGGTAGTTAATAAAAAAAAATACCACCCAGTCTTTTCTGCCGTCACTTTTCTATGTTTCTATGCAATAAAAATCAGGTGTTTTAATCCCTCTCCACTTTATCCAAAATAGATAAAAATAGTTTTGCCTTTAGGTATACTTTAATACATTGATAAATTACATATATGAGAGTTGTTTTGCCTGCCTAAGTGTCAGAAGAGTCTGGTGTCACTCAGGGTTCTCACCCATGAAGGCTGAAAGGCTCCAAGTTGTCTGTTCTGAGTGGAGAAAACTGGCTTTGCTATTTTCTCCAGGATTAGTAAATCCTGGATTGGGTCCTGGAGTTCAGGGACTTTGTAGACACTTTGGATGAAGTCCCCAACCCTGGGTCCACATTTTGTTGACAGCAAGCATCTTGCAGCTTGGCACTGGCTTTATGTTTGAGAGCTGACTAATGTTCAGGGCTCTTGGCTCACTAGAAGAGTTGTGCTGCAGAAGGTATGTGTACTAATACATTAGCAGTGGGTGTCTGTGATTCTGGTCTAACCAGGCCATCTTGCATGAAGGTAAAAGATTAGTGATGGTGCAGTGAGAGACTAAGCAGTACAGATAGCTAGAAGGCTATTAGTTGTGCTGTATCCTGTGTGATACTTAAGCTCCTGCATGGGAAAATTCCTGTAAGGACCTTTTATTTTAAATAAAAGTGGGCAGAAAAGCCCTTAAACCCCAACTCCAGGAAAAAGTCCTCTCTTGCAGTGGGGCTGCATCTGCACTGCAAGAGCTAACTGCTTGTTTAGGGGATAGTAAGAGCACTTTTACTTACCCAATCTCCACACCCCCAGCAAACATCTCTCCCTAATGCTCTTGCAGTGGACATTCCCTCAGTGCTTTTACACGCACAATGCCAGACTATTTTGTTTCAAAATGTACATATATTACTATAAGCTTAGTTCAAATTCATAATAGCAGTTTCTACCCTGTTGGTAATTCATTTTGATAAAAAATCTAAATATGGTAATGTGATCATGCATAAAGAACAATACTATTTCATGTATTTTTTGCAAGGCAAAAGTGGCTTTAGAGAGAATATTTAATATGCACTATAAACACCTGTCACATGTGCAACTTAAAGTATTAAAACACACATAAAAAATGACACTTCTACCCCATTTGGCCAGAGGAAAACAAAACCAATATTTTTTGACACAAACCAGAGGACCAATCACCAAGCCAGTAAGTGGCCCATAAGCTACTGGTAAATAATTTAGAGTAATGGATATGTACAGTATGTGTCTGCACTATGAGAATCAACACTGTATAAATAGTGTATTCTATTTATAAAAATAAAACAACTCTACACATGCAAATTATAGTAGAATTTAAGAAGTGTTATAATAACCATATTTTCCCAAGAACATGAAAGAACGCCATGATAACATAAATCTACCACTTTATATGCATGGAATATAGTTTATATAATTAGTGATGAGTTTTGCTTTAACATGTTCTTAACCAAAAAGTGTAATAACACATTAAATATTGAGCACTTTTATCTGTTTTCTACCTCGCTGTTACTATGTTGTATAATTACTTTTCATTGCATAATCTCCTTTTTTGTTCTGGTGCAGTATAGTTAAACAACTTGACATATAAGTACCTGTAATACATATAAATGCATTGAATCAGGGCTTTACATATCTTTCAGGGATCATTGTGTTTTAATGTCCAGTTGGTGAAGGTAGCTTGAACAGCTATGTGGATTCTCATCAAACAGTTTATTTTCTATGCCTAGTTGTTTAACCTACTGTTGTAAATCGAGAAACTTTAAAATCACGTGAATGTCAAAGGTCAACTGCACTAATCTCACTTAATTTTGCTGTTTGACCCTTGAATTCTTCAACACAAGCCCTAAAGTAAATCAACCAATTTTAACCACTTGAAGTTGACACAGGCTACAGTAAACTCATACTTTACAAAGTACATGGCTTTATATCTCAAATACCACTATATGATAGTTTATCTCTGGTGAATAGGCTATGTTATCACAAAAAAACATTGAAAATATCTGTCTTCACATGAAATTCCTTTTCATGTGCCTTAAAATATCATTCAAACGAAAGCTGAGATTACATGCATCAAATGTAAAGGGTGACAGATAAGTAGAAGATTAATTCAACAGATATGTCAAAGGACACTAAAAGGTCATAAATCACCCAGAGATAGAATAGTTCATTGTTATAACCATATGAACTAGACTTGTGCACAACGGAAAAATTCGTTCCGTTTCCGGTCCTGTTGATTCGTAATCATTCGTAATTTTGCTAGACGGGATTTTTCGTGTTCGGACTCATTCGTATTTTTGCAAGCGACATTTTTCGTTGAATTTTTTGTTGCTTTATAATTCGTACTTTCGGTAGAGTACGTTGTTTTTCGTTGATTCTGGACACAACTCCTACTTTCGTAACTTTTTTTTGGGTTCGTACTTTCGGTAGAGTACGTTGTTTTTCGTTGATTCTGGACACAACTCCTACTTTCGTAACTTTTTTTGGGTTCGTTGATTCGTAATTTTCCGTGTCTCTCTCACAACGACGCTGCCTATTATGCCTAATGTGCTTCGAATGGATTTGTACTTTTCTAAATACATTGCGGTTATTTGTAACGATTCGAAATCTCGTATTTTACTTTCGTTTTTAACATGCGGCTATAGGCTCCGCCCCTGTACACCATTTTGAGAGGGTTCAGCACGGTGAGGGAGAAGCAGAGAGCAGAGCAGAGTGTTATTGTGCTTCGAATGGATTCGAAATCTCGTATTTTACTTTCGTTTTTTACATGCGGCTATAACCTCCGCCCCTGTACACCATTTTGAGAGGGAGTTCAGCACGGTGTGGGAGAAGCAGAGAGCAGAGCAGAGTGAGTGTTATTGTGCTTCGTATGGATTCGTACATTCGTAACTTTTTCATAACGAATTATGCCGAAGACATTCGGGCATTCGCTATTTGCGGTATAATTTATTTCGGATTCGGTTTTATTCGTAATTGCTTTGTTCGGAAATTCGAATGCTTCCGAATGTCCGAAAGTTGCTAAATTCGGACGAATTTCAATTCGTTACGAAACGAATTGCACAAGCCTAATATGAACACTTGTGTAAATATGTTTATAATATTAGATATTTAATATTATGTATACATAACTAAGCATGACATTGGATAATTATAAGAGCTGAAGAAAGCAATTATCTATAACTAGTGAAAAAAATTGTGCCTCAGAATAATTATACCCCTCCTAATCAGTTGCTGTTCTAGTAAAATATATTATGTTAAGTGATACTTTACACATGGCTTTGAGTTGACAAGGAGCTGATTAATACTGTTTGCAAAGCAAAAAATGTTTTTTGAATATATATATATATATATATATATATATATATATATATATATATATATAGTATCTCACAAAAGTGAGTACACCCCTCACATTTTTGTAAATATTTTATTATATCTTCATGTGATAACACTGAAGAAATTACACTTTGCTACAATATAAAGCAGTGGGTGTACAGCTTGTATAGCAGTGTAAATTTGCTGTCAGCTTAAAATAACTCAATGCACAGCCATTAATGTCTAAACCGCTGGCAACAAAAGTGAGTACACCCCTAAGTGAAAATGTCCAAATTATGCCCAAAGTGTCAATATTTTGTGTGGCCACCATTATTTTCCAGCACTGCCTTAACCCTTTTGGGCATGGAGTTCACCAGAGCTTCACAGAGTCCTCTTCCACTCCTCCATGAAGACATCACGGAGATGGTGGATGTTAGATGCCTTGCACCCCTCCACCTTCCATTTTAGGATGCCCCACAGATGCTCAATAGGGTTTAGGTCTGGAGACATGCTTGGCCAGTCCATCACCTTTACCCTCAGCTTCTTTAGCAAGGCAGCGGTCGTCTTGGAGGTGTGCTTGGGGTCATTATCATGTTGGAATACTGCTCTGCGGCCCAGTCTCCGAAGGGAGGGGATCATGCTCTGCTTCAGTATGTCACAGTACATGTAGGCATTCATGGTTCCCTCAATGAACTGTAGCTCCCCAGTGCCAGCAGCACTCATGCATATACTCCAGAATGTTATGAAGAGTGATCAGAGGAATTGCAATTAATTGCAAAGTCGCTCTTTGCCATAAAAATTAACTTAATTCCATAAAAAACATTTCCACTGCATTTGTGAAGAAGGCTTCAGGGCACCCAAGAAAGTCCAGGAAGCACCAGGACCATCTCCTACAGTTGATTCAGCTGCGGGATAGGGACACTACCAGTGCAGAGATTGCTCAGGAATGGCAGCAGGCAACTGTAAGTGCTTCTACACACACAGTGAGGCAAAGATTTTGGAGGATGGCCTGGTGTCAAGAAGGGCAGCAAACAAGCCACTTCTCTCCAGGAAAAACATTAGGCACAGACTGAAATTCTGCAAAAGGTACAGGGATTGGACTGCTGAGGACCGGGGTAAAGTAATTTTCTCTGATAAATCCCCTTTCCGTTTGTTTGGGGCATCCGGAAAAAAAATTGTCCAGAGGAGAAAAGGTAAAAGCTACCATCAGTCCTGTGTCATACCAACTGTAAAGCATCCTGAGACCATTCATGTGTGGGGTTTCTTCTCAGCTAAGGGAGTGGACTCACTCACAATTGTGCCTAAGAACACAGCCATGAATAAAGAATGGTACAAAAACATCCTTCGAGAGCAAATTCTCCCAGCCATCTAAGAACAGTTTGGTGACGAACAATGCCCTTCACAACATGATGGAGCAACTTGCCATAAGACAAAAGTGATAAACAAGTGGCTTGGGGAACAAAACATTGAAATTTTGGGTCCATGGCCAGGAAACTCCCCAGACCTTAATTCCTTAGAGAACTTGTAGTCAATCCTCAAGAGGTGGGTGACCAAAAAAACACAAATTTTGACAGACTACAAGCATTGATTATGCAGGGATGGGCTGCCATCAGTAAGGTTGTGGCCAAGAAGTTGATTGACAGTGTGCTGGGGTGAATTGCAAAAGTCTTAAAAAAGATGGGTCAACACTGCAAATATTGACTCTTTGCATAAACCTAATGTAATTGTCAATAAAAGCCTTTGACACTTATGAAATGCTTGCAATTATACTTTAGTATAACTTTAGTGTAATTTCTGACAAAAAGATTTAAAAACACTGAAGCAGCAGACTTTGTGAAAATGTAATATTTGTTTCATTCTCAAAATTTTTTGCCACGGCTGTAGATCCCTAAGAACCTTGATTATCTCCTGTATATATGAAATAAGATAACATTTGTATCACATATCATATAATTTAGTATCAACTAATGATTATTACATAAATGTCAAGAGATACGGTTAATATGCTGAACAAATGACTTCTTCAAGGTGTTCCAAAGACACAATAAATTAGCACCTCTTATATACAAGATCTATATGTTGCATTATCTATGCTTATTAACACCCCAGCAATGAGTGTGAAACTGCTATTATGTAGTGTACAATAATGCCCTTTCATGGGAATGCACATCCGCTGTGCAACAATGTGTGCAGTCACATATCAAAGTGCACTATATTGTGACTGCACATATACAGTGTGCACAACCTCTGCCATAGGCAAGATGTCATTCTCTGTTTCAGTGTCAAACAGGGAGATGGATATTCTCAAATTTCTAACATGAATTGGAATTTTCAGTATCCTCCTATCTGGAGGAATAAATTAATGGCAAGACTGGCTGTTGATAAAACAGTTGCACAATTACGAAGTTAAAATAGTTCAACAGAGAGACAGTTTTCTGTGACTAAATTAGTCAATTGTGCACAGTTGATGTAACTGAATATTATTTTCTTAAACTTAAATATCACAGTAGCAAATAATCCACAGTATATGTCACAATGCACATCAATAATGTATATATAAGTAGTTACTAGAGTAACAATCCACAGTATATGTCACCATACACGTCAGTAATGTAAATAAGCAATCATTAAAATAATAGCTCACAGAGATCAAAGAGCTGCACACTGCACATGACAAGTCAGCAATATTAGTGAAAAGACATATTTTTTTGGTCTTTGCTTTTTTTTAATAGTTTTCTTGGATATGTAATAGGGTACCATCATAGAAACCAACAGTGAGGAAGCAATACAATCTATATTTTAATTAATATTAGGGATAATAATTGTAGGCAAGCAAGCAAGCAAATGGTTGCAAAACTGGACCAGGTATGGGCTCATTTTCAAAGATTGCTTTGGTAGGATGTCTTAGGTCTTCTGGAAATCGATGCAGCTGTTTTTGCCAGTTCTAGGCAGTAGAGAGCAGAGAGTATCCTCATGCTTACTGACAAGACTTAGAACTGTCTACTCCCTACTATGTCTGCTCTACTGCTCCCACATTATTATTTTAGCAAATGTCGAAAAGCAAGTCTACTTAGTGGTGATACACTTGTAACACAGGGAACAAGCAAGCATGTATCTTGGAATAACTACTAGTCTCTCTGATTCTGCATCTTTTAAAGCCAGTGCAACTTTCTGTCTGTCTCTCTGCTCTCAAGATAATATTTAGCACTGTGATATGTTATCTCACACATACAAAAAAAATAATGATATGGAGCATTTGACCTTGTGGTTGTTAGATAAGGAAGTAATTGTGAGAACAAGAAGGTTCATCTGGTTGTAGAGGTCAACCTAACCATCCCTGAGTCTTTTTTTCCTTGCATAGTGATTGTGCTACATTATCATGGATCTTTGCCAAGCTAACTCAAAGAGCTATAAAAATCAAGTAGTTGTTGCTGCAGGTTATAAGTAGTTTTGTACACTTGGTTAAAAAAGAAGCACCTAGGTAGCCTGAAAAATGACTGACAACATGATCATTCAGGATACTTGAAGAAATTGTGATGTTCTATATAGTCTGTCTAAGCGAATTCTATACATTTCTTAACCACTAGAGGCCCGCGCTATAGTCAAATGATGGCTACAGTGCGGACCGGAAAATCCAGGAGGCCGTCAATAGACTGACAGCGTGACGTGAAAAAAAAAGCCGATCACCAGCTTGTGCACAAGGGACATCGGTCCCAAAGAGGAAGAAGGCACATCTGCCTCATCAGTGCCCACAAATACCGCCTGCCAGTGCCACCTGCCATTGCCACCTGCCAGTGCCCACAGTGCCACCTATCAATGCCCACGAGTGCCACCTATCAATGCCCACAAGTGCCACCTATCAATGCCCACCAGTGGTGCCAATCAGTGCCCCATCAGTGCCCCCTAGTAATGCTGCCTATCAGTGTAACCGATCAGTGCCCATTATTGCCACCCATCAGTGCCCATCACTGCCACCTATCAGTGCCCATCACTGCCAGCTATCAGTGCCACCTATCAATGCCACCTATTAGTGCCACTTCTCAGTGCCCACCAGTGCCACCTATCAATGCCCTTCAGTGCCACCCATCAGTGCCACCTCTCAGTGCCCACCAGTGCCACCTATCAGTGCCCACCAGTGCCGCCTTATTGGTGCCCATCAATGCAGCCCATCAGTGCCCATTAGTGCAGCCTTGTCAGCGTACATCAATGAAGGAGAAAAATTACCTGTTTGCAAAATTTTATAGCAAAATATAAAAAAAATATCCTTTTTTTTTTTATAGACCGGTTTAAAAAAAAAAAAAAAAAACGCAGAGGTGATCAAATACCACCAAAAGAAAGCTCTATTTGTGGGAAAAAAATGATAAAAATGTCATTTGGGTACAGTGTTGTATGACCGCGCAATTGTCATTCAAAGTGCGACAGCACTGAAAGCTGAAAATTGGTCTGGGCAGGAGGGGGGTGTAAGTGCCCAGTAAGCAAGTGGTTTTAAAGTGGTTTAAAGTGACCAAATGATACAGAAGTCATTACACCACCAACATCTTGAAAATTGCACAAATATAGTTAACAAACAGATGACTGGGTGTAGGAGAAGGAATAAGAAGAGGCCACATCTTTATAATTCGGTGATGAGGAGAAACATTTCAAGACTAGAGATTTAAATGCAATAACACTGCTGCACTTTACAGTCCTATGGCCAAAAAGTATCCTGAGCCTCGCATCCTGAAAACAAGAGGCCTGTGCTTCATTATAGGTTCTAGAGCTGCGCAGTTTACAAGTAGCCCTATTTCCAATTAATTTTATTTATTTATTTTGCTACATACCATCTAAGTAAGGTACTCTCTTTTCTTCTGTTGTTTCTTCCTTGTTACCCTGAACCGAATTCCATGTCATGTTTGTATTGTTAAAGAAATTAAGAAAAGCTTTGGAATGAAGTCCTTATTGCCCACTCTCATTTTTCCAAACTCAAAAATGTTCCCCAAGATCACTACCACCACTACAACTGATAACATTTGTACCTCATGTGCTCTACTTTTTCTAGATCTATACCTAGTCTTAGTCTATATTCTGATTGCATTGTACTTTCTCATGTCTCCTTTTGTTCTTCAACTATAAGTTAGATTTCAAGGAATGCTTTAAAATGCAACTATTAGTGCTACTTTGACTTGTAACAGATGCACAATCTCAAGAGAGTAAAGAAGAAAGACTTCATAGCCATGTATCAAATTGTGGTCCCTCTTACAATGTATCCAGCTACTATATACTGAGGACTTTCTTGGGAATCCAACCTTTATCTACCTTCAAGAAATGGGTGGAGCATACTATGCAGGCATTGGATGAGAGAATGTCCATGAGACCAAGAAAAAACTGAGGATTACAGAAAGTTTAAGAGGGAATTCCTTGAAGGCAATGTGGAACCTAAAGCACTGCCAACATAATTAAACTGCCTACAATTACCTCAATATTTTGCAAGATGTACAGTAATTGGGTGAACCAAAAAGGCCTCTGACCTCATGTACCAATTTGAGCATACGGTACCTACCAAAGGGGAAGAGGCTATCACAACTACATTACCGGGTTGATTTACTAAAACTAGAAAGTGCAAAATCTAATGCAGCTGTACACGGCAACCAATCAGCTTCTAACTTCAGCTTGTTCAATTATGCTTTGACAAAGAAAAAAAATGTAAGCGGATTGGTTTCTACATAGAGATGCACCAGATTTTGGTCTCTCCAGTTTTGGTAAATCAACCCCTAAATGTCTTGACAAGATTCAACACCAATTGCTATTAAAGAAAGCTCTAGATCAGTGTTTTTCAACTCCAGTCCTCAAGGCGCCCCAACAGGTCATGTTTTCAGGATTTCCCTCAGATGAAACGGCTGTGGTAATTACTAAACTGATCAAATCACCTGTGCAAAATAATGGAAAACCTGAAAACATGACCTGTTGGGGTGCCTTGAGGACTCGAGTTGAGAAACACTGCTCTAGATCCCAGGACAGTTGACTAGGTCAGAGTGATACGTCTACAACCAATGCAGGTGTTCAGACACTATAGCTGGCTACTGTGTTCTTCGACCTATAGCATCCCCCATTCCCATAAGACAAGCAGGCCTACCGGTACTCGGTTGCCCCCAGGCCAGGACTTATACACAATGCTAGAGTGCCTGGCCACCACACCAGGGCAGGTGTGACCTGAGCAAAGAAAACAGATACTTGCAGATAGCAGACAGATAGCGTGGTTCTATGACAGTCCAGGTAAAAGGCAGGCTGAGTTCAGGGAATAGTCCAAAATCCAGTCCAAAGTCATACACAGGGAAATCCAATCTAGCAGAGCAGACAGACAGTGAGCTTTATCAGGAACAACACACGTATCACTCTCTATCACAAGCATCCAAATGAGGGTTTAGCTGGCTAATAACAGGTTTGAGTTTCCACCCAGAGACTGACCACATCAATCAGCTTGCAGGTGGACAAAGACAGGGAGAATGCCATAGCCAAAACCCGGATGCTGGAATAAGGAGCAGGAGCGCTAGATGCTCCTGACACAGAGTATGACAAATCTTAAGTGAGGTGCAACTTTTAGACCCCATTGTGATCAAGATAAAGAATTGGGTGGGGGGTGTGTGAGAACCTGAAGTATCCTAAGTTGATAAGAATTATGAAAAATTAAGAAGCTATATTAGAGAATAAAAAGAAGAGCATGGGAGGGTAGCTGTCTGCTGACATTGGACAAATGAGTGCAGCTGACATCCATTCCAAAATAGCCATGTTGAAGACACAGGTGTCTCAAATGGCGGTGATTGTAATCCTAATCATGGTGCAACATGGAGAAACATCTCAAGCTACACCTAAGAAGAAGTTTTTAGGTTCAGTATTCTGTTACAAATGTAGGAGTATAGACCACTACAAGCGAGTTTTCCCAAGTCCATCGAAGGTGGAAAGTTTGCAGACGTTGCATTGAAAATTCAGAGAAGTTCAGGTGAAAGAGCGAGGTGAGTAATAGGCCACCTCAGCTAGCTTTCATTCAAAATGTGATGCGTGAGAAAAGAGGAGGGGACCTGAGCCTTAAGGTACAGGATCACTTGACACATCAGACAAAAAATTAAAGAAGCCTCCTTCAGTATTGAGTTATGCCATTTTAAAGAGAGATGTCCACTGACCTCCAAAACATCATTGGAATCATCACTTTGACCATCATAGAAGAAGGATTCATGTTTAGTCAGCCAGAATTGCTATTTCATCCACTACTACCAAAGCCTCTGTCAAGCTAATAGACCTTTTACCTACAGAAGGTATATACATGAGGTCTCAACTCAATTCAAGTGCCCAAGTGATTCTGCTGTATTGAGACTTCTACAACAAGCACTTGAAGTATATTGCTCTATAAGAGCTTAAAGACTTTGAGATTCTGGATATTGAAATACAGAAGTATCACTGTGATGGTGACACAGATGTATCCCTCTATGGTTTGACCCCCTGGTTGTTGGGCAACCAGACACTGTTAATATGATAGCTATCATGTGATTCTATCATCCCACAGAAGGTTATTTGATTATGGGGACCAAAAAAATTGGCAAGACTGCTCCTAGCTCCAGATGACCCGAAATGTAACTGTTCCCGCAAGAGTGTGCACCCCATATTGTGCCCAGCGTACCAGTGTCTGGTTCAAAAAAAGGTTGCCCCAATAGATAATGTGTAACAGCTGAACAAGATTCCCTATGGACTTGAGAATAATATGGAGACTTATAGTCTAGGCGATACCTCTTCTTCACAACAGCAGAATTCACAGAAGAACCTTTTGACAGAGAAACATCAAAACTCAAAGTGCAAAAGGTTGGGTGATGGATGTGACTTGAGGGAATCATTCTAATGAAATTGGCACCACTGCAGGGTCTCTTGAAATTATAGTGAGTGACCCCCCTGCCCTCTACTTGAGACACCATGGTGGGAAGTTCCCCTGCCTGTATCTTGTAATTTTTTGTTAGAATTGTGTGGTTAATTTGTAAAACTGTTTCTTGGTTCCATGAGACATGTTAAGCTTTGTTTAGCTAAATTGCATGAACAAACTAGTTATTTAGGGATAAAACTATTTTGATGATAGGAGAGTGTTGCACTGTCTGATTGACTCTTTAAGCTGCCTGGCAAAACATTCCTCTTTGTTGTGGCTCATTTCTCCTCCTGAAATTGGTGAACAGCTGTGTTCCCAATATAGGGAGAGTGGTGACCATTTTTTGAGAGAGACCAAGAATGGGAGGAGGACTACCTGTGGCTGCATTGGCAGCTGGACTGTGAGTCAATTCTTGATAACAGGAAGAGCAGGATACCTATTGGCTGCTGCTGCAGTCAAAGAGGGGAGGAGGAAACAACAGTGGGATACCACATGGAGTGAGGAGAGGCTGGACTGCAGTCACTGTATTGAGCTGCAAGGAAGATAGGGACTACATCCCCAGCACACCCAGAAACATAAGACTGTACAGAACAGCAACTTTCAGAACTTGTAGGCAGAGATTGTGCTACTGAGATCTATGCGTACAGGACTGCTGAGCCAAGCACACCAGAGATTGTGTTGCTGTTCTTGTGCTGCTGGTCCATAAACCATCAGAGACTGTGTTGCTGTTCCTGCGCTTTTATTTATTTTTTGTTGCTGTGTAGGAGCTGTTTCAAGGAGAGCTGCCATACTACACTGGCCAAAGGCTTTTTTTGTGAAGAGAATGCTGTGCCTGCCAAAGACTGAACTACTGGGGATATTGTGTGGTGTGGCTGTTGAAAACTCCAAAAGAAAATAGAGACTGCTTCTGAGAATCCCAGGACTAACTGGCGTAGTGAGAGGCCTTATAGTTTGTCTCATTCCCAGACAACTTTTTATAAGTAAAAGATAAGAATGTGTTTTGAAAATTCACAGCGTTTTGGATGGTTAGAGGTTACATAAGTGGGTTTGGCAGATAACAGTGAGGGGTATGTCATATGTCATCAGCTTCTTTATATATATTATCAAACTGGTATAAATATAGCCTTGAAATGCAAACAATTTAGCACTTTCTTTTTGCTAGTAAAGTGCCATTTATAAACATTTAAAAACTTGGATTTGATTTTCACTGCACACAAAAGTGGTCTGGATTCTTCTACAGAGGGACTTAAGTTGTACTATCCTCCCAGGAGCTGCTTGATAGTTTTGGTTCTCTGTTCTACTGCCTCAATTCTAAGAACAACCTCAGCCCCACTGACACACCTGGCTAAGCAAATGGATACTGCACTGCTACTGGAAGCACAAATATAGATACCCTGCACACAACTAAGGTTCCGTATCAAAAAGCAATCAGACTGATTAGTGGTAAATGAACCCAATAGATTGTCACGGGTTGCAGTAAATTATTATTATCATATAGGATTTATATAGCGCCAACCATTTGCCCAGCACTTTACAATATAAAGGGGAACAGTACAATTACAAGACAGTTCAATACTGAAGGAATAGGAGGGTATGCACATAAATAATTAATCAAAGAATTGAGTCAAACACAGTTCACTAAACAACATGTTCACTAGGCTATAGCAGCATAAAATGGAGTTCTATGCAGCTAAGTTAAGCCTGGTACACAATAGAAGTTTTTTTTTTTCTGAGAGATCGCTGTACTAACACAAGTGATGTTAGTGCAGTAGTCTCCCCTGCTGTGTTACTGTGTTCCGACAGGGGGACCGCACCCCCCCCCCCCCCACCAGAACACACTGGTCAGCACTCGCAGCCATTGGCTGCGACCGCTGATCAAATGCTGGCCAGATTCTAATTTTGCAGCATGCTTGTTTGACAGATACCGTATGTAAGACCATCTTCTGTCGGACAGGCAACTGTACACACAGGCCGAATGTCATCCAATTTCTACTGTACTGGCTGATTTCAGACGATATTCGACCCGTGTTTACCCGGCATCAGTGTATACCTGCTAATTCACAAAATCAGCAACAAGTAATTGCATTAGAAAACAGTTACAGCAGTAACAGTAACTCCTCTGTAAACAGTAGGCTATATCCACTTTAGAGTGCACTCTATATGAATGGCAGCAATGAAGTGTAAGGCCTCGTACACATGACCGGTTTTCCCGGCACGAAAACTGCCAGGAGAGCTTTTGGCCGGGAATCCCGGCCGTGTGTATATTTTCATGACAGGAAAACTGCCGGGAATCCTGGCAGGAAAAATAGAGAACCTGCTCTCTATTTTTCCGTCGGGATTCAAAGCAGAGTGTTTCCTGCCGAGAAAACCGGTCATCTGTATGCTTACCTGCAGGAGAAAGAAACCGTGCATGCTCGATAACACTTCGACGCATGCGCGGTAGCATACAACTTCATTTAGCCGGCTCGTCGTAGTCTGTGACATCACCGCGTTCTTGCCATTCAAAAGAACGGTGGGTATTTTGAGTGGCCGTGTGTATACACGGCTTTGCAAGGCAAGCTTCCCAGGAATCCCGTCAGGAAAACCGACGGTTTTCAAATAGATGGGATTCCCGGACGTGTGTACAGGGCATTAGACTAAAGAGGTGCCTCTCACTATGGACAATAGACAACGTTTTTGTGAAGAAGCTATCTGAGTGTGCAATCTTTAGCCCTAGTTCTTTAGCTGGCTAGTGTTGGGGTCCAGTCTTTATGGTGATGCACATGAGTGCAGTCCCAGTAAAACCTGCATGCAGTAAATGATGCTGCTAGTAAGATAGCCAGTCCCTTTGTGCTCAGTCTCTGCTGGCAGCAACAGGTTAATGGCAGCAGTGTCCTCTCTTCAGGAGTCCTACTGTTCAGATGTTAGCTTACTTCTGGATCTGCCTGGCTGGAGGCTTGTAGCAGATTGATGTGCACACAGAAGCAATTACATGCATACCTCAGCCTCCTCACAGCAGAAAGTAAATCCCTCTGTGTTCAGCCTGTGAAAATACAGCTTTCTCTCTCTATTTATACCTGATTTGCATTGGGAATTGCAGTTCAATAGCACACAGTAAAGTTTCTTTCTTGAACTTATTCTCACATGATTCAGTGCTGCCAACCATCAAGTTTCTTGAGCTGCTTCTGCCTGTCAACTCCCTCTGGTGGATGGGCGCAAGGTAGTGTTAACCCATTCAGCTGAAATCCATTGATAGACACAGAAAGCACTGCAGCACAGTGTCTTTAATAACTTTCTGTCTCTAGCCAAGCACCTGGCTACCCTTGTAAATGAAAAGCCAACTATGTGTTAAACTGTAAATACATTTTGACTTTTTATGACCCATGAATCTAATAATAGTGTTCTTGTTGGTAATAACCACAACGTTGTAAATTTTTACTCATCTTTTATTATCGTGCAGAGCATAGAACTTTCTGATCTCTGGGGAATCATAAAGTTCAATACAGGCAGTTGTGTATGCATGCACATATTTCATTTTTTGTTTATTGGTGGGTTTTTGTCAAAATTGTGTAATACAAATCACAAAAGTAAGCTGCTTACCACCTACTACTAAATACTGTAAATTACCTAGGTGTCTATCTGACTACCTAAATGCCAATGTTTTTAGCTATAACTCAACTAAAAATAGTTGACATCCATGTACTGCCTCACTGAAGTGAAAATATGTCATGTTTAGTCTCCCTTTTGCTTTATAATATGCTCTTACTGTAATGTGTAAACATATAATCCTTTGCAGTCTTCCATGAGAAAAATAAGGATACTATACGTCATTTCAATAGGACAGACTTTGTCAAGAGAATTTAATATGACATGCACTAAAAGATACAACCAGAACATTTTACATAGGACAGAGAAAAGCACTTGGTAGGTCAAGTGTTATAAATAACTTGTTATTATTTTTAACATAAAGTTTTACTACTTAGCAGTCTCATACACACAATTTAAATGTTATTGGCATTTTATGATAAACATAAAATAATCCATAAGTTTAAGATAGAAAAGACGGCAAGAATGTCAACAGCTGTGCAGTCACTGGGCAATACACTGCATGTTGTTAAAAGGCATCCTGCCTTGAAATGTTTCATAAAAGATTTTGAAAAGTAATAGATTTCTAAACCTTAGTATGTTTGTTCTAAGTTTCAGTACATTTTAAATATTTTCTATTGCTTACAGTATATACAGTATATCTGTTCCATGACAGGTCATGTTCAAACTTTATAAGGACCTCTGTAAAACAACCAGAGGAGCTCTGAGTGGCGCAGAGTAATGTCTTACTGAGAGTTCTTTAACCACTTCGCGCCCGGGCAATGCTCAAAAGACGTCTGCATTGCGGCGCCGAAGTGCTGACTGGACGTCCATGGATGTCCTCCTCTTCCCCCCCCCCGCGTGCCCCCGCGAGCGCGCATCGGGGAAAATCTGTGTTGGCCGTGTCCCTTGGACACAGCCAATCACAGATCGTGCTGAATGGCCAATCACAGAGGCCATTCAGCACTCGATCTCACTATCCAATGAGAGATGATCTCAAATGTAAACATATGAGATCATCTCTCATTGCCGGCTTTCTCTCCTCACACAGAGACAGCGTGTGAGGAGAGAGAGAGATCTGTGCTGCAGCTTGTAATAGTGAGTGATAAAATACACACACACACACAAGTAAAAAACAGTGCCCACAGTCCCTGCCAGTGCCATCTGCTACCAGTGCCACCTGCCAGGGCCATCTTCCACCTGCCAGGGCCATCTGCCAGTGCTATCTGCCAGGGCCATCTGCCAGGGCCATCTGCCAGTGCCATCTGCCAGTGCCATCTGCTGCCAGTGCCACCTGCCAGTGCCACCTGCCAGTGCCACCTGCCAGTGCCATCTGCCACCGCCATCTGCCACCGCCATCTGCCACCAGTCCCATCTGCCACCAGTCCCATCTGCCACCAGTCCCATCTGCCATCTGTGCCACCTGCCAGTGCCACCTGTATGGCTTCATCATATATGAAGGGAAGGACTCCGAACTGAACCCCCTTAATTGCCCAATCTACATTGGAACCAGTGGGAAAGTAGTTTGGGAACTCATAAACCCACTCCTAGAGAAAGGATACCACTTGTATGTGGACAATTTTTATACCAGTTTGCCCCTGTTCCGAAATTTGCACAGAATGAAGACTCCAGCATGCGGCACCGTACGGACGAACCGGAAGGGCCTTCCTCAAAGCCTGGTCACCAAAAAATTGAGAAGAGGGGAGACGGCGAGTTTGCGTAATGAGGAGATTTTGGCTGTGAAGTGGAGGGACAGAAGAGACGTGTACTTGCTTTCTTCCATCCACAACAATGAATTTGTTGAAGTCACCAGGAGGAATGGCCGGATCCAAAAACCCAAATGCATCTACGATTACAATAAGTTCATGGGGGGTGTCGACTTCAACGACCAGATGCTCGAACCCTACCTTTCCACAAGAAGATCATACCAGTGGTATAAGAAAGTTTCAATTTATTTGTTCAATTTGGCCATGTACAACTCATATGTAATATATCGAAAATCCACTAGAAGACCCAAATCCTTCCTTTTCTTCCAGGAGGAAATCACCACTGCCCTTTTATACCCGAACAGCCCACCAGTAAACATAAGATCCGATGTCGTTAGCCGTCTCTCCGAGCGCCACTTCCCAGATAAAATCCCTCCCAGACCAACAGGCCAAAAACGCCAGAAAAAATGCCGGGTGTGCTCCAAAAGAGGAGAGAGAAGAGACACCATTTATCATTGTGCCCAATGTCCTTCAGAACCAGGCCTCTGCATAGGCAACTGCTTCCGCCATTACCATACCAAAATAAATTATTAGTTCACTTCCTGCCATTTATGTTCACACCCCTTATGCCTCTGCTTTCTCTGTAACTGACCCTGGACTGTTATTTGACCACGCTTTTGCCTAACGATTCTGTTTATACCTCTGCCTGATCTGAAACTGACCCTGGACTGTTATTTGACCACGCTTCTGCCTAACGATTCTGTTTATACCTCTGCCTGATCTGGAACTGACCCTGGACTGTTATTTGACCACGCTTCTGCCTAACGATTCTGTACATACCTCTGCCTGATCTGGAACTGACCCTGGACTGTTTGACCATGCTTTTTGCCTGCCTCTTGGACTGATCTTGTACCCTGCCAGTGGACTAGTGGGATTCATAACACAGGGGTCTCACATATGTAAGGGGCTCCAGAATTGTTTTTCTGGATGAAGAAAACAATTGTTTTTGTTTTTCTCATTCCCAGATTAGGGTCTGGAGACTCGGAGGATTCAAAGAGATTTGGGTGGGAGAAGCCTCTACCCCTGTCCCCATTCAGTCCTGAACGAGGTCCTACTTCTGCCAACTGCCTGTAGGACCTATGCCATCATGCCTCTGCCTGTCGGATGAACTGACCACACCGCTTTTGCTGACCAAGTCCCTGCCTCTTGCCTGGACCAGTGCTGTCCTCCTGTGGAAAACTGCACTACTAAAACCACAGGTAATCTTTTGTTTACCATTTGCTCAGCAGAATGTATTTTGGGGTGTAATTCTTGGTATGTTCATGCTATGTGTCCCTAGAACACCTGATGGTGTACCTTGCATGTTGGGCCTCTGTATGTGGCCAGGTTGTATAAAAGTCTCACACATTTGGTATCGCCATACTCAGGAGGAGTAGCAGAATGTATTTTGGGGTGTCATTTTTGCTATGTACATGCTATGTGTTGGCAATATCTTATAAATGGACAACTTTGCGTAAAAAAATTGCGTTTTCATTTTTTTCCCGCAATTTCCAAAAACTTCAAGAAAAAAATGAACCATTCAAAAGACTCATTATGCCTCATAGATTATACGTTGGGGTGTTAGCTTTCCAAAATGGGGTCACTTTGTGGGCGTTTCCATTGTCCTGGTGCTCCAGGGCCTTCAAAAGTGTAATAGGTGGTTGAGAAATGAGATGTGTAATTTATGCTCCTAGAATGCCTGAAGGTGCCATTTCAATATTGGGCCTCTCTATGTGGGCAGGCTGTATAAAAGTCTCACACATTTGGTATCGCCATACTCAGGAGGAGTAGCAGAATGTATTTTGGGGTATCATTTTTGCTATGTACATGCTATGTGTTGGCAATATCTTAAAAATGGACAACTTTGCGTAAAAAAATTGCGTTTTCATTTTTTTCCCGCATTTTCCAAAAACTTCAGGAAAAAAATGAACCGTTCAACAGACTCATTATGCCTCATAGATTATACGTTGGGGTGTTAGATTTCCAAAATGGGGTCACTTTGTGGGCGTTTCCATTGTCCTGGTGCTCCAGGGCCTTCAAAAGTGTAATAGGTGGTTGAGAAATGAGAAGTGTAATTTATGCTCCTAGAATGCCTGAAGGTGCCATTTCAATATTGGGCCTCTGTATGTGGGCAGGCTGTATAAAAGTCTCACACATTTGGTATCGCCATACTCAGGAGGAGTAGCAGAATGTATTTTGAGGTGTCATTTTTGCTATGTACATGCTATGTGTTGGCAATATCTTATAAATGGACAACTTTGCGTAAAAAAATTGCGTTTTCATTTTTTTCCCGCAATTTCCAAAAACTTCAGGAAAAAAATGAACCGTTCAAAAGACCCATTATGCCTCATACATTATACGTTGGGGTGTTAGCTTTCCAAAATGGGGTCACTTTGTGGGCGTTTCCATTGTCCTGGTGCTCCAGGGCCTTCAAAAATGTAATAGGTGGTTGAGAAATGAGATGTGTAATTTATGCTCCTAGAATGCCTGAAGGTGCTATTTCAATATTGGGCCTCTGTATGTGGGCAGGCTGTATAAAAGTCTCACACATTTGGTATTGCCATACTCAGGAGGAGTAGCAGAATGTATTTTGGGGCGTCATTTGTGGTATACACATGCCATGTGAGAGAAATAACCTATTATAATGACAATTTTGTGGAAAAAATAAAAAAAAATCTTCATTTTGCAAAGAATTGTGGGAAAAAATTACAACATCAAAAACCTCACGATGCATCTTACTAAATACCTTGGAATGTCTAATTTTTAAAAAAGGGGTCATTTGGGGGGTATTTGTGCTTTGCTGGCTTGTTCGGGTCGTAAGAAATTAGATAGGCCACCAGTACATTAGGTGTGATCAATTGTTTATGATCCGCACCACAGCTTGTAGACTCTATAACTTTCACAAAGACCAAATAATATCCACTAATTTGGGTTATTTTTACCAAAGATATGTAGCAGTATAAATTGTGGCTAAATTTTATAAAGAAAAATTAATAATTTGCAAAATTTTATCACATAAACTAAAAAAAAACGTTTTTTTTTCAAAATTTTCCGTGTTTTTTCATTTATAGCGCAAAAAATAAAAAACCCAGAGGTGATCAAATACCACCAAAAGAAAGCTCTATTTGTATGAAAAAAAGGACAAAAAAATCATTAGGTTACAGTATTACATGACTGAGTAATTGTCATTCAAAGTGTGAGAGCACTGAAAGCTGAAAATTGGTCCGGGCACGAAGGGGATTTAGTGCCCAGTTGTCAAGTGGTTAAAATGAGTGAAGTAACAGGATACACCACAATTTTAGTAACTAATTGTTTTTATGGCTTATTTTATGTTTGTCCAATTTATAAAAGCTTCTTTGATGGCTTTGATTTCTGGGAAATTTTTCAGTTCACCCTGTTTTTTTGTTTTGTTTTTTGCCTTGCCATTTGGTGTTTTCCTACATTTTGGATGTTTGCAGTATTTTTTAAAATGTGCTACATTTATGTAGCGGCCTCACCCCGTCCTCTTTAGCTAGGGGTATGTCACGCGACAGAGTGAGGTGCGCTACGGCCCATGTCCTCCCCATGGCTGTGGGTGAGGTGAAGGCCAGTACCAATCTTTTCCTCGGGCCAAATGTGTGCTGGTTATGAGGGTCAGTCCTTCCGCGCCGGAATCTCCTTTTGCTCCCATTAACAGAGTCCATACACCCATCAAAGTCCAAACTCAGGTTTATTGCGTATCTCCACATACAGTCAAATACAACGGTATGATACGATGGGGAAACAGGTCGAGGCACTGTACAGGTTCCTAGTCCCTACACTCCCTGTGCTATGACCAGGGGTTGCTGGAGCCTTGATTAGAGCTCCTCCGCTGCGCTGTAGCCCCTATCAGGGGAAGATGTCCTCCAAGGGAGTTACCGAAGGCCCATCCGTCACCGGGTTGACACTGCCCCGGGTCTTCGGACGGGTGACCTCCCCAGCCTCCTCACCTCAGATGCCGGTCCCCTTGCAAGGGGCGCCCTGGAGCAACTTCACCCTCGCGGGACCCAGTTGGAGTCACCGGGACCCAGGCCTCCTCAATAGTACCTCACCCCAGGCTGAAGGTGCCTGGGATGGACTCCATCTTCATTCCGGCCAGGCCTAGGGCGCCTAGGCCGGAACCTTGAACCGCCCGCACCCAGGCCTAAGGTGCCTGGGTGCGTGAAGAGATGATCCCCGAAGAACAAGACCTCGTGGCGAGGGCGTCTCCCCCTTTTATATCCTCCCATCGACACCACGGCGGGTTCCCCCCGCCCCAGCCGTACCATCTCCGCAAAGGGACAAAAAGGGGTAGCACTGTGGTAGTGATTCTACCCTGAGCCAGTAGGTACACTGACACCCACTGGTCAAGGAGAATATCGCACCACCCAATCCTCCACGAATAACAAAAAGGGGTCTGAACCCTAACATAACTACACACCTGGGTCACACTACCCCCAGGTGTATCCCACTAAATTGAGGACCCCGCTACACACTCCCCCCTGTGATTTGACGCTGGTCCCCAGCGTCAGGTGCACACCCATGTCTTCCCATTAACGTGGTGACATGGAGTGAACCCCAGAGGCTGTCCCCAAACTTTGAATACTGTACATGCCAAGACCTGTTCAACGAAAAAAAAAGGAAATATAAAACGATAAACTCTCATATAAAACTTCTGATTTGTACACATTTACAATCCCTCCCATTCCTAATCAAAAACCACCCCACTCTCAGCAGTCTTGATCGATGAGTCTCCTGCAGAAGGGAAACAAAAGAAACAACATCCTAACAATCTGTGTCATTTGGCATGAATGGGTCTGTCAGCCGAGAAACCCATTCACTCCAATAAGCAAAGTGATGCATGTGCAACATTTTCAAACAATCGCTGCACAACACTGCCACCTGGTGACAGAGCCGCGGTCACAACACTTGCCGAAGTCTTCATTCTTCCTGCTTTCCTACTCTAACTCTATCCCCAAATGTCTCTGCCTTTTGGCACATGAAGAAAAGGGAGAACAAAAAAAAAAACAACAGCTCCCAAGTCTCCAGTAAGTGAAAGAAAAGCCCAAATCAAAACAAAAGTAGGGCACAGTTCTAGGCGTCTGGGAATGTCTCTTCCAGAAAGTTTCCACAGCAACAAAATAGGAGTTCACTTCTCCTACAAGTAAAATCTTGGATCCGGCAAAAACAAGGGCTTCAGGTGTTTGTCAAATACTTCCACCGAATATTCGACGTCTTCTCCTTCTTTCCTGCAGATGAGCACCTTATCAGCATGGATATGGCGTCCCAGTCTCCAATCAGCTTTACAGTCTTTAAACTTTTTAGACACCGTGACTTTTGGCACATGAAGAAAAGGGAGAACAAACAAAAACAACAGCTCCCAAGTCTCCAGTGAGTGAAAGAAAAGCCCAAATCAAAACAAAAGCAGGGCACAGTTCTAGGCGCCTGGGAATGTCTCTTCCAGAAAGTTTCCACAGCAACAAAATAGGAGTTCACTTCTCCTACAAGTAAAATCTTGGATCCGGCAAAAACAAGGGCTTCAGGTGTTTGTCAAATACTTCCACCGAATATTCGACGTCTTCTCCTTCTTTCCTGCAGATGAGCACCTTATCAGCATGGATATGGCGTCCCAGTCTCCAATCAGCTTTACAGTCTTTAAACTTTTTAGACACCGGCGGCGAACATGACAGGTATCGCCGGGCATGGGGCACTTTGAGTTTTTCCCACACAAACTCGTCATACCACCGTGGTCGCAAGACCTCGACTTCATACAATAAGTCCCGAGGCAAGTAGGGGTACTCCCACCCATATTCACGGGCGACTCTCTGGGAGAAAAGTCTCTGCAATCGAGCTAGAGGCGGCATCACATCTCGCTCACCTTCTCCTGGCTGTACGATGGCCTCCGGGTGCCGAGGTACCTTCACCATCTCAGGCGGCTTTGCTCTTGGTGCCCGCAATGAAGCACGCTGCATCCCCACTATCAGAACGGGTGATGTGGTTGAATGTGGAGGGTTATTTGGAGGACTAGGCTTCCTCAATAACTCTGGGGCTTGCACCCGAAGCGTACTGTCATCTATGGACATGGGGGAGTCCTGTGGCTTACTCTGCACGGGTAGCGGGCGTCTGTCCCAGCCCTTCCGGTGGAACAGCTTGTCTATTTCTCCGTCATCCCCACAGTCCGACAGCGACTCTAGATCGGAGGTGTCATACATCTCGGCGGGAAGGTAGTACCTAGTGGACGGAGAACTACCCTCCCCTGCGGGCTCCACCAGATGTGAACTCCCGACACCTCCAACCACACACACAGTCCCAGCCCCTGGCTCACCTGGACCTTTTTCAGCACTGGGATGTCCAGGATTCTTCCGACCGGATCCATCCAGGTCCGGCAAGCAGCGGGGTGAAGCTCGACCACGACCACAGGAGGCCTGCACCAGGCCTATCTTCCTCTTCGGGGGTGGCAGCAGGGAGTCTGTGGTGACCGAAGCAGGGTCCTCGGATTTTTCTCTCTCAGTCTCTGGTTGGGCAGTCACTTCGCCCTGGTCAGCGCGTACGGGAACCTCCGCAGTAGCTTTGATCTCTCCCTCCGGAGTGGCGGTTCCTGTGATGCAGTTGAGGCGTAGGGCCCGGGGCCTTTCCGTGTGTGGTTCAACCTCAAAAAGGAACTCCTTGCATGCTTCGCATCGCCCAAATAGCTTTAGTTGGACCACCAGTCCCGAGCATCCGGGACAGATCACACCGAGGGCCTCTGTGTCTCTGCATGAATACAGAGCCAACTGTCCTCGGGGCCTAAGTCTTATTCCCGTGTCTGTCAGGGGAGCAGCAAATGCAGTCATCTTGAAAGGATAAGGTACCGACATCCACTGGGAGCCTGAGTTCACTCTGACCACTTGCTGCTCCATCACGCGCTGACCACGCGCCGGAGTCTCCACATGTATCTCCACACGTGGCCAGACTCCTCCCACAACTTGCACACTTTCGCGGGCTTCCGCCAGCCTCCGCCCACGAATTGTACAGTCACGGGGTGCCTCGTGGCGCAGTGCAGAAAAAGTCCCCACATGTAGTACGTCACACGGCTGGACTCCTCCCTCTTCCCGCTCTTTCTGCATGGGCCTCTCCCGGTTTTTCAGAGAAATTTCCACGACTTCGAGCACAGGGACGCACTTTGGCCAATCACATGGCCGACCTGCTCGGACCTCCTCCGGGCAGCAAAGTTCAAACACAGCCGTTCCAAACCTCAGGGTCAACACACATTTCATCCCGGACTCACGAGCCCCCACGTGTAGCGGCCTCACCCAGTCCTCTTTAGCTAGGGGTATGTCACGCGACAGAGTGAGGTGCGCTACGGCCCATGTCCTCCCCATGGCTGTGGGTGAGGTGAAGGCCAGTACCAATCTTTTCCTCGGGCCAAATGTGTGCTGGTTATGAGGGTCAGTCCTTCCGCGCCAGAATCTCCTTTTGCTCCCATTAACAGAGTCCATACACCCATCAAAGTCCAAACTCAGGTTTATTGCGTATCTCCACATACAGTCAAATACAACGGTATGATACGATGGGGAAACAGGTCGAGGCACTGTACAGGTTCCTAGTCCCTACACTCCCTGTGCTATGACCAGGGGTTGCTGGAGCCTTGATTAGAGCTCCTCCGCTGCGCTGTAGCCCCTATCAGGGGAAGATGTCCTCCAAGGGAGTTACCGAAGGCCCATTCGTCACCGGGTTGACACTGTCCCGGGTCTTCGGACGGGTGACCTCCCCAGCCTCCTCACCTCAGATGCGGGTCCCCTCGCAAGGGGCGCCCTGGAGCAACTTCACCCTCGCGGGACCCAGTCGGAGTCACCGGGACCCAGGCCTCCTCAATAGTACCTCACCCCAGGCTGAAGGTGCCTGGGATGGACTCCATCTTCATTCCGGCCAGGCCTAGGGTGCCTAGGCCGGAACCTTGAACCGCCCGCACCCAGGCCTAAGGTGCCTGGGTGCGTGAAGAGATGATCCCCGAAGAACAAGACCTCGTGGCGAGGGCGTCTCCCCCTTTTATATCCTCCCATCGACACCACGGCGTGTTCCCCGCCCCAGCCGTACCATCTCCGCAAAGGGACAAAAAGGGGTAGCACTGTGGTAGTGATTCTACCCTGAGCCAGTAGGTACACTGACACCCACTGGTCAAGGAGAATATCGCACCACCCAATCCTCCACGAATAACAAAAAGGGGTCTGAACCCTAACATAACTACACACCTGGGTCACACTACCCCCAGGTGTATCCCACTAAATTGAGGACCCCGCTACATTTATAAAGAGACAACTTTGAGAAAAATTATGCTTGCATAGTTGGTAAGGCACTGTGATTGTGGTAAACCTGTTATTTGTAATACATCTGTTCTCCCTTCCTCCAAGTTCAGGAGGGTTTCCAGTTCACCAGGTGTATTTGTCATTTTTAAACAAAAATAACATGCTGTACATGAGAAAAGTTTACTGTTTAGCACACCAGCAATACAAAAATTATACTTTATTCAGCTACTGTAAAATCGTGGATAACATCTTTGTGTTTTGTACTAAACTATGACCTATTTCCAGCAACAGTGACCCAAGGTGGCCCCTATATAGTCAACCACATTGCAACATAGTAACATATAAAACCCAGACAGGAACTACGTTGTAGCATCCCATATTCACCCAACACCAAAGCATAGAATATAAATAACTTCACTTTGCATCAAAGTGAACATATACTATATATTATAATATATATATATTTTTTTTTTAATGAAAATAAATGCAGTCATAAATACAAATATAAATGTACTTGTTTAAAAATGGGACATTTGTTGAAATTGTCTACATAGGGACTGATTTACAAAGAACAATGGAAGGGAGATGGGTGACTGTGTAGGTGTTAGTCGTACAAATCCATATAACAAAATCAGTTCAAATGAAAATATTTATTATGTCACATAGGTAAGGATAAAAACATTAATACAAAGTATCAGTGTCCATCAAGGTATAGTAAAGGACACTACTTGTCTAGTTACATTGCTCTTTTCACACTATACATCTCAACATGTTTTGCCGTGAGGCTTCTTCAGGAAAAGGTGTAGTGTAATAGCTATTAAACAGATAAAAAAGCATATGTCAAAGATTGTATAAAAACATGATGAAAGTGGATGTAAACCCACTCTCATCCTTTCTAAACTACTGCCATAGTGGTTATCTATAAAGATATACATGCCTCCTGCATGTATCCTTAAATGTCAAATGTCTCCCCTCTGTCTGTTATGAGACCTGAAAAACTGCAGATTCTTTGGGTGGATCTGTTGTCTGGAGCTCGGTGGGTGGAGTCGTGATGTCAGTAGACTCCCCACCCTCCTCAACACTCCCCTTGTCAACATGCAGTTTCTCATGTGTATTCCTTACACTGAACTTCTGCTATGATCACTAACATCCAGTCAAAATCGAGAAAAGTAACCACATGACTTCAGAAAAGGAGTGGGGGTGGGAATTAAAAAATAATGCCTGTCTCAGGCTTAGTGCATGAGATATGTAAATAACCTGTCATTCACAGCAAGGGGGTGGAATGGACAAAAGTTCTCCTGTTTGTCCGTTTATCTCACTGTAAAAAGAAAAGAGGATTGCTCAGAGCTGGATTAACTCGTTGTGGCAAGACTGGGCACATATGATAGGAAATCTTATACACTACATTGTGACAGCAAAAAAAAATAAAAAAATTGGATTTACATCCACTTTAAGTACTTATACAGTGCCTTGAAAAAGTATCCGTACCCCTTGAAATTTTCCACATTTTGTCATGTTACAACAAAAAATGTAAATGTATTTTATTGGGATTTTATGATAAAGACCAACACAAAGTGGCACATACTTGTGAAAAGGAAGAAAAACGATAAATAGTTTTCCTTTTTGTTTACAAATCAGTATATGACAAGTATGGCATGCATTTGTATTCAGCTCCCCTCAGTCAATACTTTGTAGAACCACCTTTTGCTGCAATTACAGCTGAAAGTCTTTTTGGGGATGTCTCTACCAGCTTTGCACATCTAGAGAGTGACGTTTTTGCCCCTTTTTTGCAAAATAGGTCAAGCTCTGTCAGATTGGATGGAGAGCATCTGTGAACAGCAATTTTCAAGTCTTGCCACAGATTCTCAATTGGATTTAGGTTTAGACTTTGACTGGGCCATTCTCACACATGAATATGCTTTGATCTAAACCATTACATTGTAGCTCAGGCTGTATGTTTAGGGTCGTGAAGGCGAACCTCCGTTCAAAAATGGCTTTCTTCTTGCCACACTTCCATAAAGGCCAGATTTGTGGAGTGCACAACTAATAGTTGCAGCTCCTCCAGAATTATCATGGGCCTCTGAAGAAGCACGCATGCTTCGAACGCGCGCACCCTCCCGCTGACCCCACGACCCGGAAGTGATCGTTGCTGCTATGTTCCAGGGAAGTTGTCCCCCGTCACCGCTGCTGTGAACGTGTGGTTCCGCTCAACGCTGAGGACACTCGAGAGGACACCTAGAGATATCATCTCTCCCCAGCATCCGGAAATACAGCACCTCCTTCCTGGGAAGAGCGGATGATTTGTACTCCCATTCAGATAAGCATTTCTAATTTATTCGTTTGTGAGTGTTTACTTGCATCTGGTTTTATTTCCAATAAATTTACATTGACTGCTATGCTCAGTAGGCGCTGCTTTGTGTTTCCCTTTGTGCTATTTCAGATCTCTTCTATCTGTCAGCTGGCAGCCTTCTCTGCGGATGAGCTATGTTGTAGAAACTTATGGACTTATATGTTATGGACTATAAACGGTTATTATTTTCCACATCACTTTGCCACTTTCCCTCTGTCCCTATATCAGTTTATTTACTTACTTGTATCTGGAGTGCGCTTGGTTAACCCCTTGTGTTGTATCATGGGCCTCTTGGCTGCTTCTCTGGTTACCGCTCTCCTTGCCAGGCCTGTCAGTTTAGGTGGACAGCCATGTCTTGGTAGGTTTGGAGTTGTGCCATGCTCTTTCCATTTTCGGATGATGGATTGAACAGTGCTCTGTGAGATGTTCAAAGCTTGGGATATTGTTTTATAATCTAACCCTGCTTTAAACCTCTCCACAACTTTATCCCTGACCTGTCTGGTGTGTTCCTTGGCCTTCATGGTGCTGTTTGTTCACTAATGTTTTCTAACAAACCTCTGAGGGCTTCACAGAACAGCTTTTTTATACTGAGATTAAATTACACACAGATGGACCCTATTTACTAATTAGGTGACTCCTGAAGGCAATTGGTTCCACTATATTTTAGTTAGGGGTATCAGAGTAAAGGGGGCTGAATACAAATGCATGCCACACTTTTCTCAGATTTATTTGTAAAAAAAAATGAAAACCATTTATCATTTTCCTACCACTTCACAATTATGTGCCACTTTGTGTTGGTCTATCACATAAAATCCCAATAAAATACATTTACGTTTTTGGTTGTAACATAACAAAATGTGGAAAATGTCAAGGTGTTTGAATACTTTTTCAAGGCACTGTATATAGATATCAAACAATTTTACAACTAGATAACAAAAATCCCACCATCTAGACAAAAGTTTCTAGAACAATGGATTCCAACCTCAAAGTGGTGGGGTAATGAAACCAATGAAAAGCAGATACTATAGATAAGGAGTCTGTTTGTGACGGCCTTGCGTGCCCAGGCAACTGGTATCTGATCACCCACTTATACCGGATCTCCCACAGAGAGAGGTATATGACCATAGAACGTATCTTTGGTACAGGGATAAATTCTACAAATTAATAAAACACATTCCCCATATGTGGCGAGCTTGAATATCCACTAGATGGCGCAATCTTGTGGATACTCAAGCTCCCTACATCTGCTTTATAAGTTATACAGAAGTAAGCAATGACTAGAAGTGATAATGATCATTAAATATAAAGGAAAAGGACCTAAAGATAGATTAGCAGAATGTTTTATTAATTTGTAGTATTATCCCTGTATTATCCCGGTACCAAACATACTGTACGTTCTGTAGCCATATACCTCTTTCTGTATATCAAGTATAAGTGGGTGAGCAGATACCAGTTGGTTGGGCAGGCAAGGCCATCATGAACAGACTCCTTATCTATAGTATCTGCTTTTCATTGGTTTCATTACCCCATCACTTTGAGGTAGGAATACATTTTTCTGGGAACGTTTGTCTAGATGGTGGGATGTATTTGTATTTTTGTTATCTAGTTGTAAAATTGTTTGATATCTACTGTATATATATATGTACTTAATCATGTTTTTGTACAATCTTTGACATATGCTTTTTTATCTGTTTAGTAGCTATTACACTACGCCTTTTCCTGAAGAAGCCTCATGGCGAAACATGTTGAAATATAAAGCATGGAAACATGTAACTAGAAAAGTAGTGTCCTTTACTATCCTTTGATAGACGCTGATACTTTGTATTAGTTTTTTTTATCCTTACCTGTGACATCTTAAATATATTCATTTTAACTGATTTTGCATGATTAGCACCTACAAAGTCCCACATCTACCTTACATTGTTCTTTGTACTTCTTATTCAAGGGATGTGGGTGCCATACTTTCAAATTGGAATAATCCTGAGTTTGTCCATATACCCTACTACATAGGGACTGAATTGTTTTCAGTGAGTCAGCTGAATACCTAGAATTCCATTAAATTAAAGAAATACAATTAGACAGGTTATGGTAAGGTGGCTGAAAAGAAATCAAAAAGCATGTCAATTATTTAGTGCACAGAAGAGATGTAAAAACAGAGGATATCTGCATGTCTCATTTTTATTATAAATCCCCAAAATTAAGAGATGTATGACTTATTTTAATATAGTGGATGGGGCATCATTATTTATTTGCTCATAGAACCAACTGTGCATTCAGAACCTGTGGTTTGTAGTATAGATACAGACATGTTTTGCATACTTCTGTTGCAGGCTAGTTGGAATGGAAATCATTAGTAGTGTATAAAAAATATAATTTCTATGAGATAGGGCTTATGGACTGACACAATGGTATAACCAAACAGGCTATAGAACAAATGTGCAATAATCCCTTTATTCTTGGATCCATGATGAAATTAAAACATGCAGATGCCTTCTGTTTTATTAAGGCTCCTTTTGGAGGGTCTTTTTGGTTCCTTTTAGCCTAACTCAACATAACTTGTCTTGTTGTACCATCACATTGGAGTATCTAGTGCTATGCAACTACTGCAACTTTTTAAAACATAATAATTATGTTACCTTTCTTCAATAGAGTCTTTGTGATGTAAAATACACAACCACTATGGGAGAGCAATACCAAGGTGGTGGCAGAAATAAAAACTTCTACAGGGAAAACTTGCTTTTGGAAACTATAAGAAGCTGGCAGGGGATTTGACCCCAGGGCATGCACCCAAAATTGATCTTTAAAGTGGTAGTAAACTCTTTTTATTTATTATTACTTATAGGTAAGCTTATAATAAAGCTTACCTGTAGGTAAAATGAATATCTCCTAAATCTGAACCGTTAAGGAGATATTTGGTGTCTCTGCAGCCAGTGACTTCACCTGCGCATGCGCTCTGAAGAAAGGTCATACCCGTGCCGTTCCTTTATAGCTGTGTGGCCACATGCGTGCGAGAGTGATGTCATCGTGGTTCAGCCAGTAAAGCAGCGCACAAACCCGAAAAGGAAGACTGGGTGAAGATGGAACCCTCTGCAGCGGTGACCACACTGCTGGAAGGCTTTGTTTCAAAGTAAGTATTTTATAATGTGCTAGTGTGTGGTGCACACTAGCAAATTGTGGTATTACTTTTCAGCAGAAAACTTTTTTTTTTTCAAAAGAAGAGTTTACTACCTCTAGCTGAGTTGGCCATAAAACTGACAGCAAAACCAGACATATAACAAGACCATTGGATAACTTGATCTTTTTAAAATATACTCGATAGCCAAATCCAAAAGATCTAAAGTTTCATCCTTGAGTTGAATATATGAATTGCTTGAAGTATAATTAGATCTCGTAAAATTAGACATTGTACAATTAATATTTGTAAAAATGAATTTTCTCATATTGCTAGCAGATATTTAATCCTTAACCTGTTCCAACTGGCAGTACACATATATGTGGTGGCTGTGTAGTCTTAGAAGTGGTTGTAAACCCCCCCCCCCAAAAAAAAACCCTGCAAGACAAAGGCATAATGAGCTAGTATGCATAGCATACTAGCTCATTATGAATTACTTACCTTAGATCGAAGCCCCCGCAGCAGTCCTCGTTCACCACTCCGGCTGGCAACATCGCTCCCGGAGTTACTTCTGGGTATCGTGGGCTCCGGTGCTGTGATTGGCTGGAGCCACGATGACGTCACTCCCACGCGTGCACATGGGAGCTGCCGGTAACAGCATACTAGCTGAAGCAACGGCACAGACGTGCCATCGTTTCAGAGCGCATGTGGCAATGACGTCGGTCATACAGGGGATATCTCCTAAACCGTGCAGGTTTAGGAGATATCCGGGGTAGCTACAGATAAGCCTTATTTTAGACCTACCTGTAGTCAAAAGTGCTTGTAAAGGGTTTACAACCACTTTAACACTGAGCCATCGCACATATGTGTCCACAGGAAAAAAATAATTCTGTGCTGAGAATGCACTCACTGCGCACTCTCAGCACAGTCAAGAGCAGCTTCCAAAGCATACTTGTGATTGGGAGCTGCTGATCATGTGACTGCTGTGGCAGCCAATCACAGTGGTCACACGATTTAAAAGCCCACCTCTGCCTCTTGGCATTTACATCCTTATAAGAGCCAGGAGGGCAATGACACTAAGAGGTTAATGACGATATATTAGTCAGCCATTTAAGATATTTCATGCTATGCACAGTGTGGATATTCCCATATTTGTCTAAAATGGTAAACCAGAATGCTTATATTAGCAACTTTGACAGAAGGTACCACCAGTATGCCATTAGAGATGCATGGGCGCTCATGGCTGGCCTTCGGGAATGGGAAGGAAGCATGCACGTTCAACGGAGATGCGTTCTATTATAGAATAATCAGACATTTCCTCCTCCACCAAATTTTTTTTATTAATGACATGTGCTGTATATAAATTATAATTGGACAATTGGTTACTAAATGAGTTGGAAAGCAGGATTCAGAAATGTGCTCTATATTTTAAGAAATGTGTAACATTGTCCATTTCTTAAGTTCATTAAACTGAGTCAGAGCAAGCAACGTACAAAAAAAAAAAAAACGACACAAAAATAAACAATTACCTGCCTTAAATGATAAACGAGCCAATGAATACAATGTATATTTTGCTTTAAGAGGAAAAGCATAACATGCACAGCCTTTTCTATATTTTCTG
The DNA here is from genome assembly GCA_029206835.1 of Rana muscosa. NCBI lineage: Eukaryota > Metazoa > Chordata > Amphibia > Anura > Ranidae > Rana > Rana muscosa. The sequence continues at coordinate 679,600,647 of CM055121.1, forward strand.
TGTTGACACATTACCTTGTAAACCACAATTTCTAAACAATGTCAATGGTGCAAAGGAGTTAGGCTTAATCAAAGCAATATTTGTACCAATTTGTCTTGAAGACCTTTATCTATAGCCAACTCTCTAGTGCTTGCCTGTATGTGTTAAAGCGTTCCTTCCTTTGTTTTACATCATTCCCCTAGATGCAACTTTATTTATGTAGAAAATCAACACAATCAATTACAGAGCTCATTCTCCAAATTCCTTCTGTCTGTGATATACGGGCTTGTGAAGTGATGCTTATGTTATATGAGTCTAATAACTGTCGTTTCAATCAGCTTTAAACTATGTGAAGTTCTATTCCTACACATAGTTCAAAAGTTGTACAAATTATCTTCTACCTTTTCATCAGAATAATCTTTCATAATCAGGCATAAGTGTGAAGTAAATGTAACCACATGGCAATGTTTTTGTGACATTTGATTTTTCTTTTCTATAGAAAAAAATAAAATAAAAATACAAAATCAGTTGTACTAAAAAGGGATTTTTGGTCTGCAAGCAATATCTAAAGCACCAAGTGATTTTACCAATGGTACCACCTGTTGATGATATTTAATATTATGCGCTCCATTTATATTGAGCCTCTGTATAATAAATAATCCATGACTTGGCTGGACTTTAGTATAAATCAATCAAACCAAAAGAATATAGGGGCTAAATTTGTTTCTTACAAATGTATTAACTACTTCAATACAGGTCACTTTCACCCCCTTCCTACCCAGGCCAATTTTCAGCTTGCAGAGCTGTCGCACTTTGAGTGCCAACTGCGCAGTCATTCAACGCTGTACCCAAATAAATTTTTATAATTTTCTTCACACAAATATTGCTTTGTTTTGGTGGTATTTAATCACCGCTGGGTTTTTTATTTTTTGCTAAAAAAACAAAAAAAGAGTCAGAATGTTTTTTAAATAAGTGATTTTTCTCCTACACTAATGTGCACTGATGAGGCTACACTGATGGGCATTGATGAGTGGCACTGATGAGGAGGTCCTAATATGCAGCACTGATGGGCACTGATAGTTGACACTGATAGGCAGCACTGATGGGCACTGATAGGCGGCACTTATGGGCAATGATAAGTGGCACTGATGGGTGGCGCTGATGGGAACTGATGGGTGGCACTGATGGGCAGCACTGATGGGCAGGCAATGATGGACACTCAAAGGTAGCACTGATTGGCAGGCACTGATGGGCACATATTGGCCTCACTGATGGACACAGACTGGTGTGGGCACTGATGGGCAGCACTGATGGGCACTCAAAGGTAGCACTGATTTGCATGACTGATGGGCACAGATTGGCCTCACTGATGGGCACAGAAAGGTGTCACTGATATGCACAGACTGGTGTCACTGATGGGCACAGAGTGGCATCACTGATAAGCACTGTTGGGGCTGTTTTGTAATTAGGGCACTGATGATTAGTGCCCTGATTACCTTTACAAGTTTTTCCTGTGAGGAGATACCGCTTATCAGCTCTCCTCAAATCACACTCTGTCAGTGTGAGAGAAGAAAAGCCGATAAAAGGCACTTCCTTGTTTACATGTTATCGGCTGTGATTGGACACAGCTGATCACATGGGTAACGAGCCGTGGCTCTTTGCCGAAATCGGGGTTGCGCAGTGTCCCAGGAACGCATTGTGTCCCAGGTCGCGGCTTAACTGGGTGCCATCATATAACGTCCTCGCAGAATGAGAGCCGCACTGCTCCGCCGTCATTTGACGGTGGGCAGGAGGGAAGTGGTTAAACTTAAAGACATTTTTTTTTTTTTTACTTTCTCAAAAAGTAGAGAAGAATTAGAACCCATATAGAGGTAATATTGCTCCAAACAAGAAAGTTGTCATCACTGTGTTGTAGCTCTTAAAATAATTTTTACAACCCAACTGGAGTTACATAATCCCACACACAGTAGAGGTAGTACTGCTATATGAAGTTCTGTTAGAGAGATTTTACCTTCATGTTACGGTGCCACCAGACAGAAAGTGATGGGAAATCTCCAACAGCAAAACAGATGGAAGATAAGCTGTTATTTTTAGTTAACTAGAGAAGGCTAAAACCCCAATCAGCTTTTATTGTATTGTTTCCCAGTTGCAGATTTTACGTCACTTACTGTCACTTCCTCACGTTCTGGTGAAACCATTGTCAACATGGCAATAAGTGAGGGGATAACTCAGTCTCTATAGCAGTAAAAACACATCAGAGGTTCTAATCATTCCCCACACTATCAAAAAAGATAGCTTATTCTATTTAGTTTGCTCCTGTATGTTTATTTATGTGGTAAGTGACTACTCTAAATTAACCACTTGAAGCCCAAGGTACGTACATGGACGTCCTTGGGTTTCACTGGTTACACTGGGATGATGCCTGCACCTACAGACATCATCCCAGTATTGATCTTTTCAGCTGGCGTTTCTCTTTTTTTCAGAAGTGATCTGAGTGGCTAATTAGCCACTCAATCACTTCTGTGGGTGGCGGAATGGGGTCCCACCCCCCTCCCGCCGCCGCCTCTCCCGGTTCCATCGCGATGCCCAGGAGCGATGCGGCTGGCAGCGCTGGCTTCCCTGTACAGACAGAGAGAAACTGACGTAATTTTCCTCTCTCTGTAACCCTGGAAACCGGGAGTGATAAGTAGTTCATCACTTACGGTTTTGCCCCTATGTTTACCTGGCCATCAGCGGGCAGGAAAGCAGCTGATCAGACCGATCTGTGTCTGATCGGCTGCATGGGAGGCCAGAGAAGAAATTTGGGGTCTAATAGACCCCAAATCTCTCCATAAAAAGGACCTTTCAGGGCCCATGCTGTCACAAGGGATGTTGTTCAGCAATAAAGTTAGTACAAAAAAAAGTGTAAAAAAACAAACATTTTGTTTAAAAGAAATAAATAAATAAATAATAGAAAAAAATGTAAAGCGCCACATCCCACCTTGCTTACACGCAAATGCGAACGCATACGTTGCTCCAGCAAGCATATGTAAATGGTGATCGCACCACACACATGCAAAAGGCCGAAAGAGAGAAATAATTATAGCACCAGAACTACTGCGCTACTGTAAACTGATAATCTGTATAGAGAATTTTAAGCACCGTAGTTTGCCGCCATTCCACGGGTAGACGCAATTTTAAAGCTTGACATGTTAGGTATCTATTTACTCGGCGTAACATCATCTTTCACATTATATAAACAAATTGGGCTAACTTTAGTGGGTTTTTTTTTTTTATTAATGAAAGTGTTTCGCAAATACTCTGTGACATAAAAAATTGCAACACCCACCATTTTATTCTATAAGGTCTCTGCTAAAAAAAAAATATACAATGTTTGGGTTTTCTAAGTAATTTTCTAGCAAAAAAAAGTTGACTTTTACATGCAGGAGCGAAGTTTTAAAAATGGCTTGGATGGCAAGTGGTTAAAAATGTGATTGCTTCCACCCTTCCACAATCAGGTATTGCTCTTCCTTACCTTCCTTTCCCCATTGTGTGTTCTTCTGTCGCTCTGCCTCCCTCCTCCTGTCCACAATTAACTCCCGCTCTGATTCCTTCATCTCTTCTCCACATTAATTTGCTGCCTCCACCCCACACACATGTATACAATATGGTCAGCTTCCCCTCTGTTACCTATTCATGATCAGTTCAAGTGCTGCCTATTTTTCATGGTCTTTAATCAGTTTTCACTTTACCTCTTTTCCCTTCCCCCTTCTCTACTGATATTTTACAGAGCAGAGTTTGTCCTATACTCCACAGTCTACATTTAGATCCCATTCTGATCCTTCTTCCCCCATGGCCGACGATCAACTTTCAATTCTTTTCCAATTGTACCAGCCTCAATCAGCTTCCATTCTCCCCCCCCTACACAGCCAGGTGTGTAGCATTTCTGAGCTGGTACCAGTCTCCACCAACTCATCAATCCCATCACCTCACTTCCAGTGACAATGTTACTGTTAAATACAGGAAATGCGCTTCTGCATAGTTCCATGTTTCTTCTCCTCTCGAAGCCTTGCTACTTCATCTCTCTCTCTCTCTCCGTGACCCCCAGGCTAGATCATTCCCTAAGTTCCATGAGGTCAGTCCCAGTATGTGGGGAAATGGTCGCTAGTGAAGGGGCCAAGCATACCACACCTTCACTAGAGTATCTGTCACCTCTACCATTTCCCCTGTTTTCCTGGCTGGTTAGCTGCTTAGCAAGTAATGCAAATACAGAAGTCCTTATCAGCAGCAATGTAGTGTCCTCTATACTTTCTTTTCTCTAACTTCAGTCCCCTTATTGTAAACCCTGTTTTTTTGATACGCTGTGCATGCACCTCTTTAGAGACTTCAGACCAGGCAAATTAGATGAACAAATAAAGATCTTTTGCTGAAGTAGTTGCAGGTAACAAGTAACAGTTCTCAAAGACATCTTCCACACACTTTCCTGTAAAAAGCTCTATAATGCCCCTGTATAATGCCCCATGAGGTGGCAGGGGCGGATCCAGAGTCTTTTCTCGGGAGGGGCACTGCCAAAAAATGATTTTTTTTGTGGGAAATTTATCGGGGAAATGGTTGGTGTCGGCGCTTCAATCATCCCGGCACCATGGTTGTTATGGTGTCAGGATGATTGAAGCGCATTATTTCTATTATTACATTGTAATATGAAATGAAATAGTTCAATGCAGAATCAGTGGGAGCCCCGAGTGTGTCACTTGCCACCGTCACCTGCAATTAGTGGGAGCCCTGAGCGTGTCACTTGCCACACGTTGTGGATTGTCACTTGCCACGTCACCTGCCACATCTTGTGGATTGTCACTTGCCACACCTTGTAGATTGTCACTTCCCACATCACCTGCCACACCTTGCGGATTGTCACTTGCCACGTCACCTGCCACACCTTACTGATTGTCACTTGCCTGCCACCAGATGCAGATTGTCATTTGCCACGTCACCTGACACAATTTGCGGATTGTCACTTGCCACGTCGCCTGCCACACCTTGCGGATTGTCACTAACTTGCCTGCTAAGATGTAGTTTTGGTTGTCTCTTGCTGTGTCCCAGACTCCCAGAGTCAGGCAGCAGAGAGATAATGTAATCTCTCTGCTGCCTGCACAGTGAGGGCGGAAGTCACTGCAGGAATGCAGGGCAGGCACGGGCGGTGAGAGATGATGTCATCTCTCTGCTCCCCCGCTCCCGGCTAGCTGATTGGCCAGCTGCCAAACTGAGCCTGCTCTCTCACTCTCACCTGCGCTGCCAACACACTGAGCAGCACGGTCTGCCCATGAACCGCGCTGCCCCCGACAACAAACCGCGCCGCAAGCGGAGCCACCCGCTTTCTTACCCGTCTGTGGACCCGCACGCTATTGCACCTGCCTGCAGAGCGGCCTGACGTGACTCACTGACGTCACTCGTTGCTAGACGCCAAGCGGCCCAGGTGTTAGCAGCGAGTGCAGGGAAGAGGCTCCACCCACCTCCTCCTCCGCTCCTGGTATCGTGTCAGTGCGCCACGTAACTACATTAGACGAGTCTCTCTCTCAGCGCCGCTGATCGGCTGATGTGAGAAACTGAGAGAGAGACTCAGAGAGGCAGCGGCAGCCGCAGAACAAGTACTGTATATAATCGAGTATAAGCCGACCCGAATATAAGCCGAGGCACCTAATTTTACCCCAAAAAACTGGGAAAACGTATTGACTCAAGTATAAGCCTAGGGTGTCCTAGGCTTATACTTGCCTCACTTTGCCTCACTGTGCCCATGCCTCACTGTGCCCATGACTAGACTGATGTTTAACATGGAAGTCTATGGAAGGAGTGCCCGGCTTTGAAAAATCAGTTCTCCCAGACACCAAACTTTTCAAACTTATAGAGGAGACATGGGGCTACATGTGTGCCAAGTTTGGGGTCCAGAGGACCTACGACCGGCCGGTACCGAGTCCGCAAAATCACCGGAGAAATGACCATTTAACATTGGAGTCTATGGGAGGGGTGCCCGGATTAAAAAAATCAGTGCTCCTCAGCCGTAGGTCCCCCAGACACCAAACTTTACACACTTGTATAAGAGACATTGGGCTACATGTGTGCCAAGTTTGAGGTCCAGGGGTCCTACGGCCGGCCGGTACCGGGTCACCAAATTTCGGGAGATCAGGCGCAAAAAAAAAAAAAACAGAGCAAGCGAGTGTGACAGATGGTCTCGGGGGGGCAATTGCCCTGTTGCCCCCCCCCCCGGATCCGCCACTGTGAGGTGGTCATAGCTTAGGCAGATGGCTAAATCCATGAATAGTCCATAATAGGTAGTAAATCCAGAAGAAATAGCAAGCAATCCCTTGAAGTCCATGATCTGGTAATAATCCATGAAGGACAGTAAGTCCATGACTGGCAGCTATAAGTTTATCAAGATCCACAAGCTCCCAACCACATTGTAAAGCCCAAATGGGCTCCCCAGAAGGGGTACAGACCGACATAAAAATGGCTACATGTTGGCAGTCTTTTCCCAGACCGACCTTCTAGGGCACTAATGAGCCCTTTTAAATCATATGACATGCAGGGGGCAGTAAGCTCCCTGAAAAGAGCAGGGAAACCTGTCCAGCAGCATTAACCCCTTCTTCTCAGGAACCACCAGTTCAGCAGGCCAACCTAAGGACACAGTGCAACATTTTTACCTTGTAACACTTTGCAACAAAGTTGACCTGGTTAACCCTAGAGCATAAACACAATAGAAGAAAACGTTTAACACTTTAGAACCCTCTTGGAAGCACCTGCTTACACACTTATACTCTCTACTGTCTCTCCCCACAATAATATAAATACAGAAAGGAGAGCCAGAAGAACGCAGGATGAAAGAGTCCAAGATAACTTACATTTTTGATGAAGTCAAATAAAAACAGCCAACATGTTTCAGGGGCAACATCACTATCCCTTCATCAGGGATACAAGAGTAAACATCAAACATAATCATAAATGTAATACATCATAAATAGATGACATTTTTGTCTAAATATGCATGCATATAAATATATACCACAAATCTGAGAACATGACATAATAACAACAAATTTGTCACATGAATATCAGTTGTTCCAATTTGAATTAGAAATGTTATACGGTACAAATTAGATACATAGTAAAACATCGGAAAATGTATCAAAAAGGACTGAAAAATCAAGCTGCTGAAATAAGACTAATCGTCTACTAGAACAAGTCCTAAAACACACTATGAGACCACACTGCTCAAATAAAACAATTTAACTACTAAAACGAGTGCTACAAAAAACTAAAACATGAAACTGATGAATACAATAAAAACAAGATAAGTAATATGGGCAGCACAGTGGCTAAGTGGTTAGCACTCCTGCTCAGCAGCACTAGGGTCATCGGTTTGAATCCTAATCACGGCACTACCTGCATGGAGTTTGCATGTTCTCTCTGTGCATGTAAGGGTTTCCTCCTGCACGTCAAAGGTTTGCTGGAAGGTTAATTGGCTACTGGCTAAATTGGCCCTAGTATGTGTATGTATGAATGTGAGTTAGGGGCCTAAATTGTAAACTTCTTGAGGGCAGAGACTGATGTGAATGTACAATATTTATGTAAATTGACAGCTATATAAGTACCTGTTATAAATTGCACTAAAGCCTGGTACACATTGTACTAACACAAGTGATGTTAGTACAGCAATCTCCCCTGCTGTGCTATTGTGTTCTGACAGGGGGCTGCCCCCATCCCCCCGCCAGAACACATCAATCAGCGCTCGCAGCCATTGGCTGTCCACGCTGATCAGATGCCGATTGGATACTGGTTTTCCAGTTTTCCAGTTTGCCCGTTCAACAGATACCGGCTTCCGTTGGACAGGGAGCTGTACACATGGGCCAAAAGTCAGCTGGTCCCTGCCGAACTGACAGATTTCGGACAATTTTCAACCCCTACGTACCCAGCATAGAAACCAGACAGTTGCAACAAATCATTAGCTACTGACATACATACTAAAATAAAAACAATCTAAAAACTAAGATGAATTAGCTACTGAAATAGGTGCTAAAATATAGGTACTAAAAAAAAATAGGAAACAAAGCTGCTGAAATAACAATAATTGGCTGCTCCACTCCAATTAGCATGTCTGCATCTAAAGGAGAACAGCATCTGCAGATTCTATAAGCCCAACAAGAGTGGTCCCAATAATTGAACTCATGGATGGGTGATTCAATGAGGCTGATTTAGGAGTTTTTTTTAATATAGAGGAGAGCAGAGTCTGCAAAACTATATTCATGAGAAAGGATGTGAAAGCAGTTAAAATGAACTGATATTTGTATTTTATAGTGTCAGTATTGGTACAGACAGGTTTACTTTAGCATATTGTAGGTAAGTAAAAGGCATAGATATTTTCATGTGTAAATTTAAAAGCAGCCCAGATCTGGGCTATAAGCTTCCCCCGCCAAACATCACTTTTCGTTTAGCCATCTGCATGGACTCCTGATATTGACAGACAGCTATAAAAATATATCCTAAGTTTACATTTTTCATTAAAGTAATTAAACGTAAAGTATCAGTCCATTTAACTTGAGAAATAATTAAGGCAGATTGAATAAACATTGAAGACTAAAGCCCTGTACACACGATCGGATTTCCTATGGTTTTTAAACCGATGGATTTTTCCATCGGAAAACCGATGAAGCTGACTTCCATCAGTCTTGCCTACACACCATCAGTCAAAAAACCGACCGTTCCAAATGCGGTGACGTAAAACACTCCGATGAGCCAAGAAAAATGAAGTTCAATGCTTCTGAGCATGCGTAGACTTGATTCTGAGCATGCGTGGGTTTTTTAACCGATGGACTTGCCCATAGACGATCGGAATTTGCTATCGTTTTTTTATCCATCGGAAAAATTTAAAACATGTTCTATTTTTTGACACTGATGGAAAAAAGACCGATGGAGCCCATACACGATCGGTTTGTCCGATGAAAAAAATCCATCGGACTGTTTTCATCGGTAAAACCGATCGTGTGTACGTGGCTTAAGAAATTAAAAAATATGAATCATTAGGAAAAATATATTATATAAAACACTGATTTCTGAAATCCCAAACATATCATCTCCTTAAAAGTCTTGGAATTTAGGATATTTATGTGGCAGAGAAACAGGAAGAAGGAAGATGATTGTTAGAAGCTATGGACCCTAGCAGATGTAAAACATAAAATAAAAGGCTTTTTACCTGACACAAGTCAGTCTCGCTTAGCATAGACTCAATCAACAGTGCCCCTTAAATCTGTCACTGTTTACCAGCTTGCCTTTCAAACATGATTGCAAATTTGAGAATGTCTCCATTCCATTACAAATGACAAAGCTAAAGCTAGCCATAGATGGATCAAAATTTGGCTGGTTTGGCCGGGACTCGCTGAACTTTCGATCAGTGTGTGGCCATCATTGTTTGATAGAAGTTGTTCAGTGTATCCACCTCATTTGTGTGGATAGAGGAATCTGTATAGCAAGCTTTATAAAGGGTTTATTCCTTATTTTAGCATGGTGGGAGCTATACAAACAGTTCCTTAATGCCCCTTTGGCCAACTGTACATCCAAAATCAGTGGTGTACATAACAGATATAATTTAAAACTATAGAGGCCATATTAGACTGCATGTGTGCAAAAAGCCAGACATGTTTCTCTTTTTTTTTTTTATAAGTGATCACATAATCTCTGTTCACAGCTGCATAATGGGCTTAGAGAGCTTGAGGTGGAGAAACAGCAGTACACGGATGTTCCCAGTGATTAGCTGTGCAGGAGGGTGTCAGTAAAAGTATGATCATTGCAGGACAGGTAGGCTTTGCTTTCAGGAAAGCCAGAAAACTAACCACACTGAGAAGAATGTGCTTTCACGACTAGCATGGCCAGTTTAAAAAAGAGAAGCAAAGGGACTGGCCGGATTACAAGCAAGGATTTTACACAAAGGAAGCAATACAAAGAAATCAGGATACTTTTTAACACAAGTACATGGTACAGCAGGCACATATCAGATACGGTATATGAAATGTGGGGGTAACATATAAGTGGATGTAAACACTCACATATACCCAGTGAAGTGAACAGCCTCAGATGATACACAGAGATGAAAAAAATCATTCTACATAAGTTTTACTTGTTTATCTACAGTTTCCTCTCCTCTATACCCCTTCAAAAGGGCAGAAAGTGTTAAAATACTTCTTCATCTGTCAGGAGCACAGAGGAGGGGGCAGAGAGGCTGCAGTTGCAGTGTGTGAGAGCTGATTGGAGGAAAGGAACACACCCCTCTCCAAACAGCAGAACTGTGTTGTGAACAGGCGAGCTGTCTGCTTTGCTGTACCCCTCCCTCCTGACACAAATTCATCCCATGTGTCGGGAAAACTTCTCAGAAGTGACTGAAAGATGCTGATAACATAGGAATGAAGCGCCAGAGAGAAATGACACTTTGAGCATTGGAGAGAGATAAGTAAACACTACAGATATATGTGCTTTTCTCAGATTTCATGACTGAAGTTTACAACCACTTTGAAGCAGGTTCCCTACTATATATACTATAAGTAGACTAATGGTACCATACTGTCAAAAGAGAGAGTATACCTACTCCCTTCCCTGATGTGCAAAGAAAAATCACGCGACTCAAGCCCTGTACACACGATAGGTTTTACAGATGAAAACAGTCCGATGGACTTTTTTCATCGGACAAACCGATCGTGTATGGGCCCCATCGGTCTTTTTTCCATCGGTGTTTAGCCACTTCCCTACCCAGCCATAGACAAATGACGTCCACAGATGGGATCTCCCATCCTGGGTGGACGTCATATGACATCCTCGGCTTTGTAGGGGGATAGCTGAATGATGCCTGCAGCTAGAGGCATCATTCAGATATCCTTTTGAAGTGCCGGCGATTCTGTGCACCATAAGAACGATCATAGTGGCGGTTCCGCCACTTGATCGTTCTTATAGGCGGCGGGAGGGGACACCCCCCCCTCCCGCCGCCATCCGGTGCTTCTCCGGGCTCCCCCGTGCGATCGGGGACCCGGAACGAATCTTCCGGCATCGTTGGTGGAGTCACGTGATGAGCATAGAGATGACTGGTGACCAGATGGTCACCAGTCATCTCTATGATCGTCGGAGGCCCGGGCGCGATGTGATGACGTCACGCCCGGGTCTCAAATGTAAACAAAGCCGCCATTGCGGCTGTAAGTATGAAATCAGTGAAAAAATTTTCACTGATCTCATGCTTTCCAGCCTGGAGGAGAAATGTGGGGTCTTATTGACCCCGCATCTCTCAATAAAGAGAACCTGTCACACACATTCCTATTACAAGGGATGTTTACATTCCTTGTAATAGGAATAAAAGTGATAAAAAAAAAAAGTTAAATCATTGTAAAAAAATAAAAAAATAAGTAAAATAAATAAATAAATAAATAAAATAAAAAATTAAAACGCCCCTGTCCCCGGTAGCTCGCGATCAGAAGCGAATACACACGTAAGTCGCCCACATATGTAAACGCCGTTCAAACCACGCATGTGAGGTATCGCCGCGTGCGTTAGAGCGCGTGCAACAATTCTAGCACTAGACCTCCTCTGTAATTCTAACCTGGTAACCTGTAAAAAAAAATTAAAGCGTCGCCTATGGAGATTTTTAAGTACCGAAGTTTGGCGCCATTCCATGAGTGTGCGCAATTTTAAAGCGTGACATGTTAGGTATCTATTTACTCGGCGTAACATTATCTTTCATATGTTCCCAAAAAATTGGGCTAACTTTACTGTTTTGTTATTTTTTAATTCATGAAACCATTTTTTTTTTTAAAAAGGCGTTTGAAAAATTATTGCGCAAATATTGTGCAAGAAAAAATGTTGCAATGGCCGTCATTTTATTCCCTAGGGTGTCTGCTAAAAAAACATATATAATGTTTGGGGGTTCTGAGTAATTTTCTAGCAAAAGAATGATGATTTGTACATGTAGGAGAGAAGTGCCAAAATAGGCCCGGTATTGAATAGGTACAAAAAGCCCTGTATTGAAGTGGTTAAAAATAGAACATTTTTTTAAATTTATCCGATGGTTAAAAAACCGATAGCAAATTACTATCGTCTGTGGGAAACTCCATCGGATAAAAAACCCACGCATGCTCAGAATCAAGTCGACGCATGCTCAGAAGCATTGAACTTCATTTTTCTCGGCTCATCTGAGTGTTTTACATCACTGCGTTTGGAACGGTCGGTTTTTTGACTGATGGTGTGTAGGCAAGACTGATGAAAGTCAGCTTCATCGGTTTTCCGATGGAAAAATCCATTGGTTAAAAAACCATAGGAAATCCGATCGTGTGTACAGGGCTTAGGAAGTTTCTCAAAACTCAGTCTACCTTATTTTGAATGTGATTAGTAACACAGGAAGATCTGAAGAAGAAGAGTAAAGTTTTGCAACAAAGACGTTACACCACCAGGGACCATGTGAGGTACTTTATGGACTCTTGCTTCAATGAATTAGTGAGTAAAATGTTTGAAATTTTGCATTTGAGCCAGTGGCGGCCCGTCCATAGGGGGCAGTAAAAAAAAAATATATAAAAAAAATAAATAAATAATTTTTAAACATGTCCCTTTAAGAAAAAAAAAAAGTCCTTATGTGCACTGTGTCTGGGCGTGGGTGCCGGGCACAGTGCTATATTCATTTGCGGCCAAAAACTCGCTTTGTGGCGCGTTCGAGCGCGCCACTAGCATCCGGTGCGATGGACTGGCCACTGCAGTGCATAGACATTCATAGACATTCACCGCCCTGGGACATGGGCGGTGCTTTCTGTTGTAGTACTTACATCACTCAAAGTATAGGAAGTGATGTCGGCACTCGGCAGCTCCGTCTGAAAGAACAGCCTGAGAGGAACGTGCCGCCTGAGAGGAGGTAAGCGGAAGCTCGCCATCGCAATTGTAATGGAAAACTTCCCCCCCGCTGAGCAACAGACCACAGACTAATGTGACAACATTAGTTGTTAGTTATCATCACTAACAGGTCGGCGGGAGCAGCGAACCCCCCCTCTTATTAAAAAAAAATCTCTAAAATCTCTTCACATTAGTTGGCCGGCGGGAGAGCAGCGCCCCCCCCCCGCTTATTAATTTTTTTGACAAACTGGCTGTATATGGGAACAAACTGGCTGTATATGGGGACAAACTGCCTGTATATGGGGACACACTGGCTGTATATGGGGACAAACTGCCTGTATATGGGGACACACTGGCTGTATATGGGGACAAACTGGCTGTATATGGGGACAAACTGGCTGTATATGGGGACACACTGGCTGTATATGGGTACAAACTGGCTGTATATGGGGGACAAACTGGCTGCATATGGGAACAAACTGGCTGTATATGGGGACAAACTGGCTGTATATGGGGACAAACTGGCTGTATATGGGGACACACTGGCTGTATATGGGGACAAACTGGCTGTATATGGGGACAAACTGGCTGTATATGGGGACACACTGGCTGTATATGGGGACACACTGGCTGTATATGGGGACAAACTGGCTGTATATGGGGACAAACTGGCTGTATATGGGGACAAACTGGCTGTATATGGGGACACACTGGCTGTATATGGGGACACACTGGCTGTATATGGGGACACACTGGCTGTATATGGGAACAAATTGGCTGTATATGGGGACAAACTGGCTGTATATGGGGACACACTGGCTGTATATGGGAGCAAACTGGCTGTATATGGGGACAAACTGGCTGTATATGGGGGACAAACTGGCTTTATATGGGGACAAACTGGCTGTATATGGGAACAAACTGGCTGTATATGGGAACAAACTGGCTGTATATGGGGACAAACTGGCTGTATATGGGGACACACTGGCTGTATATGGGGACAAACTGGCTGTATATGGGAACAAACTGGCTGCATTTGGGGACAAACTGGCTGTATATGGGGACACACTGGCTGTATATGGGAGACACACTGGCTGTATATGGGGGACACACTGGCTGTATATGGGAACAAACTGGCTGTATATGGGGACACACTGGCTGTATATGGGGACACACTGGCTGTATATGGGAACAAACTGGCTGTATATAGGGACAAACTGGCTGTATATGGGGACACACTGGCTGTATATGGGGACACACTGGCTGTATATGGGGACAAACTGGCTGTATATGGGGGACAAACTGGCTGTATATGGAGACACACTGGCTGTGTATGGGGGACAAACTGGCTGTATATGGGGGACACACTGGCTGTATATTGTATATGGGGACACACTGGCTGTATATGGGAACAAACTGGCTGTATATGGGGACAAACTGGCTGTATATGGGGACAAACTGGCTGTATATGGGGACAAACTGCCTGTATATGGGGACACACTGGCTGTATATGGGGACAAACTGCCTGTATATGGGGACACACTGGCTGTATATGGGGACAAACTGGCTGTATATGGGGACAAACTGGCTGTATATGGGGACACACTGGCTGTATATGGGTACAAACTGGCTGTATATGGGGGACAAACTGGCTGCATATGGGAACAAACTGGCTGTATATGGGGACAAACTGGCTGTATATGGGGACAAACTGGCTGTATATGGGGACACACTGGCTGTATATGGGGACAAACTGGCTGTATATGGGGACACACTGGCTGTATATGGGGACAAACTGGCTGTATATGGGGACAAACTGGCTGTATATGGGGACAAACTGGCTGTATATGGGGACACACTGGCTGTATATGGGGACACACTGGCTGTATATGGGGACACACTGGCTGTATATGGGAACAAATTGGCTGTATATGGGGACAAACTGGCTGTATATGGGGACACACTGGCTGTATATGGGAACAAACTGGCTGTATATGGGGACAAACTGGCTGTATATGGGGGACAAACTGGCTGTATATGGCAACAAACTGGCTGTATATGGGGACACACTGGCTGTATATGGGAACAAACTGGCTGTATATGGGGACAAACTGGCTGTATATGGGGACACACTGGCTGTATATGGGGACAAACTGGCTGTATATGGGAACAAACTGGCTGCATTTGGGGACAAACTGGCTGTATATGGGGACACACTGGCTGTATATGGGAGACACACTGGCTGTATATGGGGGACACACTGGCTGTATATGGGAACAAACTGGCTGTATATGGGGACACACTGGCTGTATATGGGGGACACACTGGCTGTATATGGGAACAAACTGGCTGTATATGGGGACAAACTGGCTGTATATGGGGACACACTGGCTGTATATGGGGACACACTGGCTGTATATGGGGACAAACTGGCTGTATATGGGGGACACACTGGCTGTATATTGTATATGGGGACACACTGGCTGTATATGGGGACAAACTGGCTGTATATGGGGGACAAACTGGCTGTATATGGGGGACACACTGGCTGTATATTGTATATGGGGACACACTGGCTGTATATGGGAACAAACTGGCTGTATATGGGGACAAACTGGCTGTATATGGGGGACAAACTGGCTGTATATGGGAACAAACTGGCTGTATATGGGGACACACTGGCTGTATATGGGAACAAACTGGCTGTATATGGGGACAAATTGGCTGTATATGGGGACACACTGGCTGTATATGGGGACAAACTGGCTGTATATGGGAACAAACTGGCTGCATTTGGGGACAAACTGGCTGTATATGGGGACACACTGGCTGTATATGGGGGACACACTGGCTGTATATGGGGGACACACTGGCTGTATATGGGAACAAACTGGCTGTATATGGGGACACACTGGCTGTATATGGGGGACACACTGGCTGTATATGGGAACAAACTGGCTGTATATGGGGACAAACTGGCTGTATATGGGGACACACTGGCTGTATATGGGGACACACTGGCTGTATATGGGGACACACTGGCTGTATATGGGGACAAACTGGCTGTATATGGGGGACAAACTGGCTGTATATGGGGACACACTGGCTGTATATGGGGGACAAACTGGCTGTATATGGGGGACACACTGGCTGTATATTGTATATGGGGACACACTGGCTGTATATGGGAACAAACTGGCTGTATATGGGGACAAACTGGCTGTATATGGGAACAAACTGGCTGTATATGGGGACAAACTGGCTGTATATGGGGACAAACTGGCTGTATATGGGGGACAAATTGGCTGTATATGGGGGACAAACTGGCTGTATATGGGAACAAACGGCTGTATATGGGGGACACACTGGCTGTATTTGGGGATAAACTGGCTGCATATGGGAACAAACTGGCTGCATTTGGGGACAAACTGGCTGTATATGGGAACAATCTGGCTGTATTTGGGAACAAACTGGCTGTATATGGAAACAAACTGGC
The DNA here is from genome assembly GCA_029206835.1 of Rana muscosa. Lineage (NCBI taxonomy): Eukaryota > Metazoa > Chordata > Amphibia > Anura > Ranidae > Rana > Rana muscosa. The sequence continues at coordinate 679,617,004 of CM055121.1, forward strand.
TGTATATGGAAACAAACTGTCTGTATATGGAAACAAACTGGCTGTATTTGGGGACAAACTGGCTGTATATGGGAACAAACTGGCTGTATTTGGGGACAAACTGGCTGCATTTGAGGGGACAAACTGGTGGCGTTTGGGCACAGTGGCTGCGTTTAATGGGCACAGTGGCGGCAATTGATGTTTTTTTTTCAGTTTGTTTGCGCCCCCCCAAAAATTTTGAGCCCCAGCCGCCACTGATTTGAGCATTACTGTAATGTTTGTTGAACAATGTTAGTATCTCAGTAACTGGTTTCTTTTGTTGTCTGGGATTGATATTTAAGCATCAAATTTATCTATATATCTATATCTAACAGCAGGAAATATAAATGTAATATCAAATGTCTCTTATTTTATACAGCTGTAGAAGCATTTCATACAAATTTGCATTGGTTGGATTACATGGGGGTACTTATACTTTATACCCTATATTTTTAGATTAGCAGTTCTTTAAATTTGAGATACAAGGCTCATTGTTGTTACTATTTATATGGTCCTGCATGAGGAGGTGGCAACATCAACATATACATTTTCAGTACACCTGAATTATAATTAGCAATCATTTGTCTGTACGGTAACTATACAGAAGTGTTATCTTTAATATACTCAACTGTTATGAAATTATCTTTTGAAAGCATGTTCCCACAGATTTTGTTGGCTTAGTGGACAATAAATTTATTGAAATCAAATCACCAAAAAGTTTGAGAAGGAAGCAATTAAGCACCATTAACAAGGAAGGTCAGACAGTCATCAGATAAAAACCTTGCCTGGAAAGTCAGGGTCACTGAGGTTGTAAGAAGCTAGAGACAAAACAAACAACATCCCACAATGGCAAAGAAATAAAACACACAAATGAGAAACATAAATCTGCTTGAAATGTAGAGCTGTAAACTTCAAGACTAACCCTCCTCGATCCTCTTGCCCAGAAATAAAATGAAATGTTGTTCTATCTATTCACTTCCATATTCTTACTTCTTGATTTTAAATTCTTGGATGCAATAGTTTGGTGCATACATTTCCTATTCACATATAGTGACCATTAAGGCATTTTAGATGCAGACTATTGCAGACCTTTACAAGTAAAAAATAACAATTATGCAATAATATAAAATAGCGTGATGGTTATTATTGCTGCTACCTCAACTCTTGTTTTTTTTTATTATTTTTTTTTACTTCTAACAGACTAGCTTTTCTAGACCTCAACTAAACTTTACACTGAAGCCCTAAGGTGCTGAGAAAGACCGGTGAGCTGCAGAGGACAGATTGTTTAGCTAAAAAATTAAGGTTAAAGTATAACTAAAGGCAAAACTTTTTTCTAGCTTTGGATAGAGTGGAGAGGGATTATTGCTTTTCGTGCCCCTATAAGGGAGATTCACCCTCTCTATTTGTCCTGTTTACCATTATCATTGAGGCCTGGGTTCACACTAACTGCGGCCGTGGCTCACAGCAGGGGGTCCAGTGCGTCACCGTTCACCGTTTCAGGTGAAAATCAGGACCGCATTTTTGCTTGGATTCACACCTGATACTGAGCCAAAGACGTACAGGACCCCTCTGCAATTCGGACCGCGGCCGTCCCCGAGCTGTTTGAACCCGCTCCATTGAGAGCAGGTTACAGTCTCCTGTCATGCGAATTGGATGCGGGTTTCACCTTCAGGCTGTGAACCCAGCCTGAAAGTGTAAGTAAAAGAAAATCCCAAATTTTGGGTTGTTCCCAGTAAAGTAATAGAGGGGAGATTTTCCAATGGGGGCACTAGTGACTTGGGGGTCCCCAAGGGATTCCCTTCATTTGCAGGGATTTCCTCTCACTTCCTGTTTTGGCTTTAAGACCGGAAGTGAAGGAAAATCTCCCCAATTGAACATAGATGGCAAAAAAACAAACTGACAGGGGTTATAATCCTCCCTTACTCTATCTAAAGTGGAAAAAAAAGTTTTGCCTATAGTTCTACTTTAAAAGTCAATTTCCTGTACTGCTGCCCCACTCTTTCCTGAAAACTTCTATTCGCAGTGCTGGTCTTTATAGTGTATTGACTAAGCTGACAGTTCTCCTGCTAGCAGTCCCTAGTATAGAGATATTTTATGTTAAGATCAATGACACTATAGTCAACGACAGGTGTAACTTAGACAGGGCTCCAACAAAAATTTTCCTAACAACATCTTCATTTTGTAAATTCATATTGGCTAATGCTTATTATATACACTAATTTTCTAGCAGATAATCTTGTATGTGGTCTTTTATCAAACTCTTATGCCGTGTACACACGGGAAAATTTTCATTTTTTCTTTTGGACGAGAAAAACGACCGTCTGTGGGCTTTTTGTAATTTTTCCCAACGGGAAAAACGACATTAATCACAACGAGAAAAATTAGAACATGCTCTAATTTTTCTCGCCGTGATTCCCGTCATTTTTTTCCGCGGCAGTTTTCCCATAGGGAAACACTGCCGGGGAGCCTACACCCAGTCGTTTTTTTCGACCAAGAAAAAAAATGTAATTTAAAACGGCCATGTGTAGGGGAACAAGCTGTTCCTCATTTTTCACGTCGATTTTCTCGACTGTGTTTTCACCGTCGAAAAAATCGATCGTGTGTACGCGTCATTAAATATCTTTTCTACTTTAGAAGTTACACTAATGCCCCGTAATCACGGTCGAAGTATTCTCCGGCCAAAAGCACATCGGAATTCCGACGGAATTCCATCGGAGAAAAATAGAACATGTTCTATATTTAATCTCCGATGGAATTACCGTATATACTCGAGTATAAGCCGACCCGAATATAAGCCGAGGCACCTAATTTTACCACAAAAAACTGGGAAAACGTATTGACTCGAGTATAAGCCTAGGGGGTCCATGTGCATGCCTCACTCTGCCTCACTGTGTCCATGCCTCACTGTGCCCATGCCTCACTGTCACTGTGTCCATGCCTCACTGTGCCCATGCCTCACTGTCACTGTGTCCATGCCTCACTGTGTCCATGCCTCACTGTGACTAGACTGACGTTTAACATTGGAGTCTATGGAGGGGGTGCCCGGCTTTAAAAAATCGGTGCTCCCGGGCCGTAGGTCCCCCAGACACCAAACCTTGGCACACTTGTAGAGGAGGGGTTGGGCTACATGTGTGCCAAGTTTGGGGTCCAGGGAACCTACGGCCGGCCAGTACCGGGTCCCCAAAATCACCAGAGAAATTACCGTTTAACATTGGAGTCTATGGAAAGGGGTGCCCGACTTTGAAAAATCGGTGCTCCCCGTCCCAAGGTCCCCCGGACACCAAACTTTGCACACTTGTAGAGGAGGGGTTGGGCTACATGTGTGCCAAGTTTGGGGTCCATGGGACCTACGGATGTCCGGGATCAGGCGCACAAAGTTGAAGTCGTAAACAGACTCGAGTATAAGCCGAGGGGTGCATTTTCAGCACAAAAAAATGTGCTGAAAAATTCGGCTTATACTCGAGTATATACGGTAGTCGGAATTACTCCGATGGGGCAGCATACGCGGTAGGAATTTTCGATGGAAAAAGTCTGACTTTTTCCATCAAATTCCTATCGTGTGTACAAGGCAATACAGTCCTGTAGTTACTGGGTAAAGACTTTTAAATAAGTAAATACTAAAGACCAGAAATTCTAGCAATAGATCTTTTGAAACTGACAGAAGGAATAGAACTGGGAGCAGGATTTGCTTTACACTAGGGATATCCATTTAGTGAAAAAAAGGGGTCCGTTTTCTAGTTCTGTCCCCTTATGCTATTGATACTAAGCAAGGGACAGTCTATATTTTATCGGTGTACTGTACGTACATTGGTAATAATATATACAGGTTGAAAACCGTTTAATGCTTATGTATACTGCATATTCAGCCTAACGAGTGCCGTCTACAAAGAAGCCTCACTATTCAGTTGCAGGCACTGACTCGTACCATCAGGTATACATGTAATAAAGGTTGTTGTTGAATACCAAATTATGCATCCAGATTGGGAACTTATTATATTTATACAAATTTATTAACATTCCTTGGTAAATTCAAACTGTAACCACTTCAGCCCCGGAAGATTTGGCTGCCTAATTACAGGGCCGTTTTTTGCCATACGGCACTGGGTCGCTTTAACTGACAATTGCGCGGTCGTGCGATGTTGTACCCAAACAAAATTGACATCCTTTTTTTCCCACAAATAGAGCTTACTTTTGGTGGTATTTGATCACCTCTGCGGTTTTTATTTTTTGCGCTATAAACAAAAAAAGAGCGACAATTTTGAAAAAAAAACACAATATCTTTTACTTTTTGCTATAGTAAATATCCCAATTTAGAAAAAAATCTTCTTCTACATATTTTTGGTAACAAAAATCGCAATAAGCGTATATTGATTGGTTTGCGCGAAAGTTATAGCATCTACAAACTTTGGAGACAGATTTACATGGCGTTTTTATTTATTTATATGTTTTTACTAGTAATGGCGGTGATCTGTGATTTTTTGCGGTATTGCGACGTTGTGGCAGACACATCGGACACTTTTGACACATTTTTGGGACCATTGACATTTACAGAGCGATCAGTGCTATAAATATGCATGTAAATGTCACTGGAAGGGAAGGGGTTAACACTAGGGGGCGATCAAGGGGTTAAATGTGTACCCTATTGTATATTGTAACTGTGGGGGGATGGGGACTGACTATAGGAGATGACAGATTGTGTTGATCTGTCTGATCTCCTCAGACAGCACGGGGATTTGTGTGTTTACACACGCAAACCCCCGTGCTCCCGCTCATACACGCGATCACGCATGGCCGGCAGCGTTCGAGCCGGCAGGGAACCGGATGCGTGTGGCCGGCGGGCTCGATCGCTTCCGGCCATGCGCGATCGCATGCACGAGCGGGAGCACGGGGGTTTGTGTGTTTGTAGAAAGACATGATCTGTCTGATCTCCTCAGACAGCACAGGGATTTGTGTGTTTACACACGCAAACCCCCGTGCTCCCGCTCGTGCACGCGATCGCGCATGGCCGGCAGCGATCGAACCCGCGGGCCACGCGCATCCGGTTCCCTGCCGTTCAGGGGGCGCGCACCCTCTGGTGGCTCTCCTGGGTGAAGCCGTATACAGTCAGGTCCATAAATATTGGGACATTGACACAATTCTAATCTTTTTGGCTCTATACACCACCAAAATGGATTTTAAATGAAACAACAAGATGTCCTTTAATTACAGACTTTCAGCTTTAATTTGAGGGTATTTACATCCAAATCAGGTGAACGGTGTAGGAATTACAACAGTTTGTATATGTGCCTCCCACTTTTTAAGGGACCAAAAGTAATGGGACAATTGGCTGCTCAGCTGTTCCATGGCCAGGTGTGTGTTATTCCCTCATTATCCCATTTACAAGGAGCAGATAAAATGTCCAGAGTTCATTTCAAGTGTGCTATTTGCATTTGGAATCTGTTGCTGTCAACTCTCAATATGAGATCCAAAGAGCTGTCACTATCAGTGAAGCAAGCCATCATTAGGCTGAAAAAACAAAACAAACCCATCAGAGAGATAGCAAAAACATTAGGTGTGGCCAAATCAACTGTTTGGAACATCCTTAAAAAGAAAGAAGGCACTGGTGAGCTCAGCAACACCAAAAGACCCAGAAGACCATGGAAAATAACTGTGGTGGATGACCAAAGAATTCTTTCCCTGGTGAAGAAAACACCCTTCACAACAGTTGGCCAGATCAAGAACACTCTCCAGGAGGTAGGTGTATGTGTGTCAAAGTCAACAATCAAGAGAAGACTTCATCAGAGTGAATACAGAGGGTTCACCACAAGATGTAAACCATTGGTGAGCCTCAAAAACAGGAAGGCCAGATTAGAGTTTGCCAAACAACATCTAAAAAAGCCTTCACAGTTCTGGAACAACATCCTATCGACAGATGAGACCAAGATCAACTTGTACCAGAGTAATGGGAAGAGAAGAGTATGAAGAAGGAAAGGAACTGCTCATGATCCAAAGCATACCACCTCATCAGTGAAGCATGGTGGTGGTAGTGTCATGGCGTGGGCATGTATGGCTGCCAATGGAACTGGTTCTCTTGTATTTATTGATGATGTGACTGATGACAAAAGCAGCAGGATGAATTCTGAAGTGTTTCGGGCAATATTATCTGCTCATATTCAGCCAAATGCTTCAGAACTCATTGGACGGCGCTTCACAGTGCAGATGGACAATGACCCGAGGCATACTGAGAAAGCAACCAAAGAGTTTAAGGGAAAGAAGTGGAATGTTATGCAATGGCCAATCAATCACCTGACCTGAATCCGATTGAGCATGCATTGCACTTGCTGAAGACAAACTGAACTGGAAAATGCCCCAAGAACAAGCAGGAACCAAAGACAGTTGTAGTAGAGGCCCGGCAGAGCATCACCAGGGATGAAACCAAGCGTCTGGTGATGTCTATGCATTCCAGACTTCAGGCTGTAATTGACTGCAAAGAATTTGCAACCAAGAATTAAAAAGTGAAAGTTTGATTTATGATTGTTAATCTGTCCCATTACTTTTGGTCCCTTAAAAAGTGGGAGGCACATATACAAACTGTTGTAATTCCTACACCATTCACCTGATTTGGATGTAAATACCCTCAAATTAAAGCTGAAAGTCTGCAGTTAAAGCACATCTTGTTTGTTCCATTTCAAATCCATTGATGGTGGTGTATAGAGCCAAAAAGATTAGAATTGTGTCGATGTCCCAATATTTATGGACCTGACTGTATATACAGGATTTCGCCCAGGAGAGCCATTCTGCAGCAGTAAATGTACGTGAGCCGGTCAGGAACCGGTTAAAGATAAGGTGCAAACTTCTGTTTCTGTCGCTGAGTCTATAGTCAACAAAAATGGCACACAAGAAACAAAATCGTGAGTCCATGAGTTTCAACTGTGAATTGTACAATGATGAGTTAATTCCCTTCCTAATAAATATGTCTTTCACATACAATTTCAGAGCATAAGGAGGAATGTAAACATGACAGCTCAGGGCAGAAGACATCAGACAAGTCTCAATGCATGGGAAGAGTGGTGCTCTGTACGCTTTCCATCCTTACATACCCTGAAACAGCATCACTCCCACTACTAGTGATATATACTGTATGTATATATATATAGTCCTGCTTTTAGACAAACAAGCATCATAAGTACAGTTCCTCAAATATTTGATATTCGTCTTAATCACCATGTCAGTTAATTTATAACATTTATAACAATAACACCAAAACACAGTCCTTAGTAAATCAGTGCCTGCAAGTATATTAATGGCCATTGCAGCTCTAAAAACAACAAACCAATTGTCCTTGGAAAAACACAAATCTCCACTATAAAATACTGGTGTACATTTTCTAGGTTGTTTTACAAGGCTCAGTACTCAAACTACATTTCAGGCATAAATCAGACACAAGCCATAAGCATAGCTTTGCAAAGGTCAGGGCATACATCTGTCTGGTTTAGACTGAACTGCACAGTAAACTTGACAAATAGCTCCATATAAATACTGAAATGGAAAAACAAAAATAAATGGTCTGCAATTTCTGTATGCAAAATGTAAAAAGTGTGTAGGTTCTCCGAAATACCTTGCTAAATAATATAAATGTAATGAAAACTTTACATTCTAAACTGGCATTTCAGGTAAAGTCCAATTAAAGTCACAGTACTATACGTGCAGAGAGTCAAAATATGACTATGCAGTTCCATTGGCACCAAAGTTAGACCCACTGCACTCAGTAATGTAACAGACTGGACATACTTGTCACCACCACTTCTCTGCACTACAATTCTATGTGTGAGTACTTGTGCTGAGAGGTGAGGCTGTTGCCCAGCTCTGCCAGAACAGAGCCCTGCAGTGTGCAGGTTTTAGGGATGAGCTCGGTGTTCGAGTCGAACATAGGTTCGACTCGAACATCGGCTGTTCACGCTTTCGGCGAACAACGAACGATTTGGGCTGTTCGTGCCAAATTCGAGTGACGCGAACGGCCCACAATACACTGCGCCATCGCAGTGCAATCCTGGCGCTGTGATTGGCCAAGCATGCACTGTGACCCCGCATGCTTGGCCAATCACAGCACCGGCAGCGAGGAGAGCAATGATTGGCCACAGGCAGGATGCCTGTGGCCAATTATTGCTGAGGGGGTTTAGTACACGCCCCACACTATAAAAGGCCGCAAGCGCGGCGGCCTCGTGTAGTGTGTTCCGGCGCAGGGAAAGAGAAGGATAGGCAGGGACAGTGTCATATTTTTTCTTTGCTAAACCTTGTGTGTAGGGACAGAGAAGGATAGGTAGGGAGAGTGTCAGTGTCATATTCTTTGCTAAACCTTGTTTGTAGGGACAGAGAAGGATAGGCAGGGAGAGTGTCAGTTTCATATTCTTTGCTAAACCTTGGGTGCTGAACTATATTGCTAAACCTTGTGTGTAGGGACAGACAAGGATAGGCAGGGAGAGTGTCAGTGTCATATTCTTTGCTAAACCTTGTGTGCTGAACCATATTGCTAAACCTTGTGTGTAGGGACAGACAAGGATAGGTAGGGAGAGTGTCAGTGTCATATTCTTTGCTAAACCTTGTTTGTAGGGACAGAGAAGGATAGGCAGGGAGAGTGTCAGTGTCATATTCTTTGCTAAACCTTGTGTGCTGAACCATATTGCTAAACCTTGTGTGTAGGGACAGACAAGGATAGGCAGGGAGAGTGTCAGTGTCATATTCTTTGCTAAACCTTGTGTGCTGAACCATATTGCTAAACCTTGTGTGTAGGGACAGACAAGGATAGGAAGGGAGAGTGTCAGTGTCATATTCTTTGCTAAACCTTGTTTGTAGGGACAGACAAGGATAGGCAGGGAGAGTGTCAGTGTCATATTCTTTGCTAAACCTTGTGCGCTGAACCATATTGCTAAACCTTGTGTGTAGGGACAGACAAGGATAGGCAGTCGAGAGTGTCAGTGTCATAATCTTTGCTAAACCTAGTGCGCTGAACCATATTGCTAAACCTTGTGTGTAAGGACAGACAAGGATAGGCAGTCGAGAGTGTCAGTGTCATAATCTTTGCTAAACCTAGTGTGCTGAACCATATTGCTAAACCTTGTGTGTAGGGACAGACAAGGATAGGCAGTCGAGAGTGTCAGTGTCATAATCTTTGCTAATCCTAGTGTGCTGAACCATATTGCTAAACCTTGTGTGTAGGGACAGACAAGGATAGGCAGTCGAGAGTGTCAGTGTCATAATCTTTGCTAAACCTAGTGCGCTGAACCATATTGCTAAACCTTGTGTGTAGGGACAGACAAGGATAGGCAGTCGAGAGTGTCAGTGTCATAATCTTTGCTAAACCTAGTGCGCTGAACCATATTGCTAAACCTTGTGTGTAGGGACAGACAAGGATAGGCAGTCAAGAGTGTCAGTGTCATAATCTTTGCTAAACCTAGTGTGCTGAACCATATTGCTAAACCTTGTGTGTAGGGACAGACAAGGATAGGCAGTCCAGAGTGTCAGTGTCCTATTCTTTGCTAAACCTTGTGTGCAGGGACAGAGAAGGATAGGCAGGGGACAGTGTCAGTGTCATTGTTGCTAAGCCTCCTGCACAGTATACACCTGAAGCTAGCCCTTATTGCTGTTTTTTCCTGGTGTGTTACACTGACAGGCATTTGCAGCACTTACAGCGGGCGGAGTGTGCTTCCTGCAAAATAAACACCTGAAGCTACCCCTTATTGCTGGTTTTCCCATCTCCCTGCAGGCCATTAGAATGTCTGGAAGGCAAACAAGGAGAGGCAGACAGTCAGGAGCCAATAAAAGAGGGCAAGCAGGCTCTGTGTCTGGGGGCAACAGTGCTGGTCGTGGACGCGGTGCATTGTCATCAGCACATGGCCATGGGAAACGCTTGTCCTTCTTTTCGGCAGCTGGACATGTTGAGCCACATCATGCCGAAGACTTGGTAAAATGGATGACCAAGCCCTCCTCATCCTCCTCATCCTCCTCACCCTCTCTCACCCAGGCTCAGGGTACTGGCAAAGCAGCTGCCAAAGCGTCCTCTTCCCTGGTATCAATGTCATCATCAGTCACTCCTTCCCTAGACCCACCATGTCCTCCTCCTGGGGAGTCCCCCGAACTGTTTGAGCACAGTGTTGGGTACATGCTCCAGGAGGATGCCCAGCGTTTCGAAGGGTCTGATGATGATACCCAGCTAGAGGAAGGCAGTAGCGTGAGAGCAGAGAGAGGGGATGCTCAAGAAGGACACCAATCTGGCAGTCATGTTCCAGCAGCTGCAGCATACTGCCAGATTGGCTCCAGTGATGAGGAGGGAGGGGATGATGAGGTCACTGACTCCACGTGGGTGCCTAATAGGAGAGAGGAGGAGGAGGAGGATGAGGAGGAGGCACATCTCCAACGAGGCAGGATGCCCTTGGGTGGCCAGCGTAAGGGCAGCACACCGACGGAATCACACCACAGAACTCCGCCTGTGCAGGGCGCTGCCTCTGCCCGTTATTCAAAAAGTTCTTTGGTGTGGGCCTTTTTTGAGGCGAGTGCATCAGATCGCACAGCTGCTGTTTGCAACATATGTCTCAAGCGTATATCGCGTGGCCAAAACATCAGCCGCTTGGGCACCACATGCTTGACCAGACATATGTTGACCTGCCATGCAGCTCGTTGGCAAGCCTACCTTAAAGACCCACACCAAAGAACAAAGCGGACCTCTCCTTGCACCGCATCAGCTGGGATCTCCAACCCCACTATACCTTCAGTCCTCTCTGAAACCTGCACTGAGAGGAATGAAGGTGTAGAATTAGGTGTGTCACAGCCAAGTACTTGCGGCCACTCTGCTAGCAGTACACGACGTCCGATTCTAGCAGGCAAATTTCTTTGCCCCAGCTGCTGGACCGTCGAAAGAAGTTCACTCCCAGCCATCCACATGCCCAGCGGTTGAATGCTAGCTTGGCTGAATTGCTAGCGCTTCAACTGCTGCCTTTTCAGTTGGTAGACTCGGCCCCTTTCCGTGAGTTTGTGCAATGTGCGGTTCCTCAGTGGCAGGTTCCCAAACGCCACTTTTTCTCACGGAAGGCGATTCCGGCTCTCTACCGGCATGTGGAAGGCAATGTCTTGGCCTCGCTGGACAGGGCGGTCAGCGGTAAGGTGCATATTACCGCTGACTCATGGTCCAGCAGGCATGGACAGGGACGTTACCTTTCTTTCACGGCCCATTGGGTCACTCTTTTGGCAGCTGGGAAGGATGCAGGACAAGGTGCAGTAGTGTTGGAGGTTGTTCCACCGCCACGCCTTCAAAATGCTACTACTGGTTGTGACACACCTCTGTCCTCCACCCCCTCCTCTTCTTCTTCCTCCGTGGCCTCTTCCTGTGCTTTGTCCTCGGAACCAGCGGTGCTCCGTAGGCGTTCAAGGGGCTACGCAAGTACGCAGGCAAAAATATGCCATGCCGTGCTTGCGCTGGTGTGTTTGGGGGACAGGAGCCACACTGGGGCAGAGGTTCTGTCTGCTCTGCAGGGGCAGGCCGAGAGGTGGTTGACGCCATGCCAGCTTAAGCCAGGAATGGTAGTTTGCGACAATGGCACCAACCTCCTCTCCGCTCTCTGACAGGGACAACTGACCCATGTGCCCTGTGTGGCTCACGTCCTTAACCTGGTGGTGCAGCGGTTCTTGGGCAGGTACCCGGGCTTACAGGATGTCCTGAGGCAGGCCAGGAAAGTCTGTGTGCATTTCCGCAGATCTTATAATGCCAGTGCTCGCCTGGCTGAGCTGCAAAAGGAGTTGAACCTGCCCAAGAACCGCCTTATATGTGACATGCCCACCAGGTGGAACTCAACGTTGGCCATGCTGCAGTGGCTGCACACGCAGCAGAGGGCCATCAATGAGTACCTGTGCGACTACGGCACCAGGACAGGGTCAGGGGAGCTCGGGTTTTTTTCACCATGCCAGTGGGGCATGATCAGGGATGCATGCACTGTCCTGGCACCATTTGAGGAGGCCACGAGGATGGTGAGCAGTGACAGTGCATGCATCAGTGACACTGTACCTCTTGTCCACCTGTTGGAACATACGCTGCGTGGAATAATGAACAGGACACTTGAGGCAGAACAGAGGCAGGAAGAGGAGGACTTCCTTGCCTCTCAAGGCCCCCTTTACCCAGACAGTGTTCCTTCTGTCCCACCCATCGCACAGGAAGAAGAGGAGGAGGAGGAGGAGGAGGATTGTGTCAGCATGGAGGTGGAGCCTGGCACTCAGCATCATCAGCAGCAGTCTTTTAGGGATGATTTACAGTCCCAAGAAACCAGTGGACTTGTAAGTGGCTGGGAGGAGGTGGCTGCGGATCATGTCGTCCTTAGTGACCCAGAGGACTCCGGACTGAATGCCTCAGCTAACCTACGCTGCATGGCCTCCCTGATCCTGCAAAGTCTGCGGAAGGATCCTCGTATTCTTCGGATCAAGGAGAGGGACCATTACTGGCTGGCCACTCTCCTTGATTCACGGTACAAGGGTAAGGTTGCGGACCTTATCTTACCGTCGCAGAGGGAGCAGAGGATGAGACAACTCCGGGAGGCCTTGCAGAAAGGTCTGTGCAACGCATTCCCAGAGACTAGGAGGTTACAAACTCCTGGTCTTGGACAACGAGTTGCTGAGGCTTCGGTCAGTCAAAGAAGGAGCGGTGGAGAAGGTGGCCGTCTGACCGAAGCGTTCAGACAATTCTTTAGTCCGCAGCCCCAAGGTATGATCGGTTCCAGCAACCATCGCCAGCGTCTGATATACATGGTGCAGGAATACCTAGGGGCAAGGTCAGACTTGGACACCTTCCCCACCGAAAATCCTCTGGCTTACTGGGTCTTGAGGATGGATCACTGGCCAGAGCTTGCACAGTATGCAATTGAGCTACTGGCCTGTCCTGCATCCAGCGTTCTTTCAGAACGCACATTCAGTGCTGCTGGAGGATTTGTCATGGATCACAGGGTGCGCCTGTCCACCGACTCTGTTGATCGACTGACCTTCATAAAGATGAACCAGTCTTGGATCACCACCAGCTACCAAACACCTGAAGCTGATATAACAGACTAATTTATTTTCAAATGTCACATCCCTTCAAGACTGATGCTGATGCTGAGAGTTTGTCCTGTTATGTTGACTGACTATCCTCCTCCTCCTCAATGATCCGATTGACGATGATAGCTTGGAAGAACATTTTTGTTTCTGGGTGCCTCCACCAGTGGCTAAGGCCCAATTTTTCAGCCCCTGTTTAACAGGGGTGTGTTATTACAATTTTTTATGCAATGCTTTGCAGCAGGGCTCATTCCTGCACTCCAACTAGAGTATCTGGGAGTGGTTGCAGTGTCGTGGCACCAGCACCAGTGGCTAAGGCCCAATTTTTCAGCCCCTGTTTAACAGGGGCGTGTAATTACAATTTTTGATGCAATACTTTGCAACAGGGCTCATTGCTGTGCTCCAAGTACAGTATTTGTGAGGGGTTGCAGTGTTGTGGCACCAGTGCCTAAGGCTCAATTTTTCTGCCCCTGTTTAACAGGGGCATGTAATTACAATTCTTGATCTAATAATTCACAGCAGGGCCCATTCCTGCGCCCACCAAGACTAACTGTGAGGCCTTACAGTGTTGTGTCAACACCACCACCACCACCACCACCAAAGGCCCAATTTTTCAGCCCCTGTTCAACAGGGGCATGTAATTACAATTCTTGATCTAATAATTCACAGCAGGGCCCATTCCTGCGCCCACCAAGACTAACTGTGAGGCCTTACAGTGTTGTGTCAACACCACCACCACCACCACCACCAAAGGCCCAATTTTTCAGCCCCTGTTCAACAGGGGCATGTAATTACAATTCTTGATCTAATAATTCACAGCAGGGCCCATTCCTGCGCCCACCAAGACTAACTGTGAGGCCTTACAGTGTTGTGTCAACACCACCACCACCACCACCACCAAAGGCCCAATTTTTCAGCCCCTGTTCAACAGGGGCATGCAATTACAATTCTTGATCTAATAATTCACAGCAGGGCCCATTCCTGCGCCCACCAAGACTAACTGTGAGGCCTTACAGTGTTGTGTCAACACCACCACCACCAAAGGCCCAATTTTTCAGCCCCTGTTCAACAGGGGCATGCAATTACAATTCTTGATCTAATAATTCACAGCAGGGCCCATTCATGCGCCCACCAAGAGTAACTGTGAGTGCTCACAGTGTTGTGGCAACACCAACATGTAAGGGGCAAATTTCAGCTGAGTATATACGGCAGGCCCCTACTTTCAAACATCCAACTTACAAACGACTCCTCCTTGCAAACGGAAGGATACAACAGGAAGTGAGAGGAAATCTACCCCTAGGAAGGCAAATTCTCTCCTGTAAGAGTTAATATGGGAAAAAAAGTGTCTCCTCTCCACTGATTCTTTATCACCCAAAGGGGCTGGTAATGGGCTGGGGTAAGGGGGGGTGTGTGATGGGGTAGCTATGTCATTTTTCTTAAAGATTTTCATCCATATTACCGGGACCAGACATTACATTAAAGCCGCAAGCAGTTTTAAATGGCTTTTTTTCCTTTAGAAATGTAATTTTGTGCAGGGACAGTTCTAAACACGGAAAACACGTGGCACTTCACAGGCATACTTTAGACACCCCCCAGGTACGATATTTAAAGGAATATTTGACTTTTTTTTTCACTTTATGCATCATTAACCACTTAAGCCCCGGTCCATTTGGTAGCTAAAGGACCAGAGGTGAATTCAGAATTTTGCACTGCGCTGCTTTAACTGTAAATTGTGCGGACATGCAATGTTGTACCCAAACGAAATTTGCGTCCTTTTCTTCCCACAAATAGAGCTTTCTTTTAATGGTATTTGATTGCCTCTGCGATTTTTATTTTTTGCGATATAAACGGAAAAAGACCGAAAATTTTGAAAAAAAATGATATTTTCTACTTTTTGTTATAAGAAAAATCGAATAAACTCAATTGTAGTTTTACATTTAGGCCAAAATGTATTCAGCCACATGTTTTTAGTAAAAAAAATGTCAATAAGCGTATATTTATTGGTTTGCGCAAAAGTTATAGAGTTTACAAACTAGGGTACATTTTCTGAAATTTACACAGCTTTAAATTTATGACTGCCTATCTCAATTCTTGAGGTGCTAAAATGACAGGGCAGTACAAAACCCCCCCAAATGACCCCATTTTGGAAAGTAGACACCCCAAGGAAATTGCTGAGAGGCATGTTGAGCCCATTGAATTTTTTTTTTTTGTCCCAAGTGATTGAATAATGACAAAAAAAAAAAATTACAAAAAGTTGTCACTAAATGATATATTGCTCACACATGCCATGGTTATATGTGGAATTTCACCCCAAAATACATTTTGCTGCTTCTCCTGAGTACGGGGATACCACATGTGTGGGACTTTTTGGGAGCCTAGCCGCGTACGGGACCCCAGAAACCAAGCACCGCCTTCAGGATTTCTAAGGGCGCAAATTTTTGATTTCACTCCTCACTACCTATCACAGTTTCGAAGGCCATAAAATGCCAAAATAGCACAAAACCCCCCCAAATGACCCCATTTTAGAAAGTAGACACCCCAAGGAAATTGCTGAGAGGCCTGTTGAGCCCATTGAATATATATTTTTTTGTCCCAAGTGATTGAATAATGACAAAAAAAAAAAATTACAAAAAGTTGTCACTAAATGATATATTGCTCACACATGCCATGGTTATATGTGGAATTACACCCCAAAATACATTTTTCTGCTTCTCCTGAGTACGGGGATACCACATGTGTGGGACTTTTTAGGAGCCTAGCCGCGTACGGGACCCCGAAAACCAAGCACCGCCTTCAGGATTTCTAGGCACAAATTTTTGATTTCACTCCTCACTACCTATCACAGTTTCGAAGGCCATAAAATGCCAAAATCGCACAAACCCCCCCCCCAAATGACCCCATTTTGGAATATAGACACCCCAAGCTATTTGCTGAGAGGAATGGCGAGTATTTTACAGCTCTCATTTGTTTTTGAAAATGAAGAAAGAAAATATATATATATATATTTATTTTTTTTCAATTTTCAAAACTTTGTGACAAAAAGTGAGATCTGCAAAATACTCACAATACCTCTCAGCAAATAGCTTGGGGTGTCTACTTTCCAAAATGGGGTCATTTGGGGGGGGGGGGGTTTTGTGCTATCTGGGCATTCCATGGCCTCCGAAACTGTGATAGGCAGTGAGAAGTGAAATCAAAAATTTACACCCTTAGAAAGCCTGAAGGCGGTGCTTGGTTTTTGGGGTCCCGTATGTGGCTAGGCTCCCAAAAAGTCTCATGTGGTATCCCCGTACTCAGGAGAAGCAACAGAATGTATTTTGGGGTGTAATTCCACATATGCCCATGGCATGTTTGAGCAATATATCATTTAGTGACAACTTTGTGCAAAAAAAAAATAAAAAAATTGTTGTTTTTCCGCAACTTGTGTCATATATATATAAAATATTCCATGGACTCGACATGCCTCTCAGTATATAGCTTGGGGTGTCTACTTTCCAAAATGAGGTCATTTGGGGGGGTTTTGAACTGTTCTGGCATTTTATACACAACATTAGGAAGCTTACATCCACTCTTCTAACCACTTGAAGACAAAGCCCTTTTTGACACTTTTTGTTTACATGAAAACATTTTTTTTTTTGCAAGAAAATTATGTTGAACCCCCAAACATTATATATATTTTTAAAGCAAAGGCCCTACAGATTAAAATGGTGGGTGTTGCATTTTTTTTTTCTACACAGTATTTGCGCAGCGATTTTTCAAACGCATTTTTTGGGTTAAAAAATACACTTTTTTTTAATTTTAATGCACTAAAACACACTATATTGCCCAAATGTTTGATGAAATAAAAAAGATGATCTTAGGCCGAGTACATAGATACCAAACACGACATGCTTTAAAATTTCGCACAAACGCGCATTGACGACAAACTACATACATTTTTAAAAGCATTTAAAAGCCTTTACAGGTTACCCCAGTAGATTTACAGAGGAGGTCTACTGCTAAAATGATTGCCCTCGATCTGACCTTCGCGGTGATACCTCACAGCCATGGTGCAATTGCTGTTTACATATGACGCCAGACCGACGCTTGCGTTCGCCATTGGGCAAGAGCAGGGCAGGACAGGGGTGCTTTTTTTTTTCTTTTTTTTTTCTTATTAATTTTGCTTTTTTATTTTATTTTTAAATTGTTCCTTCCAAGTATTTTTTTTTTTTTATCATTTTTATTGTTATCTCAGGGAATGTAAATATCCCCTATGATAGCAATAGTTAGTGACAGGTACTCTTTTTTTGAAAAAACTGGGGTCTTCTAGACCCTAGATTTTTTCTCTGCCCTCAAAGCATCTGACCACACCAAGATCGGTGTGATAAAATGCTTTCCCAATTTCCCAATGGCGCTTTTTATATCCGGGGGGGGGGGCATTCCCTCCCACTGCTTGTAAAAGCAGTCCAGAGGCTAATTAGCCGCCAGGATTGCTTTTACATGAAAGCCGGCCGCAGGCTGAAAAGAATGATACCAAGATGATACCTAAACCCGCAGGCATCATTCTGGTATAAACATTCAAAGTCCAGCAACATACCAGTACGTTGCTGGTCCTTGTTGGACATGTATTGTAATCTTTTTTTTTCATGCAGCCAGTTGGCTGAACGAAAAAAGAGATTGATCGGTGGGTATGCCCACCATTAGAATACCGCCCTTCATCCACCCACTTCCAATGATGGGCATACACGCACCATTTATATATGCCGAAGCATGGGGGCATCCTCCCGCAAAAAAGTTATGCCGCACACACATGGTCGGACTTTTCCACGGGCAAGCCTCCGTCGGAATTTCGACCGTATGTACGCGGCATTAGGAGCAAAATCGCTCCTCCGCCCCTGCTGCCCCAATGCTTCGGCATATTTGCTTTTTTTTTTTAACTGTAGTGGTGAAATCACCTCCTACAGCACTGGAGTCGCAGGGATCAGGCCTGTCTCTGCGAACGCTGCAGTTATGTGTGTTTTTGTTTTGTAAGTGACAGTGATCGATCGATACTGCACTTGGGTGGCCTGGGCTGGACGGAGGGGCAAAACGCAGGTGCCAGCAGGTATCTGGGCTGATCCCGCTAACACTGCGTTTTTGGGAACCCTAAACTGCTGGGGACGCTAGTATAGATCTGATCAGATCAGATATTGATCTGTTCAGATACTATACCACTAAGGGGGGTGTATGCTTCACGCGTGGGTGTTAGCGTTACTGGCACTAACCTGACGCTGCCTGGGGTGTGACTCAGACCCTCTCTGACGCTAAAACCTAATTGATATCACCCACCGGGCGATCAGGGGGTTAAACCTTTATTGGGTTATATACACGGCGGGTGCCCTGACACTATAAAAAGCAAACTAACTAACCAGCGTCACCCGTAACACTTATATGGTGATCACTGGTGAAAGGGTTAACTAGGGGCAATCAGGGGGTTAAAACCTTTATTAGATAATATATGGGGGTACCTGACGCTATAAAAACCTGCGGCGAACCTAAAAAAAATTACCAGCTACCGATCTGCATCACCGACACTAAGACAGCAATTAGAAAAACGATCGCTTAGCGACAGTGGTGATGGGGGTGAAAGGGTTACCTGGGGGGCGATCAAGGGGGTTAAACCTTTATTAGATAATATATTGGGGTACCTGACGCTATAAAAACATGCGGCGAACCTAAAAAAAATTACTGGCTACCGATCTGCATCACCGACACGAAGACAGCGTTTAGAAAAATGATCGCTTAGCGACAGTGGTGATAGGGGGTGAAAGTGTTACCTGGGGGGCGATCAAGGGGGTTAAACCTTTATTAGATAATATATTGGGGTACCTGATGCTATAAAAACCTGCGGCGAACCTAAAAAAATTTACCAGCTACCGATCTGCATCACCGACACTAAGACAGCGTTTAGAAAAACGATCGCTTAGCGACAGTGGTGATGGGGGTGAAAGGGTTACCTGGGGGGGCGATCAAGGGGGTTAAACCTTTATTAGATAATATATTGGGGTACCTGACGCTATAAAAACATGCGGCGAACCTAAAAAAAATTACTGGCTACCGATCTGCATCACCGACACTAAGACAGCGTTTAGAAAAACAATTGCTTAGCGACAGTGGGGATAGGGGGTGAAAGGGTTACCTGGGGGGCGATCAAGGGGGTTAAACCTTTATTAGATAATATATTGGGGTACCTGACGCTATAAAAACCTGCGGCGAACCTAAAAAAAATTACTGGCTACCGATCTGCATCACCGACACTAAGACAGCGTTTAGAAAAACGATCGCTTAGTGACAGTGGTGATAGGGGGTGAAAGGGTTACCTGGGGGGCGATCAAGGGGGTTAAACCTTTGTTAGATAATATATTGGGGTACCTGACGCTATAAAAACATGCGGCGAACCTAAAAAAAATTACTGGCTGCCGATCGGCATCACTGACGCTAAGACAGCGATCAGAAAAATGATCGCTTAGCGACAGTGGTGATAGGGGGTGAAAGGGTTATCTGGGGGGTGATCAGGGGGTTAAACCTTTATTAGGGGGGGTTAGGGGGCTACACTGGACCTAAGACTAAACTTTGGTGACACTTTTACAGTCACAAATGTCACTGATTGCAGTGATCACTAAATAAATGGTCACTGCAATCAGTGACACTGTGACTGGGGGCTGGGGGGGTGATCTGGGGGGTGATCTGGGGTGACTGGGGGGCCTGGGGGGGCGAATTATGTCCCTATGTGTCCTGGTGTCAGTGTAGTGTTGTGTGCACTGACCTGATGTCTTCTCTTGTACGGCGCTCGGTATATGTGAGCGCCGCACCAGAGATGACATCACTTCCTCCTGCTCCCTCTGTCTGACACAGACAGAGGGGGCATTTCCATTCGCCGGGAGTGATCGCGAGGGGGTGGCCAGAAACGAATGGCTGCCCCCTCATCCCGAGACGCTCCCGGACACTTAGCCACCGCTCACTGTATAGGAGGGGGGTCCGATTGGACCCCCCAACTATACAAAGGCAATCACGTACACTCTACGTGATTGTGCCTGTCGGTGCCATTCTGCCGACGTATATATACAGTGAGCGGTCGTTAAGTGGTTAAAATGACTGCTCCAGAAAAACGGCCGTTTTTAAAACTTCTTTTTGCATTGATACATGTCCCCTGGTGCAGAACCCGGGTTCCCAAACACTTTTTAGGACAATAACATGCATAATAGTCGTTATAATTAGCACTTTAGATTTCGAACGTTCGCATCCATTGTATTTAATAGGGTTGTAAAGTTCGTGCAAACTTTCGGTCCGTTTGCGGGTTCTGGTGCGAACTGAACCCGGGGTTGTTCGGCTCATCACTAGCAGGCTTTAAGTGGCATTTTCACTATCAAAAATCAATCACAAATGATATCAGTACAGGACTATGAAGTGATAAAAGGTGTAAAATTTCAAATGGTCTTTCAAGTTAAAGTGGAATTTTACTCATAACAACTTGATAAAAAATAATGTTCTTTAGAAAGGAACATACATTCCACATTAATAATTATGCTACCAAAATTTGTGTGTGCTGTAAATTGCCTCCAGCATTGCTTCTGTCTCTTCTTGCTGGAGGCTGCCATTTAGCTGAAGCCCAGAGCCCCTTACCAGTAGTAAATCATAAAGTGGAATTAAACCTATCAAATTTAATGGTTTCTAAAAAACAGTTACATTCCTGGAATGCTGGGATAGCTAACTGAGACATTTGCTTGTGTCCTCAACCAAACTGTCAAACCATCAAATGACTGGTGTCACAAGTGATCACATGTGTAGCACCATGGCAGTTGCAGATCAAACAAAAGCAGCTTTCTTGGCTGTAAAGCAGTGGTCATCAATGTAAAACATAAAAAATAAGTGCCTATACTGGGTAAAATCCAGTAATAAACTGTCTCACACTGCTCTGCAAATGATCAGTTGTTCCCAATGTAATTAAACCCTCCTATCCTTTAGGAGGGTTTAATTCTGCTTTAAGGCTGTCAGCAGATCTGACTCTACAAACTCAGCAGGGCCTAAAAATGCCTAAAATTGGGAACAACTGATCATTTGCAGAGCAGGATGAGACAGTTTATTACTGGATTTTACCCAGTATAGGCACTTATTTTTTATGTTTTACATAGCTAAACCTGCAAAAGGTGCCAGTCTTAAGTAATCTAGCAATACTTAATTTTCTGACTAAAGTTGTACTTTCACTTGTGGCCAGGTTGTAAAAATGTATGTATATAAATTTAATCAAAAATCAGTAAACAATGTTTAAAACCAACCCTCACTAGTTTTTGTTGCTGCAAGCACCGTGGAACAATTTATCAATCAATGTTCATAACAGAGGCATTCCGGTCAGGTGGCAATAAGGTTTTACCAGCTTTATGTGACTGTTCTTTCTCCCAACAGTGCCTTAGCAGCCTTCCATTCTTTTAACATAAACAGGGCACTTGCTGTTGGTTTACTTTAAAATGTAAAGGGTGCCAAGTCACTGCTGAATGAGAAAATAGAGTGAGATAGCTTATGAGAATTAAACTTCATTAGACTACATTAATTTAGAGAATTAATAATGTTCAAGTGTAAAAAAAAAATGACACTTCCCCTTGTCCAAGTGGTGTGTACAGTCAACCATACAAATGAATATCTGTATGCCATCGCCTATGCATGCATATATGGCCCAAACACAAGTTTCATGTTGTGGGAAATATGTAGTAAGCACATGAGTACAGCCACATACAGCCATTTACTTGTGTGGCTGGCTATGAGCGCCATCTGAGGCTCCCTGGGCATGAGAAAGTGCTGGAAATGTTATGTTTGAGCACTTCTAAACATCCATGTGCATGAGGCCTAAGACTACATGGTATGTATTGTAACAATGAATTGCTACACAGTGGCTTCAGCTTAAGAGGATGAACATGAGAATGTGTTTAAAACTCTATTACCGTATATACTTGAGTATAAGCCGCACCGAGTATAAGCCGAGGTACCTAATATTACACCAATAAACTGTGAAAACGTATTGACTCGGGTATAAGCCTAGGGGGGGGGGGAAATGCAGCAGCTACTGTAAGCGGAAAAGAGGGTCAACAATGCCCAGTTGCACGCCTCACTGTGCCCATTTGCACGCCTCACTGTGCCCAACCTCACTGTGCCCATTGCAACCTCGATGTGCCCATTGCTACCTCACTGTGCCCAACCTCGCTGTGCCCATTGCCAGCTTACTGTGCCCATTGCCACCTCACTGTGCCCAACCTTACTGTGCCCATTGCCTCCTCACTGTGCCTATTGCCTCCTCACTGTGCCCAACCTTACTGTGCCCATTGCCACCTCACTGTGCCCAACCTCACTGTGTCCATTGCAGCCTCCCTGTGCCCGAGTCAGTGTACCTGAAATTCTTCTTAGACTGCGAGCGTTTATTGTTTAAATATTGCGGCTTCCTCCTGGTCCAGTTCCGTGATAAGCGTTTCCAGCAAACACTGTGTTGAGTGCTCCGCCTATCACGGAGGTCCTCTTATTCTCTGACTCCGTTTACCAGCAGGCACTGTGTTCAGTGTTCCACCAATCACGGACGTCTTTTCATCCTCTGACAAGAGAACGTCCATGATTGGCGGAACACTGAACACAGTGTCTGCTGGGAAACGGAGTCCAAGAATGAGAGGACCTCCGTGATAGGCGGAACACTCAACACAGTGTTTGCTGGAAACACCTATCATGGAATGTGATCAGGAGGAAGCCGCGATAATTAAACAATGGACGCCGCCTGCAGTCTAAGAGGATTTTCAGGTACTGACTCGAGTATAATCTGAGGGGTGTATTTTAAGCCCTAAAAAAAGGGCTGAAAAACTTGGCTTATACTCGAGTATATACGGCACTTATTCCACATGTAAATACTTTAAAACAGCACTGGATTGACTTTTTTCAACCATAGTGTCTATTTTCAACCAGATTAACTGCATAACTATGTAGCACCAGCATATACTGTATATAATTTGAAATGGTGCATGGTGGTATAATCCTTCCTGAACTCCTGTTTCCCACTAATGAAAAATCAGAGACCAAGGTGTTAAACTGAAATCTGATTGCAATGGGTTCCTGGCAATTACTTTCTCAAATTTAGTAGACATGTGCACTGCCAAAAAATTAGTTCGTTTTCGTTTCATTCGTTTTTTGTTTTTTTTCGTTTTTCGGGTCATTCGTTATGATCGCAATTCGTAAATTTATACATTCGTAAATTCGTACATTTGTAAATTTATACATTCGTAAATTCGTACATTCGTAAATTTATACATTCGTAAATTCGTAAATTCGTACATTCGTAAATTTGGAAATTCGAAATTCGAAAATTCGAAAATCTGAAAAAATAACTATTAAATTATAGGTATTGTAATTTCCTTTCAAATTTGGCTGTTAGCGAACGTAACGAATACAAATTTATCCGAAGTTACGCATAACCTGAAATAACAAATGCCACATCTAAACAAATGGAACGGAACAAATTAATAATTAATAATAATAATAAAACGTTTTTATTATTATTATTGTTATTTATTATTATTATTAATTCATTACGTTCCATTCATTTAGATACGGCATTCATTATTTCGGAAAACAGTTCGTAACTTCGTTAAGTTCACTAACAGCCAAATTTTAAAGAAAATTCCAATACCTATAATTTAATAGTTAGTAATAGTTAAGTTTTTATTAGTTAATTATTATTTCAGATTTCCGAATTTACTAATTTACAAATTTACGAATGTACGAATGTACGAATTTACGAATGTACGAATTTACGAATGTACAAATTAACGAATCTACGAATTTTCGTATATTCGAACATACGAATATTCGTTAAAATTCGTTAAATGAGTTTTCGTTAATTCGGATATTTCCGAATTAATGAATTTGTCGAAATTCGTTAAAAAACAAATTCGGAACGAAACGAATTGCACATGTCTAAAATTTAGATCTGCAAGAGAAACTGGAAAAATCTCTTGCTGATGTCTTAGTTGCTATGGTAGCTTACTCTTAAAAATGGAAGGCTGCGGAACAATAACAAATTTTGGGGCAGGAGGAACATAAATTATTGAAAATTAAAAAGGTGAATTTGTTTTTTTTCAAATTTGATGATGGCAAACATCAGACTATATGTTCTATTAAATTAAGAACTGTTTATAAGCCTTTAATGTGAGCAGGCTCAAATAGCTCAAATAGGATTCAATGTATTCCTAAAATTAACCTTTTCTGAAACGTAATCTGTTTTTTTGTTTGATCTTCTCAAACAACATTGAAAACCATATGCTTTACTTGGGACTAGGGGCTAATTTGACTGATTCCACTCTGTTAGCTTTTGATTAGATGGTTTCATGGATGGCCTATTAAGCACAATGCAACTCACTTTTTGATTGAGTAAAATGTATGTGATAAAATACAAATGCCTGCCAGGGTTCATCTGTACTTTCCAATTATGTCCATATTGGTCCACTGCTAAAATATTAAAATAAAAAGTTTCCTGTTATAGGCTGATAGCTGTTTCACAATTGTGTTATTGCATTGTCACCCCTACGCATGTGCCCTTGATTGAGACTAAAGTTGCCAGCAAACATTGTGTAGGAGTGGTCTCCAGTTGTAACTATCGAAAATTCAGTCCAGGGCAATGCAGCAAAGCTCAGGAGAAAGTACATTTAAGACTGGCTATGAAACAAACATTATATTATTAAGTAGTCTACATCATTCTGTAAGTCCTGTTGCAAACAAACTTACACTTGCTTTGCCTAGAAAATCGAAGTTGCCTTGCCATGGCCACTAACAATTCTATATTGCTCCAGCATGTTACTGGGCCTTTGCTTTTAGGTCCAATAATTAATCATATGTCAAAGTGTTGGTAAAATGTTACATTTTTACACAGCCTACTTATAATTTAAAGCCAATATTTTTTTTCTTCTGCTACTTGAATATTCCTTCATGGTTATTTTTGAGGACATCTAATTGAATAAGTAAAATCCATCACTTTTTGGATGCAGGTAACATTTGTTCTCATATGTCCAATAAGAGTACAAATCCCTTAATGGTGAGATTTTCTGATACTTATATTTAAAAAAAAAAAAGAATAACCCTCATTACGCATTACTCTCTTCTGGAGTTATAAAAATTCTGTGTTCTTCTCTGATTGGCATTGGATTGGCCTAATGCCACCTCATGTTTATGCCACAATGAGATGATTGCCTAGTTTCCACCGAATCTGATGACAACATGACTGAAGTTTAGCTGATCATCCCAAATTATCATAACTTAGTTCTGTTGTTGCTAAGAGGAGGGAACCATGTACCATAAATATTTATTTTTTAAATGAACAGTACAGTTTTACTGAGGAGTGTATGGATTAGTGCTTACAGTTATCAGCAGGATTATCCATAAAGATTCATTTTTTTGTCTTCTTCCATCCCTGTTTTTCCTTATCCCACTTTTCTGTGCTCTTTTCCAATAACCCCATGTGTTGTCCACACTGACTTCCTTTCTCAAATAATGCACCTTGTATTTCAAAGCTTACAATCCCTTCCAAACCTCTGACTCTAGATGGTTGTTCCAAGATCTATTTTTCAGTCAAGTAATTAGTGTTGTAGAACTTTATATCCTCTTCCAAAGGTATTTACATTTCATTAAAATGTAATTTCAATTTGACAATCGGTTCCTCGCACAGCTAGCTTTTAAAGTTTATCCAGTGTTTCTCTCAAATCATCTAAAAGTGAATAAACGGAGTCAGAGGCGGCTCTAGGCTTTGTGAGGCCTTAGGCAAAACTTGACATGGGGCCCAATTCATGCCGCCCATGATGGGAAAAATAATTCAAGGACAAGAGCCTCTTCGCCACAACCCTGGCCGGTGGTTGTGGGGGTCTGTGGGCAGGGGGCTTTAACAAGGCGGCCCCCAGATCTTGCTCTTTAATATCTAAGGGACGGGGGGCCACCTGTGATGTCACCTGTGAACCCGCCCCTTGTGACGACATTGACTGAGGGCATGCTGGGTCATTGACGTCACAAGGGGTGAAGTCACCGATATTCACTGGTTGTTAGGGATGCTGGCGGCCCCCGCTCCTGAGTCAGGGCTCATAACGCTGCCTGAGCACAGCAGCGTTAAAGTTCCCTGTCCCTCAAAACTGGGGTAATGTATTGGGCAACTTAGGCGGCCGCGAGGCCCCTGTGAGTGCAAGGCCTTAGGCGACCGCCTAATTTGCCTAATTAAAGAGCCGCCTCTGAACAGGGTGTATTTATAAATATTTGGAAAGTCCAGGCACATTGACCAGCCCGGATTTCTTGGCATTTGCTACATATTCATTGGTATAAACTGGTAACATTCATTACATTTATAATGCTCTAAATGTGTTCTAGTTATGGTCACATACCAGCAAATGTTACAAGGACAGACTCTTATGTGAGACCTGTGAATATGCAAGCAGTTTCTCCATTGTGCTGCATCTGTGCTTTTTTATTTTACAATTAAATGATAAACATGTTACATCCATCATTCAGCATATTTGATATGATATAAAATAAGTATTAGTTTTAGGCACATCCCCAGTGTTCCCTATGCTCTTCAAAACTATTTCTCAGATGGTATTCCATCATGTCTTAGCAAGACACTAAGCAGTGTGGACAAGGACTTTTCCCCCCTATTTGGGATTCTGGCCAATAACTCTGAAGCGAATACCATGTGGCAATGTGACATTCACATATTTGAATACATTTAAAATAGAATTAAGATTTTTAAAGCCTAAAGTAGAGGAATAAACTGTAATACTTACCTTATTTGTCACTCCTGCAGGCTTCCATCACCCTGTTTGGCCAGTCCTCAAATGCCACTTCCCTTTGCAACGCTGCTGGTCACAGCACTACCTACATTTTGGCACATTAGGGAAGGGAAATAGACTACCGATTGCTGGAGGAGTGAGGGATAAGTTAAGTAATACATATTATTCCTCTAACCTGTGACTTAATGTGATTGTAAACCTTTGGGGTTTCTAGAAAAAAAAAAACATGCCTATACTTACCTGCTCTGTGCAAAAGTTTTTCACAGAACAGCCCCGATCCTTTTCCTCTGGGGTCTCCTGTCGGTGCTCCAAGCCCCTCCTCTTCATCGGGTGCCTCCCTGGAAAGCCGATTTCCTTAGGGCCACCCATGCGGGCTCATTCCCGTGTCCCACTTCTGCGTCCATTGGCACAGACAGCGGGACTCAGGCCCACCCCCCTCTCCTCTGTTACAGTATTTGATTGACAGAAACAGGAGCCAATGGCTCCTGCTGTTATCAATCTGTCCAATGAGGAGAGATACAGTGGCTGGAGCTGCTGCACTTGTGCACATTGCTGGATCGGATCGGGCTCAGGTAAAAAAAGGGGGGGTCTGGGGGGAGAGCTGCAGAATAGAAGTTTTTTTTACCTTAATGCATTGAATGTTAACCTCCCTGGTGGTATTCCCAAGTCTGGCTCGGGGTGAATTTTTCATAACAAAAGTGGTAACCCCGAGCCAGACTCGGGATCGCATTGCAGGATCCAGGGAAAGTTACTTACCTTGTCCCCTGGATCCTGCGATGTCTCCCCGCTGTGTCTGCGAGCCGTGTCTCCTCGCTCGATTCACACTGCCGAATGCCGAGCTCCGTTCCGGAGCGTTGCAACGCACGGGGCGGAGTTCGGCACCAAATTCAAAAAGTAAAAAACACAGTATAGATACAGTACACTGTAATCTTACAGATTACAGTACTGTATCAAATAATTACACGTCCCCTTTGTCCCTAGAGGTTTGTCCAGTGTCCTGCATGCAGTTTTATAATTTAAAAACTGTTCTTTCTGCCTGGAAACTGGAGATTGTCCATAGCAACTGTAACATTGGGGGATGTTTAGCTCAGTGATAGATGCATTGTAGGTGAGTTCACAGCCAACAGGAACTAAGGTTTAAGGGCGTGGTAGCCCACTTTTATTGAAAGAAACAAAAAGTAAAGTTCATACATGCATTTGGTTTCCCACACAGGGGTTCTTCTCCCAAAAACATCAACACATGAAAATGCCAATCCACCTGGCTCTTAAGGCTCGCTCAGCCTTGGGCGCAGTTCCTTGCTGCACAGGCCCACTCCTGGCCTCTAGGAAGGGCTGTCCTGACACTCCAGGCTTCCACACTCCTTTCAAGACTTACAGTCCCCTCTGGTCCCCAAGACTCTCTTCCAGTTGTCTCAGCTATAGTCTCCCCGACTCTCTCAGCTGGCCCAACCCTCTCAGTCTACTGACCTGGAACCTCTCCCACATGGAGAAACGTCTTAAGGATGTTGCCTGAGTTCTTTTCCAGTAGCACACTTCCTTCCAGCAACTGCTGTAACACCAACTCCTTTCCCACACACACTGAGCTATGTTCAGCTCTGCCTTATAACGAGTGTGTGCACCTGGCCACACACTGAACCTGCAGAGCTCCTAGAAAACCCGGACACATGACTGAAGACTCCATCCCTCCCAATGCACTTTGAAGTCTTCAAGTTTCCAGCCCCAATCCAGACTTACAAAATCCAGAGAAAATGTAAAGCATAGTTTTCTCTGCTCACCAATCTTTCGCTGGAACTTCTCAAATTGCTTCTTTGAGAGTCCTGTGTCCATTTCAAACACAGTTCTACTAAGCCAGGGGCTCTCACCCTCACACAACCAAAAAGTGTCCGTTTACATCAAAAGTGGTTTTAGACCAGCTAGAAAACTGCGATAATAAAGTAGAATCACTTGCAGAATTGAGCGATAGTGATTTCTGGGGAAATTCGTCATCAAACACTGAAAGTAATGACAGCGACAATTTGCAACTGAACAAATCAGTGTTTTTGATTTGATTACATTATTGAATAATTTTTATTATAATTACATTATTATTTGTTATAATTATTTGTAGTTATTTATTATATTATAATTTATGATTTTGTGTTTCAAACTTTATCATACCCGGGATGTCTACTAGACTCTTGTTTGGACAGATTTAAGTGAGTTATTCCTAAGAATTACAGGCCTACAATATAAAACGCCAAATTTCCATGCAAAATAATGGTACTGCTTTCAGCACCAAAAATCTGAAAGAATCATACCATCAGGGAGGTTAAAGGAAATCTAATGTTAAAGGAAATCTATGCAAAGTGAGCGGAATTTCCCCATTAGACAGTAGTCACCACACAATGGGGGTTATTTTCGAAAGGCAAATCCACTTTGCATTACAAGTGCACCTGAAAGGGCACTTACAACTGCAGTCGCTGTAGATCCGAGGGGGACATGCAAGGAAAATAAAAAACAGCATTTTTGCTTGCACATGATTGGATGATAAAATCAGCAGAGCTTCCCCTAATTTCAGAGCTTCCCCTCAGATCTACAGCATTCTACAGTGACTGCACTTACAAGTGCACTTGCAGTGCACTTGTAGTGCTAAGTGGATTTGCCTATCGTAAATAACCCCCATTGTATCCCCATTCAAAGATTTGCCCTCTCCTTATGTTCTGGTGTCAACGCTAACATTTAGAATTTTTCCTTTACTGAAACCTCTGTGACAATGGTTGTTTCAAAACCACATATTGATGCTGCAGGGTCTAGGATTCTTGGTAACTATGACAAAATTCAAAACAAAACACAATTTTTTTTTAAGAGGATATGTTACACCACCTAAATAACCTAAATACCTTCTGTAAATAAGTGTTTTAAACCTAAAGAGGAACTCCTCTCCTCCCACCCTTCATGTTTTTTTCCCCTTACTTTTATGCTGGTATATGCAAAATTCACATACTCACCCGGCCAGTGAATCCAGTGTTGTCTTGCTGTGATCTGCTACACCGCTGCCACACACTGGGTGCCGCACCGCCATCTTGGTGGCTGACAGTACTGGGTGACAGGTGCCTCTTTCTGGTTCAGGCAGCCCAGCCTCCCAGTGACGCACCACTAGGTCAACTTGGATGGAGCCTGAAGCATCCCTGGAATATGTGACGTGCATATCCCAGGAGGCTTCAGAGCACAGAAAATGTAATTTTGGCCCAGGCCAGAAAGGCAACCAGGAGGCAGGACTAATCTAAAATGTTATAAAGTGGAGCTGCATGCTCACATCATTGTGTACCCGCGTTCCTGGAAGTGCGGGTGTTGTGTTTTTATTCAGCCGGCGAGGGTTTTTTTTGTACAACGCTATGATTACTTTCTGGACATAGGTATGATTTTAATTCTCAATACATTTAATAGAAAGGTTTTACACTATTGGAGCATTTTTTTCCATGTTAATTTCTACTGGATAATGCTGGGAGGAGAACTACCAGGTAACCTCCTGCCCTTTAGGGAGAACTTCTGGAGACGCTTTTGATGACCTGAAGCTTAGATGACCTTTCTTTAATTAGAGGGTCATATATATCTGGTATGCTTGTATTTTTTCCATAGGAGGTGGTGGTTTTACAAATGAATATTTTCCCACATTGGTGATGAATGTTCACTATGTACCGTGCCTTGAAAAAGTATTCATAGCACTTGAAATTTTCCACATTTTGTCATGTTACAACCAAAAATATAAATGTATTTTATTGAGATTTTACGTAATAGACCAATACAAAGTGGCACATAATTGTGAGGTGGAAGGAAAATGATAAATGATTTTAATTTTTTTTTACAAATAAATATTTTAAAAGTGTGGCGTGCATTTGTATTCATCCTCCTTTAATCTGATACCCCTAACTAAAATCTAGTTAAAAAATTGCCTCCAGAAGTCACCTAATTAGTAAATAAAGTCCACCTGTGTGTAATTTAATCTCAGTATAAATACAGCTGTTTTTGAAGCCCTCAGGGGTTTGTTAGAGAACCTTAGTGAACAAACAGCATCATGAAAACCAAGGAACACACTGGACAGATCAGGGATAAAGTTATGGAGAAGTTTAAAGCAGGGTTAGGTTATAAAAAAAGATCCCAAGCTTTGAACATCTCACAGAGGACTGTTCAATCCATCATCCGAAAATGGAAAAGGTATGGCACAACTGCAAACCTACCAAGACATGGCCATCTACCTATACTGACAGGCTGGGCAAATAGAGCATTAATCAGAGAAGCAGCCAAGAGGCTCATGGTAACTCTGGAGGAGCTGCAGAGATCCACAGCTCAGGTGGAAGAATCTGCCCACAGGACAACTATTAGTCATGCACTCCACAAATCTGGCCTTTATGGAAGAGTGGCAAAAAGAAAGTCATTGTTGAATGAAAGCCATTAGAAGTCCCTTTGCAGTTTGCGAGAAGCCATGTGGGGACACAGCAAACAAGTGGAAGAAGGTGCTCTGGTCAGATGAGACCAAAATTTAGCTTTTTGGCCTAAAAGCAAAACGATATGTGTGGTGGAAAACTAACACTGCACATACCCCTAAACACACCATCCCTACCGTGAACCGTGAAACATAGTGGTGACAGCATCATATTGTGGGAATGCTTTTCTTCAGCAGGGACAGGGAAGCTGGTCAGAGTTGATGGGAAGATGGATGGAGCCAAATACAGGACAATCATAGAAGAAAATCTGTTAGGCCTCGTACACACGACCGTTTTTCTCGTCCAAAACAGTCAAGAAAAGTGCCGCGAGAGTTTTTTTGTCTAGAAAAACGTTTGTGTGTATGATTTTACGACGAGAAAATTGCAGAGAATCTCGACGAGAAAATAGAGAACCTGCTCTCTATTTTCTCGTCAGGATTCCAGATTTCCTCGTCGTGTTTCTCGTCGGCCTGTTTTGTGATGAGAAAATGGTTCGTGTGTATGCTTTTACGACTCTTCCAAAAGCGTGCATGCTCACAAGCAACTATGAGACGGGAGCGCATCTTCTGGTAAAACAAGCCTTCATAATGGAGAGAGCATATTCGTCATGCTCAAAAATATTTCATCGTTTAAATGTTCTGCATTGAAATCTTCGTTAGAATGTTACATTAATCAAAACGAGTGACCTTCTTTTACTGCTGATATTCACACAGAGTTATGCCTTATTTTTAACCTTTGTCATGCTGCTCTTTATAAGATTTATGTGTATTATATCGTGCAAGTTTTTCGGAATAATTTAAATGGTTAGATTTTTCAAAATGATGTTAATTATAATTTCTCAATGTTTTGATAGCGATCTCCCATTTAATTTTGTAATCTATATTATTTAAATTTCACACCATGTTTTTGTGCTAATCAGATTTAGTTCTTCTTTTGGGGGGGTGATATCTGTGCCTTTTATTGTCAGTCAAATGTATCTGCTTACTCCAAAGCTTGATTTTGTTTATTTAAAAATACACATAGTCAAGTATGAACTTAAACAAAAAACACATTTATTCATGTTTATAAATTAAATAAAGAGAAGGCAGCGCTGGAGAAGCTGCTGCCATTTGTGCATCCCAGGGACCCCAGAGCACACAGCAACCCTGTGTGGACACTAAAATTGTGAGCTTGAGAAGGCCAACATTTCTGAACACAATCTGATGCTGGCCTCCCAGAGGTCAGGAACAGCAGCAGGTGAGATATATGTCCCAAGTGTGTGGTACTACAACAGGCTGCCTTCTGTCCGACCACAATGAAGCAAGGCCATCACTTCCTCTTCTTCCTGGCAACCTTCCCTGCAGCCTTTGCTGAAGCCTTTCCTGCAGCCTTTCCAGAAGCCTTCCCTGCAGCCTTCCTTCTTCGTTTGGCTGGAGGCTGGCCCACTGGAGGGGTACTCCTGTCAGGAGGAGGAGGTGGAGGTGTAGCAGAAGGGGGTGGGGCAGAAGAAGAAGGTGGAGGTGTAGCAGAAGGGGGTGGGGCAGAAGAAGAAGGTGGAGGTGTAGCAGAAGGGGGTGGGGCAGAAGAAGAAGGTGGAGGTGTAGCAGAAGGGGGTGGGGCAGAAGGTGGAGGTGTAGCAGAAGGGGGTGGGGCAGAAGGTGGAGGTGTAGCAGAAGGGTGTGGGGCAGAAGGTGGAGGTGTAGCAGAAGGGGGTGGGGCAGAAGGTGGAGGTGTAGCAGAAGGGGGTGGGGCAGAAGGTGGAGGTGTAGCAGAAGGGGGTGGGGCAGAAGAGGAAGGTGGAGGTGGAGGTTGAGGTTGGGTCAGTTGGGCCACCTCACATATGGCGGTATTGGGGGTAATTTTCTCCATCACCCCCTTGTTGAGCAAGGTGATGAGCAGGGGCTCGCATAGGAGGCGTTGCTCCATGCTCATCACCTTGAACTTAGCCTCCACTAGGCCGGCAATGGCCTCTTCAGGGGATGTGGGCTCCTTGAGGGTGGCATGGGCCTCTTTAATAAGGGCCATTGCTGCCTCACTGGTG
Organism: Rana muscosa; assembly: GCA_029206835.1. Taxonomy (NCBI): domain Eukaryota; kingdom Metazoa; phylum Chordata; class Amphibia; order Anura; family Ranidae; genus Rana; species Rana muscosa. Next base: position 679,650,366 of record CM055121.1, read on the forward strand.
GTCCTGTCCCTCCTGCCTCTTTTGTGAAGCCGGATGGGAGGCACCTGGGATCTGGTGCTTCTCCTTTGCCCTGCCACCTCCTGGCTGCCACTGGGCCCTGCCACCTCCTGGCTGCCACTGGGCCCTGCCACCTCCTGGCTGCCACTGGGCCCTTCCTCCTCCTGCCTGACAGTTTCCAGACCCTCCTCCTGGCTGATTTCATCCTGTGTATGAAAAAGGAACATAGTTTAATATGTTGGTTTAATCTTTGCATCAAACTTTGTAATCCTGATTGAAGCAATTAGAATGTAAATGCATAAATCCTTGCTTTAAATTTACCACTACATCAGATTGACTATTTAGCACCCAATTAAGTGCAGAATAATGTCTACAGATCTTGATTTCACTTGTGGAATACAAAATAATGTATGTTTCTCATCCTGACATATTTGTCAAACATTAATTTTATCCCAATACATTTTCAGTTAATACTATACCTGGCTCCAGATGGCCAAATCAGGTTCATCCAGGATGGCTGCCTCCTCTTGCTCCAGAGAAGGCTCAGGTTGGCTGCAGGGAAGTCTGGGGGGAAGAAGAGTGGAGAGTGATGGCCTTGTCTCAATGTGGTCATCCAGGAAGGACATCCTGTTGTAGTACCACAAAATCGGGACATAAACATCATCTGCTGCTGCTCCTGACCTCTGAGAAGCCAGCACCTTAGAGCGTTCAGTCCTGTAGGTACCTCTCAAGCTCCCAATTTTAGTGTCCACTTGTTTTGCTGTGGCTGTGGGCACCTTGGTATGCACAAATTGTAGCAGCTTCTCCAGCGCTGCTTTTCTCACCCCTTTTTTTTTATGGATGGGGTTTTTCGTCTCCCACAGAGCCGGCAGCTCCCGTACCCGGTCAATAAATTCTGCCAGGAACTCTTTGTCGCTAATAAAGACATTCATATTGTATCTGCAAGTTAAATAAATTATATTTAAATAATGTGAGGCAAACAGTCTAACCTCCTTAACATCCTAGTCACCATATATATCCTCCAACAATCTCAAGACAGTATAGGCCAACAATTTTTACAAGTCACAAAATCACATACCTTCGTTCGCACGTCCGTCACTTGAACTCCTCTCTCCGCACACCGAACGTACTATAGTCACATGTGTGTTTGCTATATACACACCACGCATGCGTCAAAATTCGAACACGTCGCTCCGCACACGTCGCCCGCCCATGACGTTCTAACTAACATCTTTTCCCCGCCCCTTCTCTTTCGGCGCGCAGACAGATATGGCGGAGTTACAGCAGGTGTCTGATAATTCCGCAACTAGCGAGGAGACAAGCCCGGAGACCGAGGACACGTCACGATCAAGGAGGAGATTCAAGGCATCGAATATGTCTTTGGCGGAGATGGCGGAGATGGTGGACATCTTGGTCAAGGCTGATTATGATGCCAAGCATGGGCCGTATAGCAAACCAAATAGAAGGAAGGCCAAAATCCTCACTAAAGTTGTGAAGAGTCTGAGGGCGAAGTTCGGGTGAAACGCTCAAATGAGCAGCTCAGAAAGAGGTGGTCAGACCTCAAACTGAGGGAGCCAGACCAGTTGAGGAGCATAAAGAGGATGCTCGCTAAAAGTAAGTAAAATGACGTCGTTTCTGCTATTAATCTTTTTATAAACTGACATGTTTTTTTTATTTTATCATATTGGACTCCCTTCCAAAATGTAATATTTTGAACTAGGTTGGGCACAGTAATCGTTCGTTACGTTACCGACACTTCGTTCGGCCACTTTCTGCGGTTTTGGCTTATTTAAGAGCCACAAAAGTAATTAGACATCTGCCATTTTTGATCAAGTATTGTGGATAATTTTTAAGTCTAGATGATGTGTTTGTAAAGAGAATGAAATGCAAACTTTTATCAGTGTAAAGGAGAGGACACTCAGCAGCTGCTTCCACATCTGTACTTTGGAGCACTATAGTGTGGGCCACCAGACCCGCCTTTTTTGGGTGTCCCACACAGGTGCATCATAGAATTTTTGTGGTGCCTCCATGTCAAAAAAATTACATCCAAATGTGAATACTAAACATATTTGGGGTCATAATTAATGCATTCTTCTTTAAATTCCGCACAAACACACACTTGTACCCCACTTCCAAGCAATTTAGCCTGTTTTTATTTTAACAATGAGATTTACAGTGTGATAAATAGACCTTTGGTTTTATTCTCATAGGGGAGAGAAGACTGGGAGGAGGACACTCCAGGGAGCACATGCACCCCACAACTTCCAAGCAACCCCAAACTCCCAAAGACCCACAACCGAAAGATGTGCAGGAAGTTGAGGTGGAGGAAGGAGAAGTGCAGGAAGGAGAGGTGGATGACGTTGTGGATCTGGTCACCACAACAGGTCAGTATCTGACACCACAGCTTAAGGTAAGCGAGGTAGGCCTGCAGAGTTATATTAATTATTTTTTTTTGGTTTTTAGGGGATGTAAATGTTGTGAAGGATAGTACACGGTTCTCTGCTGACAGTGCCCTCCGCCTCATCCAGCAAGTGATGGAATGTAGCACGGAACTGGACCTAATTAAACAAAGAATCCATGTGATGGACCAAACATTTAAAGACATTCTCGATGTTTTGGGGAGAATTCAATAAGCCATCCAAACACATTTGTTTTTACATGTTTGTTTTTATAATTTTTACGAATTTTTTGACTATCAAACCAGCCAAAAATTGAATCTGCACACAGTGTGTCAACATGTGCTATCTGCCATCAGGGGATATCCATGTACGTCTTTTGTGGGTGCAACCCCTTCCTCGTATCAAAAGTCGGTGAACTGAGGAAGGGGATGCACCCCCAAAACACGTCCATTGATCACCCCTGATGGCAGATAGCACATGTTGACAATAGGGATCAGGATTGTAAACTTCCTATATGAAACTAAAAAAAAATGTGTGCATATTCAATTTTTGGCTGGGCAAGGGGTGGCAGGACCCCATATTAGGACGGGCACATAGAGACATAGTTTGTGTAAGTGAATGTCTCCGATTGCTCAGAGGTATCCAATGTTGTAATTTTTGAAATGCAACTGTTATTTTTGTATTTTCATAAGCCAAAAATTGCCGGGTTGGGGCCAGGCCAACCCCAAATTAAAAAAAAATTTAAAAAAATAAAGAGAATGTGCACAGAGTAAAATATTTGACCACAAACAACGTGTAGCTTCTTTTTATAATACCCTCTAAGCTTATTTGGTTCTTTTGTAAGGTTACATAGTGAAATGGTTGTTATTTACTAAAGTAAAATACACTTGCCACTACAAATGCACAAAGACAAACTAGGAGACAGGAAAGAACAAATAATTAAAGGTTTAAACAAGATTTTTATTGGGATACTTAGACATAGGCTGGCATAGGAATTGCCCCCCTACCCGTGAAATACTCCATGTATTTGTCCCGAACCACACGGGCATTTTGGGGGGGCAAGCCAAGACGGGCAGATTCCAGGCCCGGAAGGGGATTTGCAGGGGAAAGTCCAGCCTCTGGCAAAACTGAGGCCATATATGAATTCGATTTGCGGCAAAGAAAATTGTGTAGCACACAGCAGCATAACACTACATAGTTTATTTTGTAGTCCGCCAAGTGGATGGAAGTCATAAAAAGGTGGAACCGGCTGGCCATTATGCCGAAGGCATTTTCAACGACTCTTCGGCCCCTGGCCAGCCGGTAATTGAACACCCTCTTCTCTGGGGTCAGGGTCCTCTGTGGAAATGGCCTCATAAGATGCCGTCCGAGTCCGAAGGCTTCATCAGCCAAGAAAACAAAGGGGAGTCCTTCAATATTCCCTGCATCCAGTGGCAATGCAAGGTCGTCACTCTGGAGACGGAGGGCAAACTCTGTCTGGATGAAGGATCCCCCATCGGACATCCGGCCATTCTTCCCTACATCAACATAGAGGAATTCATACCGTGCTGACACCACCGCCATCAGCACAATGCTATGAAACCCCTTGTAGTTGTAGTAGTAGGACCCAGAACGGGGTGGCGGCACGATGCGGACGTGCTTCCCGTCTATGGCACCACCGCAGTTGGGGAAGTCCCACCGCGTGGCAAACTCCGATGCCACAGTCTGCCATTCCTGTGGCGTGGAAGGAAGCTGGGGAGTGAAACAAGATGAAATAATATTAGAAAAACAAAGTCATACATTACAAGGAAATTCTATCCCAAAAAATTAGAGGCCAACATCAATCTAATTATACGTTTATTAAGGTATGTAAAAAGAGGATAATGGAAGGCTCATTTATCATATTCAGCACCCCCTCTGATGGGCCATTACTAAATTATTTTGGGGGGGGGGGAATGTGTTTGGCCACAGGATAGCATTGCAGTGGCGGTGCGTCCAGAGTGGGCGCTGGAGCACTGCCCCCTCTCTCCTGTGCCCATCACTCAGAACAATACATAGGTTCATGCGTTGCATTAACCTATGTATTGTCTATGCCGCACACTATTCAGGTGGATGGCCTCTTGTAAAGCGACCGACATATGAATCATTGCGGCATTTAGGGGGTTAAAATTGCATAGCAGAAACAGGTAGTAAAATAGTCTTGCAAATTACAACCTGAGGGATGTAATTGGCTTACTAAAAGAAAAATCGGGGACGCAGGGAGGGGGGCATTCCTTGGGTAAACACTGACAGGCTGCTCTGCCAATCATGTTCACCAAGTCTGTTTAATGGTAACATGATTGGCTGATGCAACATGAAGGGAAGGAGAAGACATCAAGGACAGAAGAAGGATGGCGCTGACCACAAGAAGGTAAGTGCAGGGCTGGGGGGGAAACTGGCTGCATTAGAGGGGACTAAATGGCTGCATTTGAGGGAACAAAATGGCTGCGTTGGAGGGGACAACTGGGGGCGTTTAATAGGCAACAGAGCAAAAAAGGAGGAAGTTTATTTCCTAAATTGGGGTTTGAACCCCCCAACATTTGGAGCAACAGGCGCCCCTGCTGGAAAAGTTAGTGAAGGGATATATTTAGGGAGGAGAAAAAAGGGGCAATCTAAAGCTTCCAACATGCATGGGGACAAAGGGGACATTCTCAGCATATTACAATCATGGTAATTAGGGAAGGATGAAAGAAATACAATACATTAGCATACATGTAATACATAAAATGTGATGTTAAGGGAGCAAACTTACCCTAATATAGTCCTCCTGCAGGACTTGGATGATGGCAGAACAGGTGTCTGGGATTATGAGGCCCAGAGCCTGGGGGGAGATGCCTGTGGTGAACTTCAAGTCCTGAAGACTTCTCCCTGTCGCCAGATAACGTAACGTGGCGATGAGCCTCTGCACAGCACTGATGGCTTCCCGCATAACGGTGTCCTTCTGATAATATAGGGCAAAGCCAACAGTTCCTGAATAACGGGGTCAGACATCCTCAGAAAATTCCTGTAGTCCTCAGGATTATTCTCGATGATCTCCCGCAGCAGAGGCATGTGGCAGAATTGGTCCCGCTGGAGCAACCAATTCTTGGTCCATGAACTCCTCCTCACACCATTCATGGACTGGTCTTGGTCCAAAACAAGCAGACCAACACCAAGCGCACGCACAGCATGAACTCGACGACGAGAACGTCCAGGCGACATGGCTAGGAAACGGTCGTCTAATCAGAATGTACAGAACAGAACGCACTTTAGAACAGCAAGGCCTATGAATAACGAACTGAAAATCAGAAACGAACAGGCAACAACGCACTGTAAAACAGATACGACCTGCCTAGACGCCCTGAAAGTCAAGATACAAACCCACAAGCACAAACTGAACGGCAGAAAACGATCTGAAAAGTACGAAGACTGAAAAGCGCGAATCGTCTCTTCCCAAACTTTTACTTCACACGCGGTAACACGAGATCAGCAAAAGCAGCCCAAGGGGTGGCGCCAAGAAAAAAGATCTTCCCCTTTATAGTGCCATCGTACGTGCTGGACGTGAGCGCGGAGAACAACGAGGAAATTGGGAAATGACAGTGTGTACGCATAGAAAGCTTGACGAGAAAATCGACAAGCTTAACAAGAATCTCGTCGAAAAAAACGACGTGTTTTTTACGACGAGAAACTCGGTCGTGTGTACGAGGCCTTAGAGTCTGAAAAAGACTTGGGACTGGGGCGGAGGTTCACCTTTCAGCAGGACAACAACTCTAAACATACAGCCATAACTACAATGGAATGGTTTAGATCAATGCATATTCATGTGATAGAATGGCCCAATCAAAGTCCAGACCTAAATCCAATTGAAAATCTGTGGCAAGACTTGAAAATTGCTGTTCACAGACGCTCTCCATCCAATCTGACAGAGCTTGAGCTATTTTGCAAAGAAGAATGGACAAAAATGTCACTCTCCAGATGTGCAAAGCTGGTAGAGACATCCCCAAAAAGACTTGCAGCTGTAATTGCAAAAAAAGGTGGTTCTACAAAGCATTGACTCAGGGGGGCTGAATACAAATGCATGCCACACTTTTCACATATTTATTTGTAAAAAAAAAATTAAAAACCATTTATCACTTTCCTTCCACTTTACAATTATGTGCCACTTTGTGTTGGTCTATCACATAAAATCCCAATATAATACATTTACGTTTTTGGTTATAACATGACAAAATGTGGACATTTTCAAGGGGTATGAATAACTTTTCAAGGCACTGTATATATGACCATATAAACACTTGAGAAGAGGACTTTTCTTTACATTTGCACTTCAAATATTTATTTACTGGATGATATCATTTCTCTGCTGTATATATATATATATATATTGTGAGGGGGTTAGCTCGGCAGCGGGTGTGTGTGACCCCCGAGATGGGCTCCCCACACAAAAACAGGCCCAGCAAACGGAGGTTGTGGTTTTCAAAATCAAAAAGGTGCGGTTTATTTTCTATTTACAGTGACAAAACACAGCAAAGCAAAAGAAACATAAACAAAATAAATCCTGGTCAACTTGACCTCTGACTAAACATACAGGTTTCCTAACTAACAACTGGGATCGGCCTAGTGCTGTCCTAGTCCCTAAGTCCCTGGTTTTAAATGTCCAAGCAAATAGCCACACAGGCTTTGTCTCACCGCACAGGGGTTCACTCTCCCTAGACAGTCCACACAGGTCTGGTTCCAGGCATGAGCTAACATCTAATGAAGCTGGGAGTTTTTATAGAGGCCTTTAAATGAGCTGACAAGCTTCAGCTGGTCTCATCAACTCCCTGCCTGCACGACGCCCAGCCCTCTCCCTAGAGGTATGAGTCATCCATGAGCCCACTAGCCTCAGCTGGGCTTCATCAACTCCCTAGTTGTATAAGTGGGCGTAAAGCCTGAATCTGGGCGAAATATATCTACCCCCCTGGATGCAACCAGGTGACTTTACCTTCCTGCTGTCACATACCCCCCCCTCTTGTTTTAACCTCGGGGTTGGAACACCAGCAATCAGGCATTCATGTACCCGAGACAAAGCATCCACATTCCCCATTTGAACGCCAGGGCGATGCTTTACTGTGAAGTTGAATTCCTGGAGGGCCAGGAACCACCTATTCACTCTTCTATTTGTTTCCTTGTTTTGAGCCATCCACTTTAACGGAGCGTGATCCGTAACCATGTCAAAGTGCCTACCTAGCAGATAGTACCGAAGGGAATCTAGAGCCCACTTCACCGCTAAACACTCCTTTTCAACCGTGGCGTAATTTACCTCATGGGACTTCAACTTCCTGCTGAGGTAAATGACTGGGTGCTCTTCCCCGTTCCAGACCTGGGACAATACTGCTCCTAACCCCACATCTGACGCATCACTTTGTACGACAAAGTCTTTAGAGAAGTCGGGTGAGTACAACACTGGCTGGCTACATAAGGCTTGTTTCAAGAATTGGAATGCTGCCTCAGCCTCGGGGGTCCATTTAATCATGACCGACCCTTTCCCCTTCGTCAGGTTGGTTAGGGGCACAGCCTTAGAAGCAAAGTGGGGAATGAATCGCCGATAATACCCAGCGATTCCCAGAAAGGCTCGTACCTGCTTCTTGCTGTTGGGACGTGGCCAACTCTGGATGGCCTCGACTTTGTTGAGTTGGGGTTTTATTACTCCCCTCCCAATGGTGTACCCAAGATATTTGGCCTCCTCCTGCCCAATGGTACACTTCTTGGGGTTAGCCGTAAACCCCGCTTCCCGAACAGAGTCCAGGACTGCTTGCACTTTTGGCAGATGTGAGGCCCAATCTGTGCTATGGACAATTATGTCATCCAGGTAAGCCGCAGCATACTTCCGATGGGGCCTCAGCATCTGGTCCATTTTCCGCTGGAATGTGGCCGGCGCATTCTGTAACCCGAACGGCATTCTTTTATATTGGAACGCCCCGTCTGGGGTTACAAATGTGGTTTTCTCTTTGGCCGACTTGGCCAGGGGGATTTGCCAATACCCTTTTGTGAGGTCAAGAGTCGTCATGTATCGGGCTGTTCCCAGCCGGTCGATCAACTCATCTATACGTGGCATGGGGTAGGTGTCAAATTTTGTAACTTTGTTCAACTGACGAAAATCGTTACAAAATCGCCAGCTCCCATCCGGTTTAGGCACCAACACAATGGGACTAGACCAATCACTTTGGGACTCCATTTCACCCCTAAGTTCAGCATTTTCTGTACTTCCTCCCGTATTGCCTCCCGTCGGGCCTCTGGGATCCGATAGGGTTTTAACTTCACCCTTTCACCGGGCGGGGTAATGATGTCATGCTCTACCCCAGATGTTTGTCCCGGCAGCTCAGAGAATACCTCCTTGTTGCGAAGCACAAACTCCTTAACCTCCTGTTGTTGGGGTTGTGACAAGGTGGCTGCTATTCCAACCTCAGGAATCACGCAACCAGTTTGAGCTGGTGACCAAGTGTCTGCGACTAGGGACTCTCTATCCCTCCAGGCTTTCAACAGATTAACGTGATAGATCTGTTCGGGCTTTCGCCTTCCTGGTTGTCTGACCTTGTAATTCACTTCGCTCACTTTTTCCATTATCTCGTAGGGGCCTTGCCATTTGGCAAGGAATTTACTTTCAACCGTAGGGACAAGTACCAGTATCCTATCCCCCGGGGAAAAGGTACGGGTCTTGGCTCCACGGTTGTACACTCTCTGCTGTGCTAACTGCGCTTGGGCCAAATGTTCCTTCACGATGGGCATTACCTGTGCAATTCGGTCTTGCATCAGGGCGACATGCTCAATCACACTCCTGTGGGGAGAACTCTCACTTTCCCAAGTTTCCTTGGCAATATCCAACAGCCCTCTTGGGTGTCTCCCATACAGTAACTCAAAGGGGGAGAATCCCGTAGAGGATTGGGGCACCTCCCTAATAGCAAACATCAGATAAGGAAGTAGACAGTCCCAATCCTTTCCATCTCTATCCACCACTTTCTTCAACATTTGTTTTAGGGTTTTGTTGAACCTTTCAACCAGCCCATCGGTTTGGGGGTGATACACAGATGTACGTAATTGCGTCACTTTGAACAATTTACACAGCTCCTTCATAACCCGGGACATAAAGGGTGTACCTTGGTCCGTAAGCAGTTCTTTACAAATACCCACCCGGCTAAACACAAGAGATAGCTCTTTGGCTATGGTTTTGGCCGAGGTATTTCGGAGAGGGATCGCTTCTGGATAACGGGTGGCATAGTCCATTATAACTAATATGTACTGGTGCCCCCTAGCGGACTTGATTATAGGACCTACCAAATCCATGGCGATCCTCTCAAACGGGACCTCAATGATGGGTAGAGGGACCAGCGGGCTACGGAAATGTGGCATCGGGGCCGACCTCTGACACACAGGGCAGGAGGAACAATAATTTTCTATGTCCTTCATCACCCCCGGCCAATAGAATCTCTGTAATACCCTCTCTCGGGTTTTCTCTGTCCCCAGATGACCTCCAAGAATGTGCCCATGGGCCAACTCCAACACCAACTTCCTGTAAGGTTTGGGCACCACAAGCTGCTCAACGGTTTCTTCTGCCCTTTTTGCCACCCGATACAGTAGGTCCTTCTCTACGCTGAAGTATGGGTAAGTGCAGGTATTATCTGGGTTCACTAACTCGCCATCTATTTTCACTACGTTTTCCCGTGCCTTTATTAGGGCGGGGTCTTTCAACTGTTCTGTGGCAAAGTTTTCCCTGTGAACCTCAAGATCAGAAAACTCCACAGACGGTAGGTTTTCATCTGAGGAGGTGGGCTCCTCTCCAGTTTCTTGAGTCTCCCCTGCCAATACTGATAAGGGAAATTCCGGAGAGTCCTCACCACTCTCAGGGGAGTTCTGGCTATCACATTCCTGGTACATAGGGGCACCAGTGGGGGGCTCAGGATCATCCCACAGTTCCCAGAACTTCGGAAAATCCCTTCCCACAATGGCGTCATGCGGTAACTGAGATACTAAGCCCACTGGATGAGAGAGGGTACCTTTGGGGGTCTCGAAACACACTGTAGTCACTGGATACTCTCGGGTGTCCCCATGCACACAAATAACAGCTACCTTGCTATTCCCAGAGACCTCTGTTTTAACTAACTCAGCCTTTATCAGGGTCACAAGGCTACCTGAATCCAACAATACCACAACATTTCTACCATTAACACACATTTTGCATAAATGTTTCTCAGTTCCTCGAATGGCAGTGCATGCGACTGTCGCACACAGCGACTGACGTCTGCCCGTCAGAAAGTCACACTGCATGGGTTCCTCCACAACCGGGCAATTGGCTGCAATATGTCCCGCTTGCCGGCAGCGGTAGCAAACGATCCTTCTTGCCGCCTCTTGAGCCGCTGATTTCCCAGGCTGTTCTCGCCAAACTTGGGGTAGAGCTCCCACCCTCTCACTCTCTCCACCCTCACCCCTTGGAATCCTCTTATCCGCCCCTGGGGATGGTCTGGTCTTAGGGTGGAAAGTCCGAGTGTCTCTGGAAGAGGCCGTCAGGTTCTCTGTAGCCAAGTATTTCTCCACACGATCCACAAGACCATCGGCCGTCTCTGGGTCTCCATGGCTTACCCACTTTTGGATGGCAGTAGGAAGAGCTCTCAAAAACCGATCCATTACAACACGTTCCACAATCTTTGGTGCGGACAAAGTCTCTGGCTGTAGCCACTTTCTGCTCAGGTGAATGAGATCATACATTTGAGACCTGGGGGGTTTTCCAAGCTGGAAAGTCCAGTTATGCACACGCTGAGCCCGGACAGCCTGGGTGACACCCAGCCTTGCCAATATTTCAGCTTTTAGCATCACATAGTCTTTTGCTTGGTTAGGCTCTAGGTCATAGTAAGCTTTCTGCGATTCACCAGTTAACAGAGGAGCCACCAGTCCAGCCCACTGCTCCTCAGGCCACTTTTCTCTTTCAGCGGTCCTTTCAAATGTGGTCAAAAATACCTCTGGATCATCCTCTCCAGTCATTTTTGTCAATAAACGACTCACCCCAAAGGACACGGTATTAGTGGGACGGCTTTCCTCACTGGTCTGCGGACGTTGCTGCATTACTGCTTCCATCTGTTGTTGTAGTCTCTGCTCTTGCTTCTGCAACAGGTCTATGAAGCGGGCCTCAGATTGCTGCTGGGCTTGTTGCTGAGCCTCCAGACTCTGTTGCAAAGTTGCGTTTGTCTGCTGCTGGGCTGCAAGGCTCTGTTGATGAGCTTGCTGCTGGGCTGCGAAGTTCTTTTGCAAACCTGCATTTCTCTGCTGTTGATTGGCATTTGCTAGAGCCAGCTGCTTCAGTATCTCCTCCATGCTGGCTAAAAAAAAAACTGCCACTGGTTCTCCACCAACTGTGAGGGGGTTAGCTCGGCAGCGGGTGTGTGTGACCCCCGAGATGGGCTCCCCACACAAAAACAGGCCCAGCAAACGGAGGTTGTGGTTTTCAAAATCAAAAAGGTGCGGTTTATTTTCTATTTACAGTGACAAAACACAGCAAAGCAAAAGAAACATAAACAAAATAAATCCTGGTCAACTTGACCTCTGACTAAACATACAGGTTTCCTAACTAACAACTGGGATCAGCCTAGTGCTGTCCTAGTCCCTAAGTCCCTGGTTTTAAATGTCCAAGCAAATAGCCACACAGGCTTTGTCTCACCGCACAGGGGTTCACTCTCCCTAGACAGTCCACACAGGTCTGGTTCCAGGCATGAGCTAACATCTAATGAAGCTGGGAGTTTTTATAGAGGCCTTTAAATGAGCTGACAAGCTTCAGCTGGTCTCATCAACTCCCTGCCTGCACGACGCCCAGCCCTCTCCCTAGAGGTATGAGTCATCCATGAGCCCACTAGCCTCAGCTGGGCTTCATCAACTCCCTAGTTGTATAAGTCGGCGTAAAGCCTGAATCTGGGCGAAATATATCTACCCCCCTGGATGCAACCAGGTGACTTTACCTTCCTGCTGTCACAATATATATATATATATATATATATATATATATATATATATATATATACTGTATATATTGTTTAGCACGTGCTTATTTAATTTTATGTAGCGCAACTCTTAATGCTAGAAATAAGATTTTTTTTATGTTTGATGTTTCAGGAGGGAAGGAGTGAAATTATGCCCAGTGTATCAGATATGTAAAGTTCTGGTTTAAATTATTACGTGCTATACCCATACATGTTGTAATTATAAGCTTCACCAAGCTCTTCCAGTTAAAGATAGAGCTTTTCCGTCCATGAAGTAGGGTGAGAAAGGTTTTCTTAGCTAGTCCAAACAAAATATGGCTGGAGACAAGCTTCCTGCCCTGCCTTGTTGACCTTTACTACCTCCAGTTCCTACAGTAGAGAAACAAAGAGGTGGTGCACAATTTGCATTCCTGCAAAGTCTTCTCAGTGACAATACACCCATTATGTATAAGCAAAAAAAAAAAAGATTATTAAAGCTGTTGGGAAGAGCCTGCAAATCATACTACTTAAAAGCAGAACAGTCAAATTTTTTATTTATTTTTTTGAAAAGCCCATGGCGTGTGAAACACACCCAAAAACTCCACCCGGTGCCCAAAAAAGTGCACACACATAAAGAGTGAAACACAAAACGTGCAACGGGTGTAACACTTGTCCTCCACATGGAAGGACCTTACCCTGATCCCCCGGGGCGTTAGGCTCCAGACAGGGACTGAGGTACATCACGTGGTCCATCTGGCCGAAACCAGACGGACCCCTTTCTCTGGAGGGTCTGCCGAAACAGACCCACCCAAGTAGCAGAACAGTCAAATAGTCCATTTGAGAATAGGTGTAGCTTCTAGGTGCAACTACTGTGATAGCAAGCTGAAGTCAAGGAAGAAGACCCTGGGCTTGATTTACTACTGGAGAGTGCCAAATCTGGTGCAGCTGTGCATGGTAGCCAATCAGCTTCTAACTTCAACTTAGTTCAGTTGAGTGGGGACATACTTTATGAAAATCAAGCGAATGATCGTCCGATTTTCCGCATTGTTTCACAGCAAGTCGGACCCGACAAAGGAAATAATGTACAAAAATTCTCCTACAACAAAGGCTTTTTTTGTTGTTTATTGCTTCTGATCATGTACAGTCTTTCGTTTCTGATTTTTCTTATACAAAAATCGTACAAAAACTGTACACGTTAACAACGTCAGCCCTGGAAGATTTTACCCCCTTTCTGACCAGAGCACTTTTTACAATTTGGCACTGCGTCGCTTTAACTGACAATTGCGCGGTTGTTCGACGCTGTACTCAAACAAAATTTGTGTCTTTTTTTTCCCCCACAAATAGAACTTTCTTTTGGTGGTATTTGATCACCTAATTTTTTGCGCTATAAACAAAAAAAATAGCCACAATTTTGAAAAAAACAATATTTTTTACTTTTTGCTATAATAAATATCCCCAAATTAAAAAAATATTTTTGGTAAAAAAAATTGCAATAAGTGTATATTGATTGGTTTGCGCAAAAGTTATAGCGTCTACAAACTATGGGAAAGATTTATGGCATTTTTATACATTTTTTTTTACTAGTAATGGCGGTGATCTACGATTTTTAGTGGTACTGCGACATTGCAATTTACAAATCGGGGACTTTTGACACTTTTTTTTGGACTGTTGGCATTTATACAGCGATCAGTGCTATAAAAATGCACTGATTACTGTGTAAATGTCACTTGCAGATAAGGAGTTAACACTAGGGTGAAATCAAGGGGTTAATTGTGTATTCCCTCAGTGTGTTCTAACTGTGGGGAGATAGGATTGACTAGGAGAGGAGACATATCTATTTTCCTACTTAGTAGGAACAAACGATATGGCTCCTCTCATCTGACAGCACAGGGATTTGTGTGTTTACACACGAAAATCCCTGTTCTGGCGCTTGTGCATGCAATCGCGCTTGGCCGGTGCATCGGGTCCCCCGCCGTTCAGCGGGTACACGCCCTCTGGAGGCCGAAAACGGGTAGGACATACTCATATGGGATTTCTCTCAGGAGCGCCATTGTGCCGCAGTATATCTGCGCGACATGGTCAGGAAGCGGTTAAACATAAATCGTTCATTCTGTTCCCGTACGAGAAACATTTTGGAGTTTGTCCCCTCAGAAATTTTTGTTCAGAAGCTCGAAATCGGCTGTCGAAAGTTGTGTACACACTATCAGAAAATCGTACAGTTGTTCCTCGGACAAAAATGTTCGCCCGATTTATTTATAGTGTGTAAGAGCCTTTGAGTTTCGGACAAAAAGAAATGGAAGCTGACTGATTTTCACGCAAAGCTGTACCAGATTTTGCACGCTCTAGTTTTAGTAAATCAACCCAACTGTCGGAAATGAATTAACCTTTCCAGTTTCATCAGGACTCCTTGTTTCTTAAACCCTGAATAGACAGTAGCTTACTGTAAATCGATAGAGTTCCACTAAGATGGGCGTGCAGTTTGGTAAAACTGGCACAATAATTGGATGTCTATGTATGCAGGTCACCATTACTTAAACTGCACATCCCACAGAAGTACAAAAAAAGGGACCATATGCCTGGCGCAGACAACTGATATCCTTTTGGTGGGGTGGAGCTTTCTTTAGTTAAACAATATATACCACTTCACATAGAATGGTTCACTTCTCTCTATTCTTTATAATATTTCTTGTTACACATCCAAAAAAGCAAAGGAAATTGTATACTTTGTGTGCATTCATCACTTGATATGGTAAAATTGTGTCCATTTAGAATGAGATTTGTCCTATGAAAACAACAATAATTTACAGTGTGGTGTGTCTAAGTCACACCTGCTCTAATATTACACGTCTAAAAGCATGAGGAAAATCACTAAAGAATCAAGATCTTCCAAAGTTCAAACAGCTCTACACTCACAATATCAAATAGCTAACTGAAACAGGGAAAGTACCAAAATGTTTCACATTGTCCGCAAATTTTTATGACATTTCCCAAAAGTCAAAACAGATGTTTCCAATATATAGATGGTGCTTTGTAAGTGCGGCTCTCAGTTTTCAGGATACAGGTGAGATTTAAGAAAGAAAATATATAAATAAGCTGTTATCATATGTACCATGGGATGTGTTCTATGTTAAATGCTGGAAATTGTTGCATTTTTCTGCCAAAACTACTAAGATTAGATCCGTGTGAGTGTGTATCGTGACTGTATTTGAAGCCTAACTCCATGTCTCATTTAACTTTTAGTAGTTTGTTTGGACCCAGCAGGTCCAAACTATTTCCTTCACTATGGGCCCATTCACACTGCCCCTACAAGTGCCACACAGTAGACTGCAGGGGTTTAGTGTGTGACAGCTGTCCATTCCCAGCTGCAGAGAACCAGTGGTGCATGTTTCAGTTTTTTTTTACTCAACTTTATTTGAAGTGTACAAAATTACACTTCATTCACTGCTGTACAGTGACATGTGATCCTGTCCTGTACACTGGAAAAATATACAGCATGTCTGAATTTTTTTGCAGATCACTTCAGTGCAGCTTCTTCTGGCTTCTTTTGATAGGCTGAGAGGGAGATTGTGACATCATCTGCCTGCCTCTTCACCTCAGCCAATCAGTTGAAGTCTTGTATTCATTCATAGAATACAAAGCTCTCTGTGAATAGCGTTTAGACTGACTTTATTTTGTTCCAGAAACAGTCCCCATATCACTGCCAGAACACAGCGATGTATACAGCATGTAGCTGATGTTACATACAGTTTAACCAATTCAGGTCTGCCCTATAGCAGTTTTACTGCTACAGGACAGCACCTGTGCACTGGATCAGTGTTTCTCAACTCCAGTCCTCAAGGCGCCCCAACAGGTCATGTTTTCAGGATTTCCCTCAGATGAAACAGCTGTGGGAATCACTAAAGCAGTTAAACTGATCAAATAACCTGTGCAAAACAATGGAGAGCCTGAAAACATGACCTGTTGAGGTGCCTTGAGGACTGGAGTTGAGAAACACTGCACTGGATCACTGTATATTTAAGCAGGGCTGGAGCTACCACTAGGCAAACTAAGCAGCCGCCTAGGGCGCACTGCTGCCTAGCGGCACCCGGACACTGGTTTCCCTCTGCATCTGCATGCTCTGCAGGCTGCAGCATGTAAATAACTCAGTCCCAGGCAGCTGCTATGTCCGACAGGTGGTGTAATTAGAGGCACATCGCAGAACTGAAACCAGCGCTAGAGGAAGCCGATGATTCCTGTATAGCGCTGCCTGTCACATGGGTAGGGTAAAGGGGGTGGGGTCAGGGGTGGAGCCAATGGGGGCGGCAAATATAGGTTTCGCCTAGGGTGTCAAAAATCCTTGCACCAGCCCTGTATTTAAGTGATCCGACACTTCCGGGTAGGGGGCGCGCATGTGCGCCGCCGACGGTTCTCTTCCGCTGTGATTACACACACCGGAAGACGATCGGTGGGTGCAGGGTACTCGATGTCCGGCAGCACCCGCCAATCATCAGGCAGAGAGACAGAATGTTGATCTGCATATGTAAACAAGGTAGGTCGCCTTTCTGACAGGTGGGAAGGGATGGAGTTTGGGTCCCGGCAAAGCAGGGAATAAATTCCATCTCTTCCCCTAGTAAAAGCACCTCCCACAGTATAGTAGAATACTGGCTATGCACACAGTTAAGCCTTTTGATTGCCCCGACGTTAACCCTTTCCCAGCCAGTGTCATTAGTACAGTGACAGTGCATATTTTGTAGCACTGATCACTGTATTAGTGTCACTGGTCCCCAAAAAGTGTCAGTTAGTGCCAGAATGTCCGTTGCAATATCGCAGTCCCTCTATAGCCGCTGATTGCCACCATTACCAGTAAAAAATAAATAAATAAAAATATCTCATAGTTTGTAGATGCTATAACTTTTGCGTAAACCAATTAATATACGCTTATTGGGATTTGTTTACCAAAAATATGCAGCAGTATACATATTGACCAAAATCTATGAAGAAATTTGATTTTTTTATTTATTTTTTATTAGATTTTATTGCAGAAAGTAAAAAATATTGTTTAAGTTGACGTTTTTTTTTTTTTGTTTATAGCGCAAAAAATTAGAAACGCAGAGGTGATCAAATATCACCAAAAGAAAGCTAGCTCTATTTGTGAGAAAAAAAGCACGACCGCGCAATTGCCAGTTAAAATAATGCAGTGCTGTATCGCAAAAATTGGCCTGGTCATGAAGTGGGGTAAATCTTCCAGAGGTCAAGTGGTTAAACAGTGCTGACAGCTGGCACATGCATTATTGAAGGAAATAGTTTGTTTGGACCAGCTTGGCCCAAACAAACCATTTAAAATTATTTGAAACATATGCCGTGTACACACGACTGTTTTTAATGTCATTAAATAAAACGGCATTTTTCTCGACGTGATTCTTCTCAAGCCTGCCTTGTCTACACACTATCGTGGAAAAAAATGCTTGAGTAAAGCGCAGTGACGTACAACACGTACGATGGCACTATAAAGGGGAAGTTCCATGCGGATGGCGCCACCCTTCATGTTAGTAAAGTTTGTTGAGAGACAATTCGCACTTTTCAGCCTCCTGCTTTTCAGTCCGTTACAGCGTGACGAATGTGCTATCTCCATTACGAACACTAGTTTTACCAGAACGAGCGCTCCCGTCTCATACTTGATTCTGAGCATGCACGTTTTTTTTTCACGTCGTTAACGTCATGACGAGAAAAACGACTATGTGAAAAACGAAGAGAAATATTAGAGCATGTTCCAATTTTTTCATGGCCATTTTTCACGTTGTGAAAAATGCTCTGAAGCCCACACACGATTATTTTTAATGACCATTTTAAAAAATGGCATTTTTCTCGTCATTAAAAACGGTCGTGTGTACGCGGCAATAGAGTTAGGCTTAAATTTTAAATGTCTTTGTGAGCAGTGTTCGGGGCAGCGCAAAGCCTAAAAATTTTATTAAATGTTTTCTTACTTTTTTCCTTTCCCTCTTCTTTGGACATTTGTGGCCAAATTGAACCAATGAACTATAGGGGTACGTGTGCATGGGGAATGTTAATAAGACTCATTATAGTTTAAAAATGTGAAACCATCTTTCCTTTCTCTTGTTTGTTGGCCTGTACAGTTAAAAATGAGCTAGGAGTATAAAGCAGACAGCATGTTGCCTCCAATAGCACATTCACAATGAAAAAATGGCATGGGACGAAGTTGACAGAAATGGACATCATCATTCCTACATCTAGGGCAGCATCATGTCCTAATAATTGGAATTACATAAAGCGGTTGTATACCCGCTCCTACTTTTTCTTTTTTTTTCATATCTGAAAGGCAAAAAGCATAATGAGCTAGTATGCAACGCATACTAGCTCATTATGAAATACTTACCTTAGTACGAGGCGTCGGGAACTTACCTGGTCCACGCCGAGGGAGATGTAATTTTGCCTCGGCGTGTCTTCTGGGTATCGCCGCTCCAGCGCTGTGAGTGGATGAAGCGGTGATGTCGTCACTCCCGCGCGTCAGCAAGGTCCGGCGGCCGCCGGGCTTTAGCCGAGAATCCCCGCTGCGCATGCGGCTCATTTCGGGAGGAATATCTCCTAAACCGTACAGATTTAGGAGATATTCTTTTTACCTACAGCCTTATTATAGGCTTACCTGTAGGTAAAAGTAAAAAAATAGGGTATACAACCCCTTTAAAAAGAAAAATGGTGAATTAATGGAGTATCTAACAGGACTGATGTTTTTTGCTCGGAAATAAGCAGGGCTGTGAATGTGTCAAAGTTATAGACATGTAGGTGTCATTCTCTCCTACAGAGAAAAAAATGTCAGCACCCAGCAAGGTCCATGTAGTGAAGGAAATAATAAGTGGTCATTTATTGCCCTGATCACTGCCATAACCCTGTAAGATCCTGTGAACGATAGATATACTTGGATATACAAAGGGTACTTCAGAGGGGCACACATACTGTAAGTACACTTTAAGTAACCTTTTAAAGGATACCTATTACTTTACTATTATTTTTTATTAGATTATTATAGCTTTATGAACAATTTTGCCTCAGATTCTGAAGCTGGGAGGGACACTAATATGAATCTTAGATGATCTCAGAAACCAGACATGCAGAATAATTAGATGCATGTGTCTTATCCTGCCTTGAAGCGACTCTATCAGTTTATGAAAAATCAAGAAGAAAGCAATTGAAGAGCTTTTCTACGAAGCTATCAGCTCACTGGACTTCTGGCAGGATCAACTGGCATTTTTCTGTATTTGCAGACAAAACAAAGGGAAATGTGCATGTGTTGCATATATGTACTGAATATGTTTCCTCTTTTAAATTTTGCCCAGACATACCACCTCAATACTGTGCCATAGCTGAAAGGTAGCTACAGCATTGCTCTCTTGTTCTGAGGGGGGGGGGTGTTCATGGACACGCCTTGGGCACGCTCTGTGACCGATGTGTCCTTTGAACACAGCTAATCACAGATTGAGGTAAAGGGCCAATCACAGCGGCCATTTTCCTTGTGATCAGTTGTGTCCAATCACAGCTGACCACATGTAAACAAACTTGCTGGTTATCATCAATCCTTTCCGCATGTGCTGTCACTGTGTGAGGAAAGGAGAGCCAATAATCGACAAGGCTTACATGGCACATTTTCGCTGATGATCAGGTCACGGATCATCAGTTCCCTGATAATCTGTGAAGCCCCATCAGTGACAATTAGTGACCATCAGTGCAGCGTTTCAGTGCCCATCAGAAAAATGTTTGTGGGTTGGACAAAAAGTTGTCCCGAATAGCAAAATAGGGAAGGGTCAACCACGACTTTAAGTATAAATAAATTGGCTTTATTGATGAAAAAGACACACACACACAATAATTAAAGGTATATGTAAGACAACACTAGGTTCTATTAAAGACTGTGCCTCTCACTATACCCAATCATGGTAATAAAAACATACTGCAGTTAACAATAACGTTATCATAAAAAATCAGTGCCAATTAGTGCCCATCAGTGCTGCCTATCAGTGCCCATCAGTGCAGCTTATTAGTGCCCATCAGTGCCACCCAGTGGCGTATCTAGGGTATAGCAGCCATGGCAAGCGCCATGGGCGCCATATGAAGGGGACGCTCATGAGCAGGGACGCCAGCATTAAAGTTCTTCACTGAATTTAAAACTAGAGCTTTTTAATCTTCTCCCCGTTCCTACTTGCTTATGGGGGGATGCAATTACAGTTTCCTGGGTCCCATCAGGTCAAAATAGGGGCCCAGGAAGTGAGCATAAAGGAGGGACTTTTTCTTCATTTTTAGGGCGCATGTACATCAGCCGCCCCACTACTCAATTAGTCCCGGCTGGCGGGGTGATTCTCTGCTCTGCTCCCATCCTCAGGTGCTGAGATGCGAGTGCTGTGCTTCTGACAAGTAACAGCCGGAGGGGGGCGTGGCTGCATGTGCCGAGCTCCACACAGATTGGCGGTGGAGACTGTCAGTTTGCAGTTGTGTCCTGGCTGCTGGAGAAAAGTTTTGGAAGCTGTGTGTGTAGGAGAGGCTGAGATCAGAGGAGGGGGAGGTAATAAAGCCGGGGTCTGGCATCCCAGCACACAGAGCAGCAGGACGGGACAAATCACAGTGACAACACTGCCCAGCTTATATGGAGCTTGGCATCCCGGGATCCCTGTAGACATGCCTGCTTATCACTCCCCCTCCATGGATAAGGCTGCTCTGTGCATCAGTGAGCATCAAAGTTATTTGTGTACATAGAAAGATCCCCCCACAGATATGACTGACCCAGGCATAGACCACCTGGAACTCAAATTCCTACAGGAGGAAGAAGCTAGCAGGATTCTTGAGATCCTGAACTGAGGAGGACAAAGAGGGATAGAGAGTCAGGTAGGCAGTGATAGGGTCAGTGCAGAGGATCAGAGCTTACATTCTACCTAGCAGTCTCCATACAAATCTGTATGAATGCATTCCTGTTTTGTCACAGTATAATTTTTCAGAGAAGCCCCTTCCTCACAGGCTGATGCCAGGTGGGAGTCTCTGTTGCTAGTAACAAAGGTTCAGTGGCAGACAACCTTACACCTACCTCTATGGAATTGCTTCCTCTCTGAATACTACATAATCTTGATCACTAGCGATGGGAGTGATTCCAGAGGGTCCAACTGGCAGCCTTGTTGCGATCCTGCTGCCAGTTCATTTTGACTGGCATAAAAGGCGCATGCATGGGAGGGAGGACGGCGATGGGGAGCTCCGGGGAGTGGCTGTGGTCACCAAACAGGAGTTATTAGGCCTGAAGGAGCTTAGACTGGAGCATGTCCTAGGCCTGAGCCGGGTCACAGAGAGTAGGTTACTGTTATGCCCCGTACACACGATCGGACCTTTTTCCGATCAAACTTCCATCGGAATTCCGACTGAAGTTCATCTAAAAAAATAGAACATGTTCTATTTGAAAATTCCGATGAAATTCATCAGAATTTCTCCGATAGGGCCCACACACGGTCGGAATTTCCGATGAAAAAACTCCAACGGACTGCGTCAGACTTTTTTCATCGGAAATTCCTATTGTGTGTACGCGGCATTAGGAGACCTGCCTGTGCTAGGCGCTGTGTGTCATTATTGTCACTTGTCTTCAGTCATCAGATTATCTGTGCAGACCTGAGGAGAATGTGTTCAGGATAGACCTCACTTTCTTCAAGATCCGGGACCTGGAGACTGGCACTGTGCTCTTTGAGATCTCCATACCCTGCTCAGGTACCTCTCATGGAGGGCACCTTTATTGGGGCAGGGGCAGGTCTCCTTCATACTTCAAGAAGAACTATAGTTGTTGGATGGAGTAAGGGAGGGTTATTGTTCCCAATTTGACATCCATTTGGGTGCAGGTGCATGTCCTTGAATGCACACTGTCTGTGCTCGGGGGCATGTTCCTGCACCAAAACGGATATCAAGGTGAGAGCAGGGGCTGTGTTCATGCAGCTGCTGCATCCCAATTGATTTGAATTGGTCTGCCTGCCCGTGGATGTACTAAATATCTGTGTGCATCTCATGCAGTGAAAACACGGCCCTATACACTTAAAATGTTTTGACAGGGGTGCAGTTTCAGTGCTTGCCATAGGCGCCATTTTCACTAGATACTCCTCTGGTGCCGCCTCATCAGTGACATCAGTGCTCATCAGTGCCGCATCATCAGTGCTGCTTCATTAGTGCACATCAGTGCAGCCCTCACCAGTCCCCATCAGTGCAGCCTCACCAGTGCCCATCAGTGCAGACTCACTTGTGCCCATCGGTGCAGCCTCACTTGTGCCCATCAGTGCTGCCTCATCAGTGCCCAACAGTGCAGCCTCATCAGCGCACATCAGTGAAGAAGAAAAATTACTTATTTACAACATTTTATAACAGAAACTAAGAAAAACTTTTTTTGTTTTTAATTTTCAGTCTTTTTTCGTTTGTTTAGCAAAAGATGAAAAAAATGTGGTGATTAAATACCACCAAAGAAAGCTCTATCTGTCTAAAAAAGAAAATGATAAAGATTTCAAATGGGTACAGTTTTGCGTAACTGTGCAATTGTCATTCAAAGTGTGAGAGCTCTGAAAGCTGAAAACTGGCCTGGGCAGGAAGGGGGTGAAAGTGCCCTGTATTGAAGTGGTTACGTGACAAATGGAAAACAGCTATAATTTTAGGTATAATTCACATGGATGTATTAGTCATCCCTACCCTATCTATGGCTTCAATTTGCTAAAAAAAAAATACTTTCCCTTTAGTGTCACAAAAATATTCTGTCAATTTTGCTCCTGGGTCATGTAAAATATTCTATCATTTTCACCCTAGTGTCTTCACCCCATCAATTTTGTGGGATTTACCGTATATACTTGAGTATAAGCCGACCCGAATATAAGCCGAGGCACATAATTTTACCACAAAAACTGGAAAAACGTATTGACTCGAGTAAAAGCCTAGGGTGTGCCTCACTTTGCCTCACTGTGTCCATGCCTCATTGTGCCCATGCCTCACTGTGTCCATGACTAGACTGACGTTTAACATGGGAGTCTATGGAAGGGGTGCCCAGATTTGAAAAATCGGTGCTCCCCGGCCGTAGGTCCCCCGGACAAGAAACTTTGCACACTTATAGAGGAAGAGTGGTGCTATATGTGTGCCAAGTTTGGGGTCCAGGGGACCTATGGCTGGCCAGTACCAGGTCCCCAAAGTCCGGGAGATCAGGCGCAAAAAGGTGACTCGAGTATAAGCCGAGGGGGGCATTTTCAGCACAAAAAATTGTGCTTAAAAACTCGGCTTATACTCGAGTATATACGTTATGTTATATTTATGTGTCTGATTGGGTAGTTGAAGTGAGAACTGTCTCTCCTTTATCAAGGGCCCGTTCAAACCAGTTGCATGGTGGTAACATGTGCTGGTGCTTTGTCGTGCAAAGGACCTTCAAAACACATGATACCCAGTGTCCTTGCATTGCCCTTGCATTGCCCTGCACTGCAGAATGTGCAGATGGCATTTATTTTTTCATGTATTGGGGTACATTGCAGCCCATTCATTTTGAATAGGCTGTTAAATGCAGTGTGCTGCTGAAGCACACTATGTTGCTGTGTAAATGGTCTCTAAAGCAGCCTTACAATTTTACATTTGGGATAAACAAGCTTTTAGATTAAAGTATAACTAAAGGCAAAACCTTTTTTTTGTTTGTTTTAAATTTGGGTAGATTGGAGATGGATTAGAACACCTACTAGGATTTTATTGCTGTCTGTCTCCCCATTGGGGAGATTCCGCTCTCTATTTTATCATGTTTACCGTTATCACAGAAAAAGAAAGTAAATAAAAAAAAAAAAATTGGGTTGTCCCCAGAAAAGTAATAGAGGGGAAATCGTCCAATGGGGACACCAGTTCTGGTGATCTGTCGACCCCAACGGATTCCTCTAATTTGCAGGGATTTCTGCTCACTTCCCGTTTTAGCTATGGGGCAGGAAGTGAAGGTAAATCTCCCCAATGGGGCACAGATGGCAAAAAAAATCTAGCAGGGGGTTATAACGCTTCCTTACTCTATCCAGGATTTAAAAAAAGTGATATTAAAATCTTGGTTTTTTTTTGTTTGAAAATAACAAACATGTTATACTTACCTGCTCTGTGTAATGGTTTTGCACAGAGCAGCCCAGATCCTCCTCTTCTTGGGTCATTCTTCTGTGCTCCTGGCCCCTCCCTCCTGTCGAGTGCCCCCACAGCAAGCAGCTTGCAATTGAGGCACCTGAATTCGGACATGGAGCCGCTCCTCTACCCCACCCCCCCTCTCTCCTCATTGACTCACTGACTTTAATTGACAGCAGCCAATAAGGAGGGAGAGTCCCGGACAGCCGAGTCTCTCGTGCAACATTGCTGGATGGAGATGGGGCTCAGGTAAGTATTAGAGGGGCTGAGGGATTCCCCGTTTAAACCGCTGATATTTCAACAAAGCTCCTAAAAAATTGAAAAATAATAAAAAAATTGTAAAAAATAATAAAAATAAAAACAGCTGACACCGTCCACTGCCCTACTGACACCAAGCCCTGCCCTACTGACACCAAGCCCTGCCCTACTGACACCAATCCCTGCCCTACTGACATGGTCAGTATAAATACACATGCACACACACATGTGTGTTTGAGCATTGAGGTGCACACCCTAATGCACACCTATGGGCAGATGGTTTGCAATTCTAAAATTTTTGGAATTCATATATCTGTGTCAGACAGCACAACTAGGAGGGTGACACCCTTTCTCTATTAGAGTTAGGAATTACAGTGGTGTCACCTTCCTGCAACCTGTTAACCAGCCACTGAAGAAGCAGCAACATACTGTACTAATAAGCAACCAACTCTATTGGTTGAACTAGATGGCTTGTGTCTTTTTTTCAACCTATGTAGCTGTGTAACTATGTAACTCTTCCCAATCAGTTTTATTATGCCTGTTACCTGTTAGCACATGTGCATGCAGCAGAGCCAGATTGAATCCTAGTTTTGCCTCACCCTCTCCCTTTCTTGTTTTTTTTTTTTTTTTACCAGGGATAACAGTGGGTGGATATCAAGAATTCATATAAAGTTGATTTCAGTCAGCCAGTGGATGGGGGAAATCCTCCTGCTGCACTATTATATTCTGACAGCAGGGAGACTCACCGCTGTCAGAATACACAGATCAGCACTGCAGCCTATTGCCAGCAGCACTGATCAAACAGCTTTTATCCGACAGTGCAGTTGAACAGAAGTCAGTCAGTAAATCGACTTCTATTCAACTGTAGTGGCCACACATGGATTAAAATTTGGCTGAACCCTGCTGAACCGGCTGAGATTTAATCCATTTTAGGCCACCTTTAGATGTGTTAAATTACATAAGTATATTAAAAAAAATTGTGTTTTTAATATCTAAACAGAGTTCCGCTTTAATATTATTGGGTGATTTTGTAAAATAATAACAGAATTGTAGAGTTCAGCCTGAGCGGTGATATAATAGGTGAGGTCTGGCATATTGTCTCCCTGGCTCCCTGGTCTGGCATATTGTCATTAAAAATACGTTACAAGCCTCATTTACTGTGTATGCCGCAGTCTTGATTTTACCGCAGTTTTCTGGCTTTTCTTTCCATCTGCTAGCAATTTTAGGAATAGTTAGGTAGCGTAAAGGGATGAGCAATTCAAAGGTAAATGGTACCCACATAACTCGTTTCAGCATTTTCTTAATTGCATTTTTATGATCTTTTTCATTGTAGCATCCATTATATGGAAACAGCAGCTTAAATCCAAATTGCTTGTGTAAATTGTGTTTTAAAAATTAATCAATAAGTTAAAACAAGCAACTACAGGCAATAATTAAAGTGGACCTTTCCCAAAGCAGGTACACATAATCCCTCATAATCTGCTCCATTACATTTCCTTTCTTCAAAACATGCAACCTAAGCAGAATAAATAGTGCTATTACTCATATGCTAATTTTGGTTAAACGTCAGTAGCTAAGCCATGACATCCATCTCTAACCACTCCCACTGGCTCACTGCTTTGCAGATATCAGTGACACAAAACTGTCACAGGGAAGACAAAAGTGTCTTTGACCTGTGGGCTGTCATTAACAGCTTGGCCACCCTATCTCTATGCTGAGCCAAATGCAAAACTGAAGCCCCCAAAGTGCGAATAATTGGCTCTTTGGGTATTGATTCGAGCAGAATTTGTTCAGTGATAATGCGCCAATGCTTTGTTTATAGTCTGAAAAATTTACACACGGACATATAGATGTAGCACACGGACCTTTTTCTCACCTGGCTCACCTGTAAGATAAGGCACACCGTGCTATATGCCCGTACCTTCCTGTTTGAAGAGGTTAAGCGGTGTTCACAATTGTTGGGTTCTGCAGCGAGTTACCTCTCCTAGGCTGGTTCCTTTCCCTAGGGTGTAGGGAAAAGTCTGTTGTTTGTGTATCAATAAGGCCAATGTCCAGACAAGGTTAAACCTCAATGACTGAAGGTTTATTTTCTTTATGCTTGAAACCAGACAGGAACGTTTAAAGTGAAGAATAGAATAACAGGGAGGCAGGTTCAGGCACTTAATATCACCACTCAATCCCAAGTGGACTCTGCTAACCCAGATAATTCCCTCTCACGGTCCTAGCAGCCGGAGTGATGCACGAACTTTACTTTCCTAGGGATACGATTGGAACCCATTTGCCTAGTTCCAAACTTCCCAGCACTTGTAGCATAAGGACCTAGGTGCAAGTTGAAGCATGCTATAATGCCTGTGGCGGACTTGTGGAATCCCTCTGTAGGTGACCAGGCCTCA
Source organism: Rana muscosa (assembly GCA_029206835.1). Lineage (NCBI taxonomy): Eukaryota > Metazoa > Chordata > Amphibia > Anura > Ranidae > Rana > Rana muscosa. The sequence goes on from CM055121.1 coordinate 679,677,522, forward strand.
TCCGAAGCGGAGACTTCCTTCACCAGTAACTCTGGCTCCCTCTCCAGAATGGGTCACCCTCGAGTGCCCTGGAATTTCTCTTTAGATGGTAGGCCAGCTAAAGGTGCTGGGCCTACATGAAGAGTTGCAGCCCCAGGCTAAAGGTGCCTGAGACTGATCCACCCATGCGCTCTCCCATGGCCTGGAGGGCCACGAGACGCAGACGGACTGCTCCTCGGTACTGCTCCTCAGTACCCCTCCTTCTCTCCTCCTAAAATGGCGTCTGCCCCTTATGTATCCTCTCCCAGCATGCACAGTGGGCCGACCACGCCCCCGTACAGCTGCCTGGAGAGGACACCCAAAGGTACAGCAATGTCACTAGCGGTTCAACCCTGACTTGTCACGGCAGCGCCACCCACAGACCACAGGGAACTGTACACCAGCAACACCACTTGGCAAAGGCAAAAGAACAAACCCTAACAATTGAAGCAATCTGGGTCTGGCTACTAACCCAGATCAACCCCTAAATTTGGATGCTTAGCTCCCCTAAAATTAAAAGGTCGCTACAAAGATATATAGGAAAGTGCTGGAGACTTATGAATAGGTTCAAGCCTTCCCCTGTCCCTCCTGGCCAGGTGGCCCCTCTTCCCCACTAGGCCTGGCATAACATAAGTGTCTAATAACTATAGTGTGACTTCACACTAGTCAGGTGGAACTAAAAGATTCAGCAGGTTCATGAGGAGAGGAGGAGATGATAAAAGCACAGAGGAATGAGGAGAAGGAGCATGGGCCTTTTGCTGCCAACTAATATCATTGGTGCACTGCTTCCACAAGGACATGTGTCTCCTCGTGCATGTGGTACCAAAATGGCTGGTACTTTTACAATGGCTGACATGTGCATTCTCCACAAAATGAAGCCCTAAAACACTAAACCCCAGACATATTTTTTAAAAACCTAACCTAGTAGAACTTAGCTGACCTAAGTTCAAAGTTCAAGAAATGCATTTTGGTTAGCTACAAAATCGTGCATTACTTCACCATGTCCATGAACTGCAAACAAGTTTGGGTTAGCCTCAAACCCATGTTAAACCCCAACCCTAACCTCATCCCTACTTGGGATTAATTGGAATGCCAATTGCTTTTCAGGTATTCTCATCCAGCTTCAGTACCAGACCTTACAAATACTCTTTAGCTGAATGGGCACAGATTTCCACAGGCACTAACATCTTGTGAAAGGCCTTCTCAGAGAAGGCTATTAGAGCCAAAGGGGGAGGACTCCATATTAATGCCCATGGTTTAGGAATGTGATGTTGGTTACGTTTTTCTAGAAGTTATGCTCAGACGTCCACCCCAGCACCCCCTAGATCCAACCACTCTGGTGACCATTGTCAGAAAGACAGAAAGTGATGGGAAATCAAAATGTTTTAATTTTCACTAGAACAAGAAGCAATGGGAAATCTCCAGTGGGAACAACTGTTTAGGAGGGTTATGTGTAGGGGTTGGGGTGAACGTGGAGTGACATAAACTCCTACAGAGGCACCATCCCTTGAGAATATGTAAATATGTTTCAGAAAAAAAGGGGGCGTTTGGAACAGGGTGGGACTTTAATTGTGCCTATGAGGAGTGTAAAAAATGGAATCCAGATACATTGATTTATAGAAAAATAGATAGTTTTTTATTTTTCTGCCACAGGGCAGTACAAGATAAAAAGTCAGGTAAAAGTACTTTACAGTCTTGAAATTTGAATTCGGGGTGTGCAGGTCCTTAGCAGATATTTCTATTACTTCCTATTGAATCTCCAGAACAGGATTTGGAGGAAATCTCTCCAACAAACCATATATAGCAAAAAATGTGTTTGTAGGGGCTTTAATGCATCCAAACTATTAAAGAAAAGTTTGTGCGATACATACACTTAAGGTACATTTACACTTGTGAAAGCACCCTGTCTGCGATCAGCTGCAAGAATCCCAGTGGGGGTTCCCAAGATTAGCCTTTTAAAGTAATAGTAGGCTGCCGTCTCTCGTAGCTAATCGTGTGTAACCACTCATGCAGCAATCACGTGCAAGTGATCTCTCTTGGACACAGCTAATTGCCAGAACCTCCACTGAGTATCCTCCAAGACAGGGATCTCCAAACTACGCCCCCCCCCCCAGCTGTTGCAGAACTACACGTCCCATGAGGCATTGCAAAAATCTAACATTCACAGACATGACTCGGCATGATGGGAATTGTAGTTCCTAAACAACTGGGGGGCCATAGTTTGGAGACCCCTGCTCTAAGAGATCTATTTATAAAATAATGCATAGCCTTAAGCTAGCAAATTTGCATTTACGTTCGCTCTGTGCTAATTGGACTATTGGAAGTCTTTAGGCTATTATCGCTTCTGAAAAAAATGTTATTTTATTATAGGCAGTAATATAATACCACATGATGACCACTAGATGGAGATGAGGAACATAGAAAATATGCAACAAAAGATACAAGAGGGAAGTAGCAAATAAGGCCGGCCATAGACGGAGCAAATTTCTTTCCTGCAACCACAGGTGTTGACAGGGGAATCCCTGCCGCAGAGTCATTGTGTTCTCCCAGTGGGGGGGGGGGCGTCCCTGCCGGGAGAACACAATGATTATTGCTAGTGGCTATAACAGCCAATAGCTATGATTGCATGTCAAATCTGGCAGGCTGGTTGTACCCAAGATGATCTATCGATCAACTTGGGTACATTCAGCCTGCCCATACATGGTAAGAATATTGTCCATTTCGAAGAATTGTCCGAGATTCGAACCGTCTATGGCCAACATAAGTGTAACCAATAACCAGTAACCGGTAAATAAGGTCCATCTTATGGGGCATGACTGAGCACAACCACATGGCACTGTCATGTACCCTGATTGGTTCAGATACCATTTTAAGGATAAATTAACCACTTGACCACTGGGCGCTTAAACCCCCTTAATAACCAGACCAATTTTCAGCTTTCGGTGCTCTCACATTTTGAATGACAATTACTCAGTCATACAACACTGTACCCATATGAAATTTTTGTCCTTTTTTTCACACAAATAGAGCTTTCTTTTGGTGGTATTTAATCACTGTTGGGTTTTTTATTTTTTGCGCTATAAGAGAAAAAAGACTGAAAATTTTGTAAAAAAATGATTTTTTTTTCGTTTCTGTTATAAAATTTTGCAAATTACTATTTTTTCTTCATAAATTTTGGCCAAAATTTATACTGCTACATATCTTTGGTAAAAATAAGTACAAATTGGTGTATATTATTTGGTCTTTGTGAAAGTTATAGAGTCCACAAGCTATGGTGCCAATATCTGAAAATTGATCACACCTGAAGTACTGACGGCCTATCTCAATTCTTGAGACCCTAACATGCCAGAAAAGTACAAATACCCCCCAAATGACCCCTTTTTGGAAAGAAGACATTCCAAGGTATTCAGAAAGAGGCATTGTGAGTTTTTTGAAGTTGTCATTTTTTCCCACAATTCTTTGCAAAATCAAGATTTTTTTTTTCTCTTTTTTTTTTTCACAAAATTGTCATATTAGCAGGTTATTTCTCACACACAGCATATGCATTCCACAAATTACACCCCAAAACACATTCTGCTATTCCTCCCGAGTATGGCGATACCACATGTGTGAGACTTTTACACAGCGTGGCCACATACAGAGGCCCAACATGCAGGGAGCACCTTCAGGCGTTCTGGAGCACCCAGGCCAATTCTGACATTTCTCTCCTACATGTAAAAATCATCATTTGTTTGCTAGAAAATTACATAGAACCCCAAAACATTATATATGTTTTTTTAGCAAAGACCTTAGAGAATATAATGGTGGTTGTTGCAACTTTTTATCTCGCACGATATTTGCGCAGCAATTTTTTAACGCGTTTTTTACGGAAAAAAAATGTTTTGTGCTTAAAAAAAAAAAAAGCAGTAAAGTTAGCCCAATGTTTTTGCATAATGTGAAAGATGAAGTTACGCCGAGTAAATAGATACCTAACATGTCGCCCTTAAAAATTGCACACACTCGTGGAATGGCGCCAAACTTCGCTACTTAAAAAATCCCCATAGGCGACGCTTTTAATATTTTTACTGGTTACATGTTTTGAGTTACAGAGGAGGTCTAGGGCCAAAATGATTGCTCTCGCTCTAACGTTCGCAGAGATACCTCACATGTGTGGTTTGAAAACCGTTTTCATATGTGGGCGGGACTTACGTATGCGTTCGCTTCTGTATGCGAGCTCACGGGGACAGGGGCGCTTTAAAAAAAAAAAAAAAATGTATTCTTCATTTTACTTTATTTATTTTAGTTTGACATGTTTTTCCGCCCTAAACATTTTTTTGATCACTTTTATACCTATTACAAGGAACTTAAACATCCCTTGTAATAGGAATATGGCATGACAGGTCCTCTTTACAGTGAGATATGGGGGGGGGGTGTCAATAAGACCCCACATCTCACCTCTAGGCTGGGAAGCCTGAAAAAAAAACAAAAAAAAAAACAACAATCCTGGCTTTGATCGTAGCGGTGAGTCGGTAGAAGCACCGGAGGGCGGCGGGGGGGGGGGGACATCCCCTCTCGCCTCCCGTAAGAATGATCAAGCGGCGGAACAGCCACTATGATTGTTGTTATGGTGTAGGGAATCGCCGGCTGAAAAAGCTAAAATCTGAATGATGCCTGTAGCTGCTCCCATCATTCAGATATCCCCGCACAAAGTCAAGGACGTCATATGACGGCCGGAGGGCGGGAAGTGGTTATTGCAGAGTATTGCCGGGCATTGCGGAGTATTGCTGGGCATTGCGGAGTATTGCCGGGCATTGCGGAGTATTGCAGGGCATTGCGGAGTATTGCGGACTATGGCAGGGTATTGCGGTGTATGGCAGGGTATTGCGGTGTATGGCAGGGTATTGCACGGGTATTGCACAGGGTATTGTGGAGGGTATTGCACAGGGTATTGTGGAGGGTATTGCAGAGTATTGTGGAGGGTATTGCAGAGTATTGTGGCGGGTATTGCAGAGTATTGTGCAGGGTATTGCAGAGTATTGTGCAGGGTATTGCAGAGTATTGTGCAGGGTATTGCAGAGTATTGTGCAGGGTATTGCAGAGTATTTTGCAGAGTATTGCGCAGGGTATTGCAGAGTATTTTGCAGGGTATTGCAGAGTATTTTGCAGGGTATTGCAGAGTATTGTGCAGGGTATTGCAGAGTATTGTGCAGGGTATTGCAGAGTATTGCACCAGGGTATTGCAGAGTATTGCACCAGGGTATTGCAGAGTATTGCACCAGGGTATTGCAGAGTATTTCGCAGGGTATTGCAGAGTATTTCGCAGGGTATTGCAGAGTATTTCGCAGGGTATTGCAGAGTATTTCACAGGGTATTGCAGAGTATTGCACCAGGGTATTGCAGAGTATTGCACCAGGGTATTGCAGAGTATTGCACCAGGGTATTGGCAGGGTATTTTGCAGAGTATTGGCAGGGTGTATTGCAGAGTATTGGCAGGGTATAGCACAGGGATGGCTGAGCAGGGATGGATGGATGGCTGGATCTGTGACTGCAATTGTCACAGATCCAGCCCACAGTGCTGCTGCTGCCATCCGCTCCCTCCCCCTCCCCTCTCACACTGTACCGATCGGTACAGAGAGGGGAGGGAGGAACCGGCGTCATCAAATGACGCCGGTCTGTTTACAAGTGATTGCTCCGTCATTTGACGGAGCGATCACGTGGTAAACGGCCGCTATCAGCGGCGATTTACCGCGATTCGTGATCCGCCGGGTCCTCTGGACCCGGCGGTCACGGAGTTTCCCGTGTGCGCGCCCCAGGGGGCGCGCGGGAGCACGATTCTGGGAGGACGTTATATAACGTCCTCCCAGAGTTAAGCAACCACCTTGTCAACGTTATTTGTCGGCAGGTGGTTGTTAAGTGGTTAAAACACTTTTATCAGTGATCAGTGTCTGCAGCCAATTGGCTGATCAGAGTATTCAGAGAACTGCAGGTACAGCTGTCGGAATGCAATGTCCCAGCAAGGGGGATTCCTCCATCCTCCACCTGTGGATTTACAAAAGGCAAATAGACTGTGCACTTTGGAAGTGCAGTTTGCTCTAGAGCTTAGTAAATGAGGGGAAGCTTTGGTGTTTTCCGCCATCCAATTATGTGCAAGCAAAAATGCTGTTTTTTTTTTCTATTATTATTTATTTTCCTTGCATGTGATTGGGTATTCTCAGCAAAGTGAAGCTTTACCTCCTTTACTAGGCTCTGGAGCAACTGCACTTGCAAAGTGCACAGTCTATTAGCCTATAGTAAATCCACTACATAAGGTGCCTGTTGCACCCAACAGATTGACATGTAGTTTTGCTAAAGTATAACGTTGTATTATGTAGCATAAACAATTGACATTTTCCATAAAATACTCTTTCCTTTATTATTCATCCCTTTATGCATCTCTGTGCTGCTGATCTCCTTTCACCCTTTTCAGCCACTTCATATCTAAAAGCACTTGCTCTACTATCAACTGCCCTTTATTGCACCTGACCTGATTCTGCGCAATGTGTTTTGGCACAGATGCTTGTAATCTCAACCAATGCTGTGTGCAAGAGGGCGACAACACAGGAGCACAGTTGAGAGACAGTTGTCACCCCATAACAAGAAGTACTATCACGTCCAAAATATAAAACTTTTATGCAGAAACTGTACCACTTTTATATGTAGTAGAGGAGATTTATTTAATCCATCATCAGAAAAGTCATGTAATGTGCCCCACAAATCTGATTACACCCTATATTGTTCTTTTAATAAAAAGCTTTTTTTATTTTCCTTTTAATAAAATTTTTTGGCCTTTTTATATTGTCCTTTTAATAAAAAGCTGCATATTTACAGGGATTACTTTTGAAATGACATAAACATGTTAAAGCAGCATTAAACCGATAAGCAAATATTTATTATATTGCAGATTACCAATTCTTAGGTGTGATGTCTGCATTCATGTACTTTTTTAGGCTTTCTCTCTTCTATTTTCATCTGGTAATGTGGCCAATAAGTCTGTTGTTTTTCAAAAGAACAATCTCTCCAAAAATGTATCAATTACAGAGATGAGACAAACCATTTACTACTAGCAGGAGTGCTTACAATGGTCAGCTTTTATTTTTTTTACATTATGTAAAACCTTTATCTCAATGGAAAAACAAAACTGTCGTAACTGATTATAAAATGTTAGCTGAAGTTTGGTTTCAATTCGTTTTGTATTTAAATCTAATAGTACATCTAACACTACCCTCCCCCAGACCTACAATGCTGCTGTAAAAGGTGTCTCTGTTGCTCCTTAATAATAGTAAGAAGTACTGGCAAGACTGTATTCCTTGAAGTGTCGTTTATTGGTACATCAGAGTGACAATAAAACAAAACTGACGCATTTCGGCAATAGCCTTAGTCTGTTGCTCCTCTATCCAGAGAAGAAGCACTGTAATACAGGAGGTGTGTTACTGGCAAGATCTCCAGGGGAAAACAGAGGGTGAAAAAGCCTAAGAAAAGAAAAATGATGCAGCCACCGCATCCAATGATTGGTAAGCTGCATCATATTACATTTTTGGATTTGTGTTTAATACCGTTCTAAAGCTTTCATGAGATTTTGTTGAATGGGCTTAGATGTAAATCTGTATCTGAAGATTTATGTAAATTATGTGACTGTGTATTTGAATATGTAAGGCTAGGTTCACACCTATGCGTTTTGCAGTGCAGAAACACAGTTCATTTAACATGATTTCTTATGGGTCACGTTTACATCTGTGCCTTTTCAACCAGTGCATTTTTTGGAAAGGGTCATGGACTTTTTTGTCTACAGCAGGTTGTGTTTTTGGTTCTATTGACTTCAATGGAAATGCATAAAAAATGCATGAACAATGCATGTACATGCGTTTTTGGTGTGTTTTCCTGCATGACAACAGACACCTCCCCCTAGCAACGGCAACACAAAAACACATCAAAAAAGCGTGTAAAAAAAAGGAAACCGCACCGAAGAACGCACCTGAAAATGCATCACCTGCAGACTGCATAGGTGTGAACCTATCCTAAATAATAACCCCTTACTACAACCTACCAGTAGCAGTGGCGGCTGGTGCTCAAAATTTTTTGGGGGGCAAACAAACTGAAAAAAACTGTGCCCATTAAAACGCAGCCACTGTGCCCAAACGCCACCAGTTTGCCCCCTCAAATGCAGCCAGTTTGCCCCCTCAAATGCAGCCAGTTTGTCCCCTCAAATGCAGCCAGTTTGTCCCCAAATGCAGCCAGTTTCCCCTCAAATGCAGCCAGTTTGTCCCCAAATGAAACCAGTTTGTCCCCAAATGCAGCCAGCTTCCCCCCAGCCCTGCACTTAACTTGCTCGGGTCAGCGCCGTCCTCCTCCACGCTCCCTCATGTCTTCTTCCGTCCTCGATGTCTTTTCCCGCCCTCGATGTCGCTTCAGCCAATCAGGATACCGGTAACCAGACCCGGTGAACCTTATTGGCTGAGACACGTGTCAATGTTAACCAAGCAGCCCGTGCGTCCCCTGGTTAACTATTTGGAAGCCGATTACAGCCCACAGGCTGTAATTGGGAAGCTGGCTCTGATAGACACTTCCAAAAGCCAACCAACTGCTGTAATTCAGATGGCTGGCGCTCGCCAGGGGACCGGCCATCTGAATAGTGGGCGGCAGCGCTGCCGGCGACAATTCATACATTCATGCAATGCATGAATGTATGTATTGTTGACGGTGCAGGGGAGAGAGGGGGCGGCGCTCCTGCGCCCACTATGGACGCACCGCCCCTGGCCATCAGCCTTTAGGTATGCTTTAATGGCTGGGAGGCATCTTCTGTATTGGTTCTCACAGCGGTTACATGATTGGGAGCCTATCCCTCTGGCTCCCAATCAGAAGCATTGGCCGAGAGCTGTTGGTGACAGCTCAGTCAGTGTGCTAGAACTTAGCATGCAGTGAACAGCGAACCTCATTCCACTGTGGATGCATATATGTGGCAGCTGGGTGTTAAAGCCCACCTTTCCTGCAGCCACATTTATGCAATATGCAGTCGACAAGAGGTTAAAATGATAAATATGCAATAAATAAATATGTATTTCAATAAATATGCAAATATGTACATTTTTGAAAACCTGTATGTGAAGCTACTATGTATTTGCTGAGCGGCCTAAAATCAGTCGCCTTTAGTAATTAACCCTATTACCTTTAAAGCAGTTACTACATAAATAAAAGTGCAATACATTATAGATGACACAGTCGTTTTTTTTTTTTTTTTTAAACCTGAACTCCAGACAGATATAATAAAACAACACAGCTATGTATTAAATAAAGAGTCAAACCAGAAATGGACTCTGACCTCTCCTTCAGCCCAAACATCATATCACTGGCTACATCTTGCCGCCTTAACCTCTGCAACATCCCCCAGAATTCGCCCCTTCCTGACTAACAACACCACAAAACAAATTAGCCACTCCTTTGGAATTTCCCGCCTTTACTACTGCAACTCTTTCCTCACTGGCCTACCGTTACACAGACTATTCCTCTTAAGTCTATTATGAATGCTGCTGCTAGACTAATACACCTTATTAACCGATCTGTGACTGCTGCTCCTCTCTGCCAATACCTTCACTGGCTTTCGCTCACCCAACAAATAAAATTCAATCAAATTCAAAGTGCTAACAACAACTTACAAAGCCTTCCTCAACTCTGCCCCCAACTACATCACTAACGTAATCTCAAAATATTTACCAAGCCACTCTCTTCAGCCCTCCCAAGACCTCCTGCTCTCTTGCTCCCTTGTCTCCTCCTCCCATGATTGTCTCCAGGACTTCTCCAGAGCCTTTCCTATCCCCTGGAACTCCCTGCCCCAGTCTGTCCGGTCAGCTCCTACCCTGTCCACCTTTAGGCGATCCCTGAAAACTCACTTATCCAGGGAAGCTTACCCCACCTCCACCAAAGAACTGTACCTGAGTCGCCTCCACCAGACCATCCCCCACAGCTATTACCTTTTGTACCACCTCCCGCTCCCTTTAGATTGTATGCTCCATGAACAGGGACGTCCTATTCATTCTGTATTGAACTCTATTGTAATTGTACTGTGCCCCCTCTACATTGTAAAGCACTGCGTAAACCGTTGGCGTTAGATAAATCATGTATAATAATAATATTACTTTACACTTTATCAAAATTAAAATGGGGGTGATGGAAGCTGTGTTTATGTTAAATACTCAATCAAAATCCTTTTTTTTTTTTGCTCAACCAGATGACTAAAGAGGACATTGATCCCTGTAATATTTGCTTCCCACCCCTCTCTTCCATTCCACTATCTTTAAAAATGTAGCATGCATGTAGATGTGCCGCAGGTCAGTGGCAGGTTTTTGGGACCTGGTAGAGACCTGCAACATGTCTGAAAACAGGTGGGGGGTTTCCATGCATGTCCATTTGGTTCTGGTATCTGGGACCTTGCAGAGACCTGCAGCTTCTGTGCATAGGCACAACAATTCCGTGCAAATACCTGGCGGAGAGCACAATCATGTCTGTGCACTTGTAGATGTCAAGGCAAGCATGTGCACCTCTATAAAAATTTGCCTCCTGGAATATAACGCAGCATTCCCCAGAGATGGTGGGGCACCCAACATACTTCTGAGATGTATAATATTATAATATAATATTAAGATGTCACATAGACATCTCATAAAATTAAAGGGGTTGTAAAGTCTCAAGGTTTTTTTTACCTTAAAGCATTAAGGTGAAAAACCTTCTGTGCTGCAGCTGCCCCCCACAGCCCCCCTTTTTCTTACCTGAACCCATTCATTCCAGTGACAAGCATGAGCCCAGCGGCTCCAGCCACTGCCTCTGTCCTCATTGGATAGATTGATAGCAGCAGGAACCATTGGCTCCCGCTGCAGTCAATCAAATACAGTGACATGAGAGCGGGGGTGGGGCCAAGTCCTGCTGTCTGTGTCAATGGACGCAGCAGCGGGACTTGTGAGTGCGCCCTTACGGGTTCCCCATGGAAAGTGGCTCACTGTGGGGGCACCCGATGAAGAGGAGGGGACAGGAGCCTCACCGGGGCACCCCAGAAGAGGAGGATTGGGGCTGCTCTGTGCAAAACCCTTGCACAGAGGGGGTAAGTATAACATGCTTGTTATAAAAAAAATTAAGAAAAAAGATTAACCTTTACAATCACTTTCATTTTCTGGATGTGTGTTGCAAGGCATGGATTGCCTCACACTGCACTGCACTAAAAAAAAGGACTGCATGCATTACTTTTTTCAGCGCAGTGTAAGGCTATTAGTAACTTTTTTTAGTATATCATGCCCACACATAACCATAATGCAGTTGTGTAAACCAGGCATACAGTATATAAAACAAGGCATTTTGCCTTGTCCATGCAGTGGGACTGGACTGGAATAGCTGCCTCATGCAGTCACATGGCATTTGGTGTGAGCCTAGCCTAAAGTCTAGTACACACTATGAGAATATCGGACGAATGATCGTCTGTTTTTTTTTTTGCACTTTAGTCTCATATTGAAAATGAAGAGGTTACTAAAGGTATGAAGATTCTCATAAGACAGAATACAACTTTGGAAGTGTAATGTATTCTATTGTTTCTGAGAATGCGTGGGCTTGGTCACACAATTTTTTTTCGTACAAATACTATACCAATTACATAAAAATCATTATCTTACGAGTAACATTTTTGTTCTTGTCCCTTTGGATATTTTGGCATGAAATGTCATGTTTGGCTCTCAAAAGCTGTGTACTAACGAACAGATTAGTGGATAATTGAATTTTTTTTGTTCGATATTCTCAACATGTGCATGGGCCTTAAGTGATTTTATTTTATTTTTTTATTATTATTTTTTCTTTAAATAAAAAACATGCCATACTTGCCTGCTCTGTGCAGTGGTTTTGCACAGAGTAGCCCCAATCCTCTTCTGGGGTGCCCTGCCAGCACTCCTGACCCCTCCCTCCTGCTGAGTGCCCCTATAGCAAGCAGCTTGCTATGGGGGCACCCGAGGAGGCTCACCTTCAATCTGCTGCTCTGTGTGCAGACATGGAGCATGACTCGGTCCCTGCTGTCTCCTTGTTGGTTCACTGGCTGTGATTGACAGTCGTGGGAGCCAATGGCTCCTGCTGCTGTGTCAGCCAATGAGGAGAGAGAGACCCGGGAAAGCAGAAGATCTTGTGCATAGCACTGGAGGAAGATTGGGCTCAGTTGAGTATAAGGGGGGTAGCTAGGGGGCTGCTACACACAGAAGGTTTTTTACCTTCATGCATAGAATGCATGAGCTCAGGTTCACACTGATGCGGTGCGAGACACTACATGTAATTCACACAGGAATCAAAGCACATTTCCACCAACCTTGTGCAGGACCATTTTCTTGTCCGCACCAAAATGGGATTGCATGGGTGTTCACACCCAAGTGATCTGATTCTGCAAATCGCACTGCGTTGTGCAAACCGATTACGGGGTGTCGTTAACTTAACCACGTGCCGACCAGCGCACGACGATATACGTCGACATAATGGCTCGGCTGGGCATATGGACGTACAGGTATGTCCCCTTTAAGATGCGGCATTGTGGGCGCGCTCCCTCTGCAAGCTCCGTGAGTCCGACCATGGGTCCCGCGGACTTGATGTCCGCAGGGATACCCACGATAGTCTCACGGAGAGGAAGAACAGGGAAAAGCTGCTGTAAACAAGCATTTCCCCATTCTTCCTAGTGACAGGACACTGATCACAGCTCCCTGTGATCGGGAGCGGTGATCAGTGTCGTGTCAAATGTAGCCCCGCCCCCCACAGTTAGAACACATCCCTAGGACACACTTAACCACTTCAGCGCCCCCTACTGGTTAACCCCTTCACTGCCAGTGTAATTTTTACAGTAATCAGTGCATTTTTATAGCATTGATCGCTGTATCAATGACAATGGTCCCAAAGTGGCGTCAAAAGTGTCTGATGTGTCCGCCATAATGTTGCAGTCATGATAAAAATCGCTGATCGCCGCCATTACTAGTAAAAAAAAAAAAAACTATTAATAAAAATTCCATAAAACTATCCCCTATTTTGTAGACGCTATAACTTTTGCGCAAACCAATCAATAAACGCTTATTGCGATTTTTTTTACCAAAAATATCTGGAAGAATACGTATCGGCCCAAACTAGGGAAAAAAATTGTTTTTTTTTATATATTTGTAGGGGATATTTATTATAGCAAAAAGTTAAAAATATATATTTTTTTTTTTCAAAATTGTCACTCTATTTTTGTTTATAGCGCAAAAAATAAAAATCGCAGAGGTGATCAAATACCACCAAAAGAAAGCTCTATTTGTGGGAAATAAAAGTATGTCAATTTTGTTTGGGAGCTACGTCGCACGACCTTGCAATTGTCAGTTAAAGCGACGCAAAAAGTGCTCTGGTCTTTGGGCAGCCAAATGGTCCGGGGCTGAAGTGGTTAACATACACGCTGCAATCTACTAAGAAAAAGAGCCGCTGCTCCAGGTGTATGATGATAACATGATAACCTGAGGTGGAATGTCTCATAGAGTGCCAGCCCCGGCCCGCCTCCGTGAGAAACATGTAAGAAAAGAAATGGCTGCACATCCAGGAATTTCCGATTGCCTTTTATTGTTCAAAGTGATGACACCAACACGAGGTCACGTAGACGCGTTTCACACAAACATATTGTGCTTAATCATTACCAAATGATTAAGCACAAGATGTTTGTGTGAAACGTGTCTACGTGACCTCGTGTTGGTGTCTTTGGTGTTATCACTTTGAACAATAAAAGGCAATCGGAATTCCTGGATGTGCAGCCATTTATTTTCTTACACTCTGCAATCGGTTCTCATGACCAGGTTGCTATTTTGATGCGGTGCAGAATCCATAGCGAATTTGCTGTGAATTTGCACTGCATCTAGTGTGAACTGAGGCTGAAGGTAAAAACCTGGAGCCTTTACAACCATATTAATCAGCTGCTGAAAATGTTAAAAAGATGAAGCTGTATACTTAATGATTAATTAGCTGTTAAAACTGCTAAAAAATATCACTTTAATATTCATTTAGCTGCTAGATCATTGATCTCCAAACTACAGCTCTCCAGCTGTTGTGGAACTATGCATCCCATGAGGCATTGTAAAACTCTGACATTCACAGACATGACTAGGCATGCTGGGACCTGTAGTTCCTGGACAACTGGAGGGCCATAGTTTGGAGACCCCTGAGCTAGATTAACAGCTTCTTCTTCAGAAAAACATCCCAAGGTCTCCATGTAATGCAAAGCTCTGACAATTATGCTGGAATTCATGTTTATCCATTTTGGATACAATAGGTTACACTGCTTGTTACTGTATATCCAACAACAGTTACATTGTAATACAATAAAGAAGACATAATAACAGTTTGGAGCCCACCACTCATCCTTACCCTATCATTACTATCAGGACTATTGCAGTCTAGGTAGTCATCAGCTTTATTTTCCAATCTCCTAAAGACATTAGCAGAATGAAGAAGACAATCTTTCCATGACCCCCCAGCATCTCTCCCAGAAGATCCATCCGGGGGTCCGTCAATAAGGACCTCGGGGCTCCTTCATATCTCAGAAAGCTTCTCTAGAGATAATCGTGTTAGCTGTGCTGTGTCCTTTCATTTTACAAGCCATGTAAGCGGAAAATCTCTTTCTAGCCGACCTGAGAAGAGGGGAAACCCTACCTATAACCAATCAAATATAATCTGTAGCCGGCTCCTTCACAAATATAGATGGAGAAGAGAACAATGACTGCCATTGTTTGCTCCTCACCTCTTCCCATGTGCGGTCCAGCCAGCAATGCTGCCTCTTCTAGTAATAAAGAGAGAAGCTTTCCCACGGCTAGGACTGGTAAGAAATAGAATTATGTACACCAAGGGGGGCACTGCCAGGAGAACAGGCTTCATCTGCTGATAAATGCTACCACTATGACTGGTATTAATCAACATGATGTACTCCAAGGAGGATACCCCAAGGACAAGACAGGCTTCATCTGCTGCTAAAAATGTCACCTCTATGACTGTTTTATAATAAAATGTCTGTACACCAAGGAGGACAAAACCAAGAGGACAAGCTTTTTCTGCTACTAAAAGCCACTGCTAGGACTGGTATTAAATATGATTTTGTACATCAAGGAGGACACCACCAGGAGTTCAGGCTTCATCTGCTGCTCAACACCACCATTCTGACTGGTTAGAAATAAACGTACAATAAACATACAGGGTACAAGCAAGAGGGCAAACCTGGTCAGCTTTTAAAATCCATACGACTGGTATTAAACAAGATTATGTAAATCAAGGGGGGCACAGCCAGGAGGGCAGGCTGGATCTGCTGTTAAAAGCATTTGAACAGCCAACATTAGAATGTGCACCCATGGAGTTTCCTACAAAGGAATTACTTGTACAATGATGCTCCCCTCTTGTAGACTATTAGTAATATTATATATATATATAATTCTTCTGACCTCAGATTAGACTCCAAACCTCTCGGACCCAGTTTGAAGATTGAGCAAGTTCTGGACACTCTCAGCCTGTGCTCTCTACAACCAAGGTTATTTGAAAGTAAATGTAGAAGGAAATAAGAAAAGAAAAAAATTCTAGCTTGATTCGGTGCTTGTATTCAGCACCGAACTAGACAAAGATCTTGCCCTTTTGTAGGCTGTGAACAGAGAGCACCCAGCACAAATGTGAGTGGCAGTGTGGATAAACCCACTACATTCTATAGACAGGTTGTATTGCGCAACAAGGGATGTTAATGACGTCACCTACAGCAGATTGATGTAAGACTATACACTGCAGTAGGTCATGGCTTTGTCAGTACTAGTTGATAGGTTGTAGTAGAAACCTTTTATACAGGGTCATTTTTAATACCTTGAGAAAGTGCTAAATAAATGGTTGATGTCATCCTATACAGAAAAAAACATAAATGGCAAGCACAGTCATTGTATGGCAGATTGTATTTTATTAGCATATCTGTAAGATGCAAGCCATGAGTGCATAATATACACCTACAGCAATACAAAAGGCTCGATCCACAAAGCCAACATAACAGGATAAGGGTACTTATTTCAGAAAAAGCAAGAGTTATTTACCAGTCTAGTGAGATTTTATAATTACAGTCACTTGGCTAAAATGAAGATCCTTATCCTTGCATTAGAGCTTTGTAAACTAAGCATAAAGAAAGTTAGAATGGGGATGATTTCCAAGTGAAAGTTCACTCTGCAAAGTGAATGTGTTCACTTTTAGCATCCAATAATATGCTAGAAAAAAAAAAATCTTATTTTTTAATGTTCCTCCTACAAGAGCTACTACAGCTTTAACTTGTTCTCTAAATTCAACATAGTAAAATCGATTTATTAAAGGAGTTGAGCATGTTTACATAATAAAGTGAGTAAATATTTACTTCAATGATCCAGTCCTCAAAAGAAAATTCTCTGCACATGATTGGGTATTATATTCACATCATTTATTGTATGAACATTCTCAACTCCTTTAATAAATCTGTCTCCCTACATTGAATTTGCAGTTAATGAATAAGGTGAGGCTCTGGTCACTGAAGGGAGAGATTTACTGTGCAAAATCTGGTGCAGCTCTGCAATAGATGCACCAATCAGCTTCCAGTTTTTAATGTCAAAGTTTAATTGTACAAGCTGAAGTTAGAAGCTGATTGGCTACCATGCACAGCTGCGCCAGATTCTGAGTGATCCAGTTTTAGCAAATCTCCAGCTAAACACCCAAACATGTTGGAGGGACATTACAAAAATAGGATTTTTTTAGAACATAACTGAAGTGAATATGCACACCATTTATTGTGAGAACAACCACAACTCCTTTAGAGACTCTGGTCACTCTAAATACCCAATCATGTTAGAGCAGTGATTCTCAACCAGGGTTCTGTGGAACCCTAGGGTTCATCCAGAGGTTGCTAGGGGTTCCTTCAGCATTGGGCAATTTCTGCCTCTCAGATAAGTTCACACTGACACCATTGATCTTTTTAGCTATCTGTAAGGAGGTAATTCTTCCCAATGACCAAAATGTAAGGACCATCCTTCCCACTGACCATCACACTAAGGTTTCATGAATTGTAGATCTGTAATTTTTAGCAGGGGTTCCCCAAAACCGGAGAACTATTTCAAGGGTTCCTCTGTGTTGAAAAGGTTGAGAAAGGCTGTGTTAGAGGAACATAAAAAAAAAAAAAAAACAAGATTGGGTACTTAAAGTGGAAATTTACACCATGTATTGTGTGAGCATTCTCACCTAATTTGTCAAATCAATAACTCTATGTATAGGAATGAGTTGGGATGAGGCACAGAAACCCCTGATTCCCTATACCTTAGCATAGTAGTGAAGACTACGAAAGGTTGCCTCTAATCCCTTTGTATTGGGAGGATGAAAGCTGTGGACTGTGCCCTTCACCTGCCTGGCTGGCCAGTTTTCTTGCCCTTGGCCAGATAAAATTGTCTTGTAATGAAAGAGGTTGACTTTAGAAGAAAGAACAAAGGCCAAGAAGGGCAAAGAAGATTGGGAAAGAACAGGAGTGTGGGAAACCATTCCAATGATTGAAAGAGACCCAACCCTAGGGAACCCTGGGGATGGTTAGTGTACAGGGAGGCTGCAATTGGCACTTCATAAACTGATCATTTTCAAATGTTCAGACCTTCATCTAAGCCTTGATGTATAAATTAAAAGCGGAACCAATTGATTTAACCATGAGTCAGCCTTAAGGGGAAAGCCATGTAAGGATTGCAAGAGAGGAATGCGCTCTGCCTGACCTCACTGAGTGGCCCTATTAGCTCCAGGACTAGGCGGTGGCTGATAAATGACATCAAACTGCTTGGAGGTACAGAGCATAGAAAGTCCTCCAAGGTCCCCCCTCCCTGGCCCCTTCCAAAGTCCTTCCTGCCCCTGTCATCTGCTGCCTTGTTGTCCTTGTTACCAGCCAAGACCTTCACAAACATTTAGTGATGGCATGAATTAAGTTTGATCTGTACAAACCTTTCATCTCCTGCCTCTTCATAATCCGAGAAACCCTTTCACTGCCGACAAGTGCTTTACAAGGACTTGGATGAGCCCCCCCCCCCCCCCCCCCCTAATATAACAAAGCGTTATTACTAGGGGCATCGTTTTCATTTATCCTGTGTTTGATCTCCTGTAAAAATTGCTTTTGGTAACCCTGTAATTGCCAGAGAATTTAGCATGCACTACTGCCATGTACTCATCAGGAGCTGTATCACTGGGGATAACCATGTGCTCATCTATAGTACAGTCACCCTTCAGGCATTGTGGGTTAAGAAAGGAGAAATTAATATATATAGTAGTCCTTATATTTATTAGAAGAGGAGAGAGAGAAGAGGAGAGAGAGAGAGACACACAGAGACACAGAGAGAGAGAGAGAGAGGAGAGAGAGATGGAGAAGAGGAGAGAGAGAGAGAAAGAGAAGAGGAGAGAGAGAGAGAGGAGAGAGAGAGAGATGGAGAAGAGGAGAGAGAGAGAGAGAGAAAGAGAAGAGGAGAGAGAGAGAGGAGAGAGAGAGAGAGAAGAGGAGAGAGAGAGACACAGAGAGAGAGAGAGAGAGAGAGAGAGACTCCATGGCAATATAGATACTACACTTTTCAATAGGTAATGTTGAAAATTCCATGCATACATTTAGCTCATACTCTACAATAGCTATTACATATACTATATGTATATATAACATGTTAATTATAAACTGGAGTATTCACATACAAAGATACCACAGTAGAATATATATATATATATAGATATATATACATATATAAAGCTATATATATATATATATATATATATATATATATATATATAGCTATATATATATATATATATATATATATATATATATATTGTGTTATATCTCAATGTCTATAGTTACATACATTTACTGGATACACTACAATAACTACTGCATATACTATAGTTATATACAATGTTATCTATTATAACAGTCTGGTTCATACACACACATGCACATATATATATATATATATATATATATATATATATATATATATATATATTCTAGTGTTAAGTCTGTACATGCATTTACTGGATACACTACGATAACTACTGCATATGCTATATATATAAACAATGTTGTAAATTACAACAATTTGGTGCATGTATACACACAGTGACACTCATATATATATTACACTTTTTTTATGTTAGAAAGAATTGCCATTGACATTCAGCTAAACTCCTTCCTCCATCCCTCTATCGCAGACGTTAAAGAATGATAAAAGAAAACACTTTCAGTAACTTGAGTCGTTAAATAACTATTGGTGTCAGCAAAGCTTGGCTTTGGAAAAGCCCCATCAGCCAGTGGAAATGATATTAATAAATGGAATTCATCACTCGGCATATGCTAAATCATTTACTTTTCCTTCTACCTGTGATTTATATCCTCGCAGTTTTTTTGGCCATAAACGCTGTTTCTGTTTTCTTCCCAAGTTAAGTCTGACCAGGAGATCGTTTAAAGTGGCAGGAAATGATGCCACCCACTATAGGAATAGAGTCAATTTACAATAATGTGGTGAAGGGAGCTGCGGGAACAGTCTTTGATAGCAAAAGTAGCCTATGGCAAAGAAACGTGTATGACAGATATCAACTACAAGCGACAGTGCTGGGAAATTTACTAAAACTGGAGCAGCTGTACAAGGTAACCAATTAGCCTGTAGCTTTTAATTTCAAAGCTTAACGGAATTAACTGAAGCTAGAAGCTGATTGGTTACTATGCACAACTGCTCAATTTTTAGTGAATTGACTACTGTGTGTGATTCTTTTGTTGTTTGTTTTTTATGGGAAAATTAGGTTTGCATACATGTAGTTCATGTTAGTGCATAGTGATTTTGTTGGCACTGATCTATCACACAAGCACATACATGTATAAGCTTTTCATCTCTATTCAGTATACATGATTCATTGAGATATTATTGTAAGAAGCCACCAAGTTAGTTGGTTTCAGCTTGGAAGTTAGCAAGTCTCCCTGAGCTGTTTATACAAGCAATGAATATGTTCAATTGTGTCTGCTCAGCTTTAAAGTGGCCTCGCTTTATTGGAATCATAGAGCCAGTTAATGTGTTCTTTAGAGGTGAGAAGTTCAAACATGATTTTCACTGGGAGGTTTATAAAAAAAAAAAAAGGCGAAATACAATCGGAGCTTTTGTTCGGAATATCTGGTTCTGTTTAAGTTCTCTGTTGTCTTATGTCATAATATTATTAGCACTGAATTGCTTTGTCACTCCGTGCCCAGTACACGCTTGTTCGGGGGCACGGCGCTTTTACTAATCATTTCCTTCCTCAATCACACGGAGAGCAGTCTTACTACAAGGTCCGGCCAGACACACCATCACTACTACCAATACACACATCCAAAGTAATTTTCACTACATTGCCCAATAGTGCATAGGCACCTAAAAACATCATTGGTGTAATATATATATATATGTCCAACTATATGTGTCTGTGTGTAAATATATATATATATATATATATATATATATATATATATATATATATATATATCCCACCCTGTGTGTGTGTATATATATATATATATATATATATATATATATATATATATATATATAAATATACATATATATATATATATATATATATATATACATATATATATATATATATATATATATATATATATATATATATATGTGTTATCTATTCATTTTTTTTTTTTTTTTTTACCTTTTACATTTTCCAAGTGATTTTATGCATTAAGAATAAAAGAAAGTTTGTCAATACTTTGCAATACATATGTACCGTCGTCTATGATAATGCAAAACTAGGGACCTGTAGCTTCCTCATTTTGTATTGTCCTAATATTGTATTGTGTACATATAATATGTTTCTTTTGAGTATTTGTATTTAAAAAAACAGTCAAGGCTAAAAAAAAAAAAAAAATATGGTGCAGTAGTGATAGATATGAATTAATGACCTGCTTGCTGAGACTTGTAGTTCAAGTAGAGAGGAGGTTGCCTGGTTTTCAGGGAAATTTAGAGATAAGGTATAGTAGTGATACAATTAGCAGGTAGGTAATTGATTAATATATATCACCACCGCACCTTATCTATATATAAACTACAAATCCTAGCAAGCAAAGCTCAGACACAATTCATTTTATTTAGCCTTGATGGTTGTATAAGTAATTTCCCAGCAGGTCATTATTGTACCACTACTATATCTTGGGGTTGATTTACTAAAACTGGAGAGGGCAAACTCTGGTGCAGGTGTGAACATGGTAACCAATCAGCTTCTAACTTCAGCTTGTTCAATTAAACTTTAACAAAATAAAAAACCTGGAAGCTGATTGGGTTCTTTGCAGAGCTGAACCAACTTTTGCACTCTCCAGTTTTAATAAATCAACCCCCTTATCTCTATATAGACCTGAAAACCAGGCAACCTCCTCTTTTACTTAAACTACATGTCTCAGCAAGCAGGTCATTAATTAATACCTATCACTGCTGCACCTTATCTATATATAAACTACAAATCCCAGCAAGCCAACCCTGAGCAAAGCTCAGACACAAATCATTTTTTTAGCCTCGATTGTCGTACTGTAGAAGTAATTTCCCAGCAGTTCCTAAAGCTTGTAGTTCAAGTAATAGAAGAGGATGCCATGTTTTCAGGCTCCATGCATGCTGGCTTAAAAATTGATGCTTCTACAGGAGCTTTCCTTTGTGTCCATACACAAATAGCCATATTTTGAGCTCAGCAGTTAGCTGCAGGAAAAAAAAAAAAAAAAAAAAAAAAAACCCTTCTGATTTGCGTTTTTGTTTTGAATTTTCTGGCAATAAAAAAAGCTGAACACTCCTAAACGCGCCTAAACTTGCTCTATATGAACGTTCTTTTCTGCCACGGGAACTGGTAATAAGGTATAGTAGTGATACAATAAATATAGATAAGGTATAGTAGTGATAAAATAATGACATGCTGGGAAAATAGAGGAGGTTGTCTGGTGTTTAGTGAAATATAGAGAAAATGTATAGTAGTGATAAAAATAAAATAATGCAACAATCAAGGCTAAAAATAATGAATTGTCTGAGACTTGTAGTCCATGTAATAGAGGAGGTTGCCAGTTTTTATGGGAAATATATATAGAGAGAGAAGATATTGTGGGGATAAAATAATGTCATGCTTGGAAATTACTTACACAATGATCAAGGATAAAAAAATGGAATTGTTCCTGAGCTTTTCTTTTTGAGACTTGTAGTTCAAGTATTGGAGAATGTTGCCTGGTTTTCAGGGAAATATAGAGATAAGGTGCAGTAGTGATACAATAATCAACCTGCTGGGATATTATTTATGCAATAATCAAATCTAAAAAAAAAGACGATTTCTACTCGGGGTTGACTTGTTGGCATTTGCATTCCTATAAATACAAAATAGTGCCCGATGTACAGGAAAGTATAGGATGCAATGATCTGCTGGGAAATTACTTATATTATAAGATATAACTTCAGCTGTAAAAAATAGATTGTGTCTGAGCTTGGCTTGCTGAGACTAGCAGTTCTATAAATACAGAAGGTTGCCTGCTTTACGGGAAAATATATAATGTACATTAGTGACAAATTGATGACCTGCTAGGAAATTACATACAGCTGAGCTAAACAATGAAGAATTCTCCTCGGGCTTGGCTTGATGGGATTTGTAATTCAATAAATACAAAAAAAAATGCCTGATATAAGTACAGAGATGCGATGTAGTGGCATTAAAGACCTGCTGGGAAATTACTTACTGCATAAAATATCACAGATTTAAGAAATAGGATTATGCCTAATCTTGGCTTGCTGAACCATGTAGTTCAATACAGGAGGTTACCTGCCGGTGTACAAGAAAATGGATAGATAAAGTGCAGTAGGGACACATGAATGACCTGCTGGGAAATGACTTCTACAATAATCAGAAGTTAAAAAAATGAAGAATTCTGCTCGGCTTGGCTTGTTGGGATTTTTAATGAAATAAATACAGGAGATTGTCTGGTTTACATGGAAATATAGAAATAAGGTGCAACAGCCTCCTGGGGAAAAAAAAAATACAATTGGGCCTGAGCTTGCTGAGACTTGTAGTTCAATTATTATAGGAGGTTGCCTGGTTTACAAAGAAATAAATGGATAAGGTGCAGTAGTGATACTTTTTAATGACCTGCTGAGAAACTACTTATACAATAAGTAAAAAAATTCTGCTTAGGGTTGGCTTGCTGGGATTTGTAGTTTATATATAGATAAGGTGCAGTAGTGATAAATATTAATGACTTGCTGAAAAGTGACATATATTAATCAAACTAAAAAAAAAAAAAAAAAAATGAAAAATGTGATAAGGAGCAGTAGTGATGCATAATAATGGCCTACTGAGATATTAAATATATAATAATGAAAAAAAAAAAAAGAAAAACTCTGCTCAGGGTTGACTTGCAAGGATTTGTAGTTTATATATAGATGCAGTAGTGATACATTTTAATGACCTGCTAGGAAATTACTTATATATGAATCCAACACAAACGAAAGGAAACATTCTGCACAGGGCTGGTTTGCTGGGATTTGTAGTTTATGTATAGATAAGGTGCAGTAGTGATACATATTAATAACCTGCTGAGAAATGACTCATATAATAATAATAAAAAAAAGAACCATTCTGCACAGAGTTGGCTTGCTGGAATTTGTAGTTTATGTATAGATAAGGTGCAGTAGTGATACATATTAATAACCTGCTGAGAAATGACTGATATAATAATAATTAAAAAAAAGAACCATTCTGCACAGAGTTGGCTTGCTGGGTTTGCAGTTTATATATAGATAAGGTGCAGTAGTGATACATATTAATAACCTGCTGGCTGAGAAATGACTCATATAATAATAAAAAAAAAAAAAAAAAAAATTAACATTCTGCACAGGGTTGGCTTGCTGGGATTTTTAGTTTATATATAGATAAGGTGCAGTAGTGACACATATTAATAACCTGCTGAGAAATGACTCATATAATAATCAAAACAAAAAAAAATGAAACATTCTGCAATTGGTTGGCTTGCTGGGGTTTGTAGTTTATATATAGATACGATTCAGTAGTGATCCATGTTATTGACCTGCTGAGAAATTACCTATACAATAATCAAAACGAATAAAATGGGTTATTGGTTAGCTTGCTGGGATTTGTAGTTTAAAAAATACAAACGTGTACAGAGAGGTATACAAGACATGAATGACCCTGCTGGGAAAAGGACTAATATAATCAAAGCTATATAATATAAAATGATGCTTGGAGTTTTCTTGCTGAGACTTGTAGTTCCACACCTGCCTTGAGATCCACTGACTAGCCTAATGATAAAAAGGGGGAGCCTACCCCAGAACACCCCCATGACACCTCCTATTGATAGCATTGTATGGCTGAATTCTGTCAGCAGGAGTGTTTATTTTCTTGTCCTCATTGGACAAGTTCCCACGCTGATCCAAACACTGCTTCTGTTTATACCTGTCTTAATTGTTCTAGAATACCAGACTGGATCATGTAAATGAGCCCCTCTTTCCCCCTATAGTGGGAGCCGCCATGATGGAGCAGGTTCCAAGTGCCCTCCAAGGAGGATGGGGTGGGGGAACCTTCTGTAAACTTGTTACAAAGCCATGAAGCATATAATAAGAAATAACAATCTCCTGTAACTATACCATATGGGGAACTTATATCTTCCATCATGTTTGTGTTAAGAATTCAACATAAACCACAGAGCAGCCCTGATCAGTACAAGATGTGACCTGTCAAACGTTTTCCCCTCTGCTGAACAACTAAACCAGGACCAAAAGGTTTGAGAAATTGGATTGCTGATCATCTGCGAAGATAATGGACATAATCTGTCAGTTAATATGCTAAAAAAAAGATATGTGTAGGTATTTACTAATGGAATGATCTATTTCTCAACTCTCTGGTGTATAGGGTGTATTTAGAACATTGGACAGATTGGGGGGGGGGGGGTTCTTTTTAGGTTATGTAAGTATGCTGTCAAGCCATGATATTTTACACCAGCCCTATTCAGGAGACCCTCCTATATAGCAGATATAATTAATACAGAATTCAAATACATATCAAGGCTAAATGATCGTCACCATCTGCAGCGCAATCCATGTTCTATACAGACGTTGGGGATCCTTATGAACTTGTTTTTTTTTTTAGCAATACAGTTCTACATCCTAACCCTCTTGTATTGTTGCTGTATTGTCTCCTTAAAGTGCTGCGCAAACTGTTGGCGCTATATAATTCCTCACAGTCTAACCATGACCATACACTATACAATCTGATTTTACAATCTCCAAAGTGGCCCATTAGCACCTGTGCTGTCGGCGATTTAGCTGCATTTTATTTGTGACCTTCAACATGTGCTGTAAAGCTTCACTTGCCTGATGAAGGGGCCCTGCGTGGCTCTGAAACGTTGCAGTATGTGTACTATGTGACCAACAAAATAAAGCTTTGGACCTTTTTGAGGAATCCTTGGTGTGCTGATGACATTTCTTCACTCTGTAAAGTGTTATGATGCACTATACTATTCTGCACACCTTACAATGCTGCAGAACCAATAGAACATCAGATGGGTCGTATTTTCCAAATTGCACTGCACAACATGTAAGACATGTGAATGCCACATATTGTTAGGATTATATGCACACGTGTTGTGTGTTGCCGCTCTTGTGTTGAACAATACATTGTGAATGGACCCTTATGGCTTGTACACACGATCCGAAAATCGGACGGAAAATACCGCTTTTGACGCGATCGTACGATAATCGGATCGTTAGTACAGAGCTTTCGAGAGCCGATCATGACAATTCATCCAATATTATTTTATCAGACAAGCACGAAAATTTTCCTCGTAAGATACCAGATCGTACGATTTTCGTTCGTCAGTATAGTTGTCGTCCGAAAATACAATACAAATATATTACAACACATGACATCACTTCAGATTTTGTCTTTCAGTCATACGAGAATTTTAGTGACTTTAGTAACCTATTCAATTTCTACTTGCGACTATTAAGCGAAAAAAGTCGGACGACCTGTCGTCCGATTTTCGGATCGTTAGTGCAGAGCTTTCGAGAGCCGATCACGACAATTCATGCGATATTATTTTATCGGACAAGCACGAAAATGTTCCTCGTAAGATACCAGATCGTACGATTTTCGTTCGTCAGTATAGTTGTCACTCGAAAATACAAATATATTACAACACATGACATCACTTCCGATTTTTTCTTTCTGTCGTACGAGAATTTTCGTGACTTTAGTAACCTATTCAATTTCTACTTGCAACTATTAAGCGAAAAATGTCGGACGACATGTTGTCCGATTTTCGGATCGTGTGTACAGGTCATTACAGGTTCATACTGCATTCCTGGCATCCAGTGAGCAGTTCTGTATGCGCGTTTACATGCGTTTGTCATACATTTGCGTTTTTTTTTTTAATTATAGGCCACATTCACAAAACCATAGAAAATGTATTTACAACCCTTTTGTATTAATGGATCTGAACGCAGCTGCATTGTTTTCAATGGAGACAGTCACACAGGTGCGTAAAAACGCAGATCTGTAACACAGAATCCTAAAATCTGCATCTGAAGATATACATATACATGTATACCATTGAAAAAATGAACTGGATAATGTTTACGTATATAAAAAAAAAAAAAAAAATCCCCCACATTGATACGGGTTTCTTTGCGTTTACACGTCCTTATGCACGTCCAGGTGTAGAAAAAAAATGCATGCTGCTGTCCTGTATTGAAAGTACTGGAACACAACACAATGTTGAGAACTAGTGATTAGAAAACATTGACTGTGCATGCTTTGGGGATGTATTTAAAAGATTGCACTGACTGCATCTGGTCTTATGGATCCCTAGATCTATCATCAGCTATGTAGTGCAAGGGTTTGATACTAAATAAATGGGCTCTTTGGGTTTGTCTTCATATTACAGTTTTCTTCAATCAGAAAGAGATTTACCAGAGATTGTACAATCATGTTATATGAAATGTATTCTACTGTTCTTGTTTTTTATTTTTTTATAAAGCACTGGAACATAATACAATGGTGTGAACTAGGTTTATTCTACTGTTCTTGTTTTTTATTTTTTATAAAGCACTGGAACATAATGCAATGGTGTGAACTAGGTTTATTGGAAAACATCGATTTTACTGCAGCATATATTTGGAATATTATTTAAACAACACACCAAAACAAACTGTATCTGGTAAAAAGGAGCCTTTAGCTCTACCATCCGCTTCTGGTATGTAGTACCAGGGCTTGCCTTCATTGACACGAATTAAATGGACTGTTTAGGTTTGTTCTTTGGTCAATCTTGTACAGAGATTGTACAACCAGATTATATAGTGTATGGTCATTTTGGTACAGAAGTAGACAAATACAAGAATTGTGTTTTGTGATACATACCAAGGTTGACAAAGCTCATGACCATATCAGCATCATTGAGGAAGTTGGTGTCATGTAGACTGGCCAAAGGTGGGCTTTGGGTGGTCAGTGGGGCTGTGCGATAAGCTTGGGCTTTCCGAGAATAACCATTAGCTACTGTTGGGTAACCTTTTCTCAGTCCCCTGCTCTCCATCATAGATCCACTCAAGGTATACCCCAACATGTCATGTTCTTCTTCATTAGCCATGACATTGTAGAGGTCCAGCATGAACAGAGGTGCAGAAGAAGCCTGCTTGCCAGGTGAGAATGGCCTGGGTCTATGGGGCAAGCCTAGGATGGAGAGGATCTCTCTTTGGATCTCCTTTCGCTCATGATTCCTTAGTCTTCTGTAAATAAAACTGGAATGGACATGGCTTTCCCCTAAACCTTGCACAAGGCAGCAAAAGCCCCAGAGCAAAGCCACTATCACTCTAAGCAGATCCATATCCCAAGAGCTGACACTCCAACACTCCTCCCTTGTAGTAAGTATCTCTCAAACTGAGTGCACTATAGATCAGTCAACTGGACTGTGTCATCAGTCCATGGAGCATCTCTGGAGATAAATTGTGGAGATGTCACCACCACCACCACCACCACCAGTGGTCTCTCTGGTACGAGCCAAGTCAAGTCGTCCTACTCTCTTAAAGCGCCTGCTTGCTGGAGGTACAAGTCCTGGAGGGAAGCAGAGCTGGCCATTCCCATGTTAACCAGTAGAAGAGCAGGCTTCCTGAGCGAGATGCTACGTTTCAGCAAGCTCCGACACCTTGAACTGGTTCTCAGACAGGCTCAGGTCCTGCACAGGCGTCTTGATAACGTTACCATGTGTTTCCTTTCATCCGTCGGCAAATGAAAAAGCAGGAGGACCTCATGAACACACAGTTCCAGATGAATTATTCTGCAGAATTTAGCCACAAACGAATAAAAGTCCATGCAAAAGCCTTGCTGTGTCTGTTCTTTCCACCTACATGTAGTGCTCACATAAATATACAACTCTCTTCTGCTGAGATCTAAAGACCAATGTAAGCAAAAACCCTGCTGGGAAAGAAGAGGCTTCTCATTGTAATCTGAGCCTAGGAAGGCAAAGCTCCATTAACCCTTCCAGCTGACTTCAACTTTCTTCCCCTTTACTTCTCATTGTGGGCTGCAGACAGTTCCCCTAACAGAGTAGAGCATGGATCTCCTATATATATATATATATATATATATATATATATATATATATATATATATATATATATATAGTATATCAACTAAGCAGGTGAGGTGCACCTCTCCTTGTGATGCAGGCAAACAGGCTCCAAACTGTCACAATACTATTTCCAACAAGGAAAGTCGCCAAATCCCAAAATGTATTGCTCAATATGCTGAGTTTATTCAGAGTATGAAAACAACTACACAGCAATTTTGAGCATCCCCGGACCTTTTCAGGTGCATGTGACACTTGCACCTGATGAAGAGTGGGGACGCTCAAAACTGTTCTGTAATTGTTATTAACGTTGCACACATAGGCGTGCGCACAGGGTGTGCCAGGGCACACCCTAATCACTCCCTGCAGTGCAGATTCCCCCTGCTGCCTGGTGCCCCCTCCAACAGCATGGCTGGCTTCCCTCCTCTCTCATTGGCTACTGCAGTGGGCACACATAGATGATATTTCAGGATGAGTGGGGGAAGGGGTAATTTCATTTACCGGCCCCTTCCCTTTCTGAATGAACACGGTGAAAGATCGGTACCGTGTTTTTGAGCTTTCAGGTGCACACCCTAATGCAACAGGCTGCGCACACCTATGGTTGCACAGATACCAATACCTGCATCGGTGCCGATACTAAATGCGCATGAGGACTTGTACTCGTGCAAATGCTCTGATACTAAAACTGACACCTTCAGACTCGATTCACAGATGTGCGGGCCAAGTTGCAGTGTGTTTTCGTTCTATGGTTCAGATGCGATTCCAATGCGAATTGTAGTGTATGACATTAGAAATCACACCTGAATCGGACTGAAAAATATCAATATTCCGATCGTACATTTTCCTGGATAAGTCTTTAGGAGTAGCAGTGCTGTAGCAACAACCAGCTGGAACTGGAAACATCCAGGGCCGGATTTCCCACAAGGCCACCGAGGCCAGGCCTTGGGGCGGCACTGAGTGCAGGGGCGGCGCCGCCCGTCCTCCCGCGGCCACCTCCTGCACTAATGTAGCTCCCGGCGCCGCGGCCGGCCTGCTGGAGTGCGGCGCCGGCACAGCAAATGCCAATATTCCTACTTGGCCTGCAGAGGGGAGTGACAGGTGCCCCCATGATGGCCGATGACTGGCTAGAATGGCGGAAGCAGAGCCTAATGCTCCGCCTACCCTCCTCTGCGCGCCATCACCTCCTCCCCCCCTCTGAGCGGGGAATATGAAGTGAGGTGAAGAGGAGAAGAGAGAACGGCAGAAGGAATGTATGGCGGCCCGATGGGGAACCCCCAGCAGCAGCACCAAGAATAGCAGAGCCAGGTACTACTTAAATATAATGCTCAGTGGATTAAATAAATATTCATAGCCATAGCATAAATAACGTGTAATAAAGTGATTTGTGAACAGCTGTTGCACAAATCACTTTATTACACTTTATTAATGATATCTATGGCTATGCATATTTATAATTTATTTAATCCATATTAAGCACTATATGTGATGCCTGGCACACACGCACAATCGCACATGATGATGACTTAAAGTCATCATCATGTGTGATTGTGCGTGTGTGCCAGGCATCAAATATAGTGCTCAATATGGATTAACTAAATTATAAATATGCATAGCCATAGATATCATTAATAAAGTGTAATAAAGTGATTTGTGCAACAAGCTCATTAAACAGTCCACATTTAGTGAAAGTTCATGTACTGCAAACTTTGCAATGCATTAACTTTCACTGAATGTGGACTGTTTAATGAGCAGGGGCTATTGATGGGTACATTAGCTGCGTTTGATGGGCACAGTGGCTGCGTTTGATTGGCACAGAGGCTGCGTTTGATTGGCACAGTGGTGGCAATTGATGGCACAGTGGCTGCATTTGATGGGCACAGAGGTGGCAATTGATAGCACAGTGGCTGCGTTTGATGGGCACAGTAGCTGCGTTTGATTGGTACAGTGGCTGCGTTTGATTGGCACAGTGGCTGCGTTTGATGGGCACAGTGGTGGTAATTGATGGCACAGTGGCTGCGTTTGATATGCACAGTGGCTGCGTTTGATGGGCACAGTGGCTGCATTTGATCAGGGTGGATATGGTTAGAAGAGCCCCTTGCTGTATTGAGAAAAGCATCCGCCCATCATAAAGCACTGGCCATCATGCTAGCTCTAACCATATCCGCCCTTTTGAGAAAAGCATCCGCTTGCTTGCTGGGGGGGGGTTGAAGGACCCGGCCTTGGGGCGGCAAAGGGAGTAAATCCGGGCCTGGAAACATCACAGATCAAATGTACATATTTGCCAGCACACCACGGATCGTCAATAACATCCAATTCTTTTATTGAAGAATGATCACATCACAGAAGACATAGTGCAAACTTTCAGAGCCATGCAGGACCCCTTCACATGCCTGACGAAGAAAGTATCAGTACTCATACTGGGTCTTAAAAAACTGGTATTGATGCATTCCTAATTGTTATACTCTGAATAAATTTAGCATATTGAACAATATATTTTGTGATGTGACTTTCCTGAATGGATATATATATATATATATGTATATATATATATATATATATATATATATAATATATATACAGTATCTCACAAAAGTGAGTACAACCCTCACATTTTTGTAAATATTTTATTATAACTTTTCATGTGACAACACTGAAGAAATAACACTTTGCTACAATGTAAAGTAGTGAGTGTACAGCTTGTATAACAGTGTCAATTTTCTGTCCCCTCAAAATAACTAAACACACAGCCATTAATGTCTACTAAAGCGCTGGCAACAAAAGTGAGTACACCCCTAAGTGAAAATGTCCAAATTGGGCCCAATTAGCCCTTTTCCCTCCCTGGTGTCATGTGACTCTTTAGTGTTACAAGGTCTCAGGTGTGAATGGGGAGCAAGTGTGTTGAATTTGGTGTTATCGCTCTCACTCTCTCATACTGGTCACTGGAAGTTCAACATGGCACCTCACAGCAAAGAATTCTCGGAGGATCTGGGAAAAAGAATTGTTGCTCTACATAAAGATGGCCTAGGCTATAAGAAGATTGCCAAGACCCTGAAACTAAGCTGAAGCATGGTGGCCAAGACCATACAGTGGTTTAACAGGACAGGTTCCACTCAGAACAGGCCTCACCATGGTCGACCAAACAACTTGAGTGCACGTGCTCAACGTCATATCCAGAGGTTGTCTTTGGGAAATAGACGTATGAGTGCTGCCTGCATTGCTGCAGAGTTTGAAGGGGTGGGGGGTCAGCCTGTCAGTGCTCAGACCATACGCTGCACACTGCATCAAATTGGTCTACATGGCTGTCGTCCCAGAAGGAAGCCTCTTCTAAAGATGATGCACAAGAAAGCCCACAAGCAGTTTGCTGAGGACAAGCAGACTAAGGACATGGATTACTCAAACCATGTCCTGTGGTCTGATGAGACCAAGATAAACTTATTTGGTCCAGATGGTGTCAAGCGTCAGTGGCGGCAACCAGGTGAGGAGTACAAAGACAAGTGTGTCTTGCCTACAGTCAAGCATGGTGGTGGGAGTGTCATGGTCTGGGGCTGCCATGTCATGGTCTGGGAGTGTCGTGCTTCTGGCACTGGGGAGCTACAGTTCATTGAGGGAACCATGAATGTCAACATGTACTGTGACATACTGAAGCAAAGCACGATCCCCTCCCTTTGGAGAATAGACTGCAGGGCAGTATTCCAACATGATAACGACCCCAAACACACCTCCAAGATGACCCACACCAGCTTTGTGATGTCGTCATGGAGGAGTGGAAGAGGACTCCGGTGGCAACCTGTGAAGCTCTGGTGAACCCCATGCCCAAAAGGGTTAAGGCAGTGCTAGAAAATAATGGTGGCCACACAAAATATTGACACTTTGGGCCCAATGTGCACAATTTCACTTAGGGGTGTACTCAGTTTTGTTGCCAGCGGTTTAGACCAGGGGTCCTCAAACTACGGCCTGCGGGCCGCATACGGCCCGCCAAGGCGATTTAGCCTGTCCGCGGCACGTACTGCCCCTTTAATAAGATTGCAGCACTTCCCCTCCGCAGCACTCCCCCCTCTCCTAACTTATTCACACAAGATGCGATGCACGGCAGGTCCAGACAAAGGGCGGGACTTTTCAAGTTAAGAAGCGGTTAATTGGTTACTAGGCAGCGGGGCGGTCCCAGCAATCAATCATCTGCCTTTCACTTGAAAAGTCCCGCGCTTTGTCCGGACCTGCCGTGCATCGCGTCTTGTGTGAATAAGGTAGGGGAGGGGGGAGTGCTGTGGAGGGGAAGTGCTGTGATGGGGAAGTGCTGTGGTTTAATGGAAGGGACACTGTAATATCGCTGGAGGGATCTGTGATGGGGGCTCTGTGATTGGGGGAGATCTGTGATGGGGCTTTATGATTGGGGGATCTGTAATGGGGGCTCTGTGATTGGAGGGGATCTGTGATGGGGCTTTATGATTGGGGGATCTGTAATGGGGGAGTCTGTGGTGGGAGGGATCTGTGATGGGGAACTTTGTGATTAGGGGGCTCTGTGATGGAGAGGAGTCTGATGGAGGGATCTGTGATGGGAAGAGTCTGTCATGGAGAGGGATCTGTGATTGGAAGAGGGATCTGTGATGGGAAGAGGGATCTGTGATGAGAAGAGGGATCTGTGATGGGAAGAGGGATCTGTGATGGAAGAGGGATCTGTGATGGGAGAGGGATCTGTGATGGGAAGAGTCTGTCTGGAAGAGGGATCTGTGATGGGAAGAGGGATCTGTGATGGGAAGAGGGATCTGTAATGGGAAGAGGGATCTGTGATGGGAGAGGAGTCTGTGATGGGAAGAGGGATCTGTAATGGGAAGAGGGATCTGTGATGGGAAGAAGGGTCTGTGATGGGAGAGGAGTCTGTGATGGGAGAGGAGTCTGTGATTGGAAGAGGGATCTGTGATGGGAAGAGGGATCTGTGATGGGAGAGGGATCTGTGATGGGAAGAGGGATCTGTGATGGGAAGAGGGATCTGTAATGGGAAGAGGGATCTGTGATGGGAGAGGAGTCTGTGATGGGAAGAGGGATCTGTAATGGGAAGAGGGATCTGTGATGGGAAGAAGGGTCTGTGATGGGAGAGGAGTCTGTGATGGGAGAGGAGTCTGTGATTGGAAGAGGGATCTGTGATGGGAAGAGGGATCTGTGATGGGAGAGGGATCTGTGATGGGAAGAGGGATCTGTGATGGGAAGAGGGATCTGTGATGGGAAGAAGGATCTGTGATGGGAGAGGAGTCTGTGATGGGAGAGGAGTCTGTGATGGGAAGAGGGATCTGTGATGGGAAGAGGGATCTGTGATGGGAAGAGGGATCTGTGATGGGAAGAGGGATCTGTGATGGGAAGAGGGATCTGTGATGGGAAGAAGGGTCTGTGATGGGAGAGGAGTCTGTGATGGGAAGAGGGATCTGTGATGGGAAGAGGGATCTGTGATGGGAAGAGGGATCTGTTATGGGAAGAGGGATCTGTGATGGGAGAGGAGTCTGTGATGGGAAGAGGGATCTGTGATGGGAAGAAGGGTCTGTGATGGGAGAGGAGTCTGTGATGGGAGAGGAGTCTGTGATGGGAAGAGGGATCTGTGATGGGAAGAGGGATCTGTGATGGGAAGAGGGATCTGTGATGGGAAGAGGGATCTGTGATTGGAAGAGGGATCTGTGATGGGAAGAGGAGTCTGTGATGGGAAGAGGGATCTGTGATGGGAAGAGGGATCTGTGATAGGAAGAAGGGTCTGTGATGGGAGAGGAGTCTGTGATGGGAGAGGAGTCTGTGATGGGAGAGGAGTCTGTGATGGGAAGAGGGATCTGTGATGGGAAGAGGGATCTGTGATGGGAAGAGGGATCTGTGATGGGAAGAGGAGTCTGTGATGGGAAGAGGGATCTGTGATGGGAAGAGGGATCTGTGATAGGAAGAAGGGTCTGTGATGGGAGAGGAGTCTGTGATGGGAGAGGAGTCTGTGATGGGAGAGGAGTCTGTGATGGGAGAGGAGTCTGTGATGGGAAGAGGGATCTGTGATGGGAAGAGGAGTCTGTGATGGGAAGAGGGATCTGTGATGGGAAGAGGGATCTGTGATAGGAAGAAGGGTCTGTGATGGGAGAGGAGTCTGTGATGGGAGAGGAGTCTGTGATGGGAAGAGGGATCTGTGATGGGAAGAGGGATCTGTGATGGGAAGAGGGATCTGTGATGGGAAGAGGGATCTGTGATGGGAAGAGGAGTCTGTGATGGGAAGAGGGATCTGTGATGGGAAGAGGGATCTGTGATAGGAAGAAGGGTCTGTGATGGGAGAGGAGTCTGTGATGGGAGAGGAGTCTGTGATGGGAGAGGAGTCTGTGATGGGAAGAGGGATCTGTGATGGGAAGAGGGATCTGTGATGGGAAGAGGGATCTGTGATGGGAAGAGGGATCTGTGATGGGAAGAGGAGTCTGTGATGGGAAGAGGGATCTGTGATGGGAAGAGGAGTCTGTGATGGGAAGAGGGATCTGTGATGGGAAGAGGGATCTGTGATGGGAAGAGGGATCTGTGATGGGAAGAGGAGTCTGTGATGGGAAGAGGGATCTGTGATGGGAAGAATGATCTGTGATGGGAAGAGGAGTCTGTGATGGGAAGAGGGATCTGTGATGGGAAGAGGGATCTGTGATGGGAAGAGGGATCTGTGATGGGAAGAGGAGTCTGTGATGGGAAGAGGGATCTGTGATGGGAAGAATGATCTGTGATGGGAAGAGGAGTCTGTGATTGGGGATTTGTGTATATTTTTTTCAAACTAGTCCGGCCCCCCAACAGTCTGAGGGACCGTTAACTGGCCCCCTGTTTAAAAAGTTTGAGGACCCCTGGTTTAGACATTAATGGCTGTGTGTTGATTTATTTTGAGGGGACAGCAAATTGACACTGTTATACAAGCTGTACACTCACTACTTTACATTGTAGCAAAGTTTGATTTCTTCAGTGTTGTCACATGAAAAGATATAATAAAATATTTACAAAAATGTGAGGGGTGTATTCACTTTTGTGAGATACTGCATATATGTGTGCAGAAGTTTTAGGCAGGTATGAAAAAAAATGCTGTAAATTAAGAATGCTTTCACAAATAGTAATATTAAAGTATAACTAAAGACAAAACTTTTCCGTTTTTGTTTTGGATAGAATGGAGAGTAATTAGAACACCAGTTTTTATTGCTGTCTGTGTCCCCATTAAGGAGATTTGCCTTCTCGATTTGTCCTGTTTACCATTATCATTTGAAAGTGAAAGTAAAAGAAAATCCCAAATTGTGGGTTGTCCCCAGAAAACTAATAGGGGGGAAAACTTCCAATGGGGACACTAGTTCTGGTGACCCGGTGGTCCAAAGAATTCCTTTAATTTCCTCTAAATTCCTATATGGCTATGGGACAGGAAGTTAAGGGAAATCTCCAAAAAGGGACACAGATGACAAAAAAAAATAAAAAATCTGACAGGGGTTAAAACCCTCCCTTGCTCAAAAATAACAATTAATGGTTTTGCCTATAGTTTTACTTTAATAGTTTATGGTTTATCAATTAATAAAATGCAAATTAAATGAACAGAAGAGAAATATAAATCAAATCAATATTTGGTGTGACCACCCTTTGCCTTCAAAACATCATCAATTCTTCAATTCTTCTAGGTACACTTGCACAGATTATGAAAGAACTCGGCAGGTAGGTTGTTCCAAATGTAGCACACGGACCTTTTTCCTGCCTGGCTCACTCGCAAGTTAAGGCACACCATGCTATATGCCCGTACCCTCCTGTTTGAAGAGGTTAAGCAGTGTTCACAAATTTTGGGTCCTGCAGCGAGTTACCTCCTTCCACTGGTTCTGATCCCCAGTGTATGGGGACAAGTCTATATCCCCCCCCCCCTTCCCAAGAAGGCCAATGTCCAGAAACACTTTAACTCCAACAGAGAGTTTATTTTCTATTGCTGCGTAGTAGACAGAGAAAGATGGATGAGAGAAAGAATAGGTGTGAGGGATTAGGTCCAAGCACAACTAGTAACTTTATCACCACTCGATCCCGAGTGGGTTTAGCTCACCCGGATAGTCCTCTCTCACAGACCTAGCAGCCAGTGTGGAGCTCGAACAGTTCTGTCACCCTATCCCCTCCAGGGATGGGTTCAGGAGATCCTCTAACCTCTGTAGAATTTAAAGAACAGAACGATGCCAATGGGCACTCTACAGGTTAGCTTTGCGGAGTAAAGAATCCTTCCCTCTGACAGGTCACCAGGCCTCTCCCGAGACAGCGATCTTCCATCACTCATCTCCTCTGTGGGACCGATCCTCCCCAGGCTTCCTCTCGGTCAGAGCGGGTACCCTCACCTGGGCACCCTGGGACTCCAGTGGGCGAATTGTAGACTCAGTTTAAGGTACTGGGCCTAACTGGAATGTTGCAGCCTCGGGCCAAACGTGCCCGAGACTCCTCGGCCAGTCAATGCACCCCCAAGGGGCACACCCCTCCGGCTCCTCTCCAACTCCCCTCCTCCTCAACTCCTCTACTCCCGAAAGATGGCGTCTGCCCATTATGTACCCTCTCCCGGCATGCACAGCAGGCCGACCACACCCACTGCACCGCTGCCGAGAGAGGACACCCAAAGACGCAGCAATGTCACCCATGGTTCAACCCCGACCTGATATGGCAGTTCCACCCACAGGCCACAGGGATCCACACACCAGGCAGCATCACATAGGCAGAAGCAAATACCTAACAATCAAAGCAGTCCAAGCCTGGCTACCAGCTCAGACCAACCCCTAAATTTAAGCGCATAGCACCCCTGAAAAGTAAAGAGGCGCTACACAAACATAACTAACTACAGATCTTCTATGGATGTAGGCTGCCTGAAATCCCTCTGTCACTTCATGTAATCCCAGACAGACTTGATGATGTTGAGATCAGAGCTCTGTGGGGAACAAATCATTACTTCCAGTGCTCCTTGTTCTTCTTTATGCTGAAGATAGTTCTTAATGATATTGGCTGTATGTTTGGGGTTGTTGTCCTGCTGCAGAATAAAATTGGAGCCAATCATATGCCTCACTGATGGTATGGCATGATGGATAAGTATCTGCCTGTATTTCTCAGCATTGAGGGCACCATTGATCCTGACCAAATTTCCAACTAATTTTCAGTGGCAGTCCATCCATAGGGGGTGCGAGAAAAAAAAAAAAGGCCCTTTAAAAATTAAATAAATAAATAAAAAAGGTCCTTCAAGTGCACTGTGTTCGAGCACCAGATCACGTGATTGCAGACGAGACGCTTCATTTGCGGGGTTTTGACCTGCCTTGTGGCACAATGCTGTGGGCTGGAATACTCCCTCCCTTAGTGTGGTTACAGGTGCCTTGTTTTTGATTGGCACCGCCCGAGGACATGGACGGTGCTTTCTCTCGGAAGTGCGGCATTACTTCCGGTTTCTCTGTGCCAGTGATAAACCGAAAGGGACCTCAGCAGCTCCGTAGAACGCACGGTCCGAGCAGAGCTTTTTTTTATTCAGAATCCAATTCCTGAATTTGTAAGACAGCACACAGTCCTCCCTCCTCTCTACACTGACCCCTCCACCCCAGCCTGGATCATGGGCAGCTATGGTTGGCAGGATGTCCCTGAGCTTCTGGACATGAAGAAGAAGGGAGACAGGGTGCTGGACAGTCCAGACTCAGGACCCCCCCCCCCCAAGTCCTTGTCCCAGCAACTGACTGCTCAGCTTAGCAACAGCAGACAAGTCCTCTGATTAGGAGGTGTCCAGGCAGACAGTGCGGATGGTGAGTACAGTCCTGTCTATGTACTACAGGTCATTGGGCTGTCACATAAGAGCCTGTATAGATATAATCTCATGGACTCTAGGGAGCACAAGGTGTACAAGGGCACACTGTGTTCCAGCAATGTGATTTTCAATGATGATGTGATCATTGGTGATCAGTAATGGGATCATGATTAGCCATAATCAGTGATGTATTGATGATCAGTGATGCAATGTGATGATTAATATTTAGTAATGTGATGATGATTTTTGATGCAATGATGATCAGTGATTCATTAATGATTAGTTATGTGATAATGATCAATGTTATATCGATGATCAGTGCTATGATAATGATCAGTGATGTATTGATGATCAGTGATGTGATGATGATCAGTAATATGATCAGTGATGACCAGTAAAGTGATGATGATCAGTGATGATCAGAAATGTATTGATGGTCAATAATGTGACAATGATAAGTAATGATCAGTGATATGATCAGTGAAGATCACTTGATCAGTAAAGTGATGATGATCAGAAATGTATTCATGGTCAGTAATGTGACAATGATAAATTATGATCAGTGATGTGATGATAATCAATGATGTGATGATGATCAGTGATGTGAACAGTGATGATCAGTATGCTATGATTCTGGGCTGTATACTCTGCTGTGATTGTGGGCTGTATACTCTGACCTGTGATGCTGAGCTGTATACTGCTGACACTATGGGTGGAAACAAGTGGAATACAGGGGACAAAGTGGGTGGATTCTCTAAGGGGTGGGGCTTATAAGTGTGAGTGGTCAAAAAGGAGGGGCGGGTCTGGCATCCCCCCATCCTAAAACTTCACCAGCTGCCACTGTTCCATCTACAGAAATGCGGCCCCAACTTTGCAAGGAACCTCCACCATGCTTCACTGTTGCCTGCAGACACTCATTATTGTACCGTTCTCCAGCTCTTCAGCAAACAAACTGCCTCCTGCTACAGCTAGATATTGCAAATTTTGACTTATCATTTCAGAGCACCTGCTGCCATTTTTCTGCACCCCATTTCCTATGTTTTCATGCATAGTTTTGTTACTTAGCATTGTTTCCAACGTCAGCATTTTGGCCGTAATTCTTCCTTAACCACTTCAGCTCCGGAAGGTTTTAGTACTTTTCATGACAAGGTCATTTTATGCTATCTAGCACTGTGCTACTCTAACTGGTAATTGTGTGGTTATACAAAACTGTACCCAAACTAAACATATCATTTTTTTCACCCAAATAGAGCTTTCTTTTGGTGATATTTGATCACCACTGTGTTTATTTTTTGTGCTATAAATTAAAAAAAACAACAACATAATTTTGAAAAAATATATATTTTTCACTTTCTTCTATAAAACATATACAATCTTTTTTTATTAATTTTTTAAATCAAATCTCTTCATAAATTTAGGGCAAAATGTATTCTTCTACATGTCTTAGGTAAAAAAAAAAAAAATACATTCCAATAAGTGTATATTGGTTGGTTTGCATAAACGTATAGTGTCTACAAACTATGGTATATATTCTGGATTTTTTTTTTTTTTACACTACTAATGGCGGTGATCAGCAACTAATAATGGGACTGCGATAGTGCAGCGGGTAATCTGAAACTAACTGCCACTGAGTGGGAACTGACTAACTGCCACTGACATCACTAGTGACACTTATACAGTGATCAATAACAATACTATTCACTGTCACTGTACTAATGACACTGGTTGGGAAGGGGTTAACATCTCCGGTAATCAAGGGGTTTAATGTGTGCCTAACAATGTGTAATGTGTGCTGATTTTTACTAATGATCTCTGTTTAGGGAGCATGCATGCTCCCTAAACCTGGAAACAGGCATTGAAATACCAGTACAACGCTTTGCCTGTACAGGTCGCCCGTCCACAGTACATTGTGGGTGGGCAGTCCACAAGTGGATAAAGATCACGTCTGGCCACACTTCTTCAAATAGTAGATGGATGTGCCTGGTTCCCACTGGTTTCTGTCAGTTCTGTGATGATGGCACCTCTGGACATCTTCCGAGGTGGAAGGGAAGTAAGCATGATTTGCCTTTTATCTGCTGCATTAAGTTTCCTTGGCTGATCACTGCGTCTACGGTCCTCAATGTTGGCTGTTTCTTTGTGCTTCTCCGAAGAGAGCTTGACCAGCACATCTTGAAACCCCAGTCTGCTTTGAAATCATTGCCTGCGACAGACCTGATGCAGTATCCTTGTGTCTTCTTGCTGTGCTCAGTCTTGACATGGCGTATGACCTGTTACATGACATGACACATCTGTGCATGCACCGAGGGTTCTCACGCATGTGCAATAATTCTTTGTGAGTGCAGGTTAAGCCTTGTGTGCTCATGCACAGAAATGCAGCTGTACTTGCGCAGATATGCTGCTGAGTCCCCCACCATTTCCAATACCTCATATATTTCAGCATAAAGTGATGTGCAGGAGCTCTTCAGCACACTGCTCCCTTGGATATGTGATGTATGCATCACAGAGGGCAGCAAGGGGTGTACTTCATTCTCAACTAGGCAAAAAAAAAAGGAAGTGCTGGACCACTGCCCTTGAAATGCTAAAAAAAAAAAAAACTTTGCAAAAGTGAGGGGACAATCTGGAAACATGGAAGAGGGAGTAATCAGGAGGGTAGGAATATTTTTAATGGTGAAGGTTTACTTTGACCTACAGGCATATTTTTGAAGGAAACCCACAAAGGCACAGGAAGAGCATGAAAGTAGCATTGTGGCTAGTGATCCTAGTGCACAAGGCAGAAGTGCTAACCACTAACCCACTGTGCTGCCTCCAGCATTACCTTTTGCAAAAATTGCAAAATGGAGGAAGAGAGGAGGAGCTTTCTCAGATAAGCTCCTCCTTCTGCCTAATAAGGACAGAGGGATTTGTGGAAGTACGGTAATGGTACATCATCTGCACTTACTCAAGACGACCACGGCTAGAAACGCTATGGGGTGTTTTTCTGTCAGAGGGAGATAGCTCCAAATATTAAAAAAATAAATAAATAGCGTTGTAGGTTTGTGGTGCTCAGATATGGGTTAAGATCTACTGTAAAATATGTTAAAGCATATGTAAACCCTATCTTATGTACATTTCAACAAGTGAATGCAATTGCAAAAGTAATTTTCACTATTGTTAAAACTTTAGTGATGATGATCCTGCCAGGAAAGTACTTGTTCAGGCATTTCCTCCTATGGAGTAACAACAATCTGCCTGTCTTCAAATTATGTTTCTGTGTTGTGACTATGTCACACAGCTTCTAATGCAGACAAGATGCCATTTCAACATATATTACATAGACACAATCCACTGTTGTCACTACCTGGCCATGCCCTTTTCTGCATGTCTTTCAAATTATTACAACTAACCAAGCGGTGAGGGAGTGTGTGCCCATAGGGAGGTCTTCTCTGAATCACCAGTGCTCTGGCCAAGGTATTTTCCCCTACGTACCCATTGGGACCAACCAATAAGTTAGCACCCCCAGGAGACACTCGCCTGGCCTAACCAGCTCAACCAGTACCTTATCCCATACCTGCTTTAGGCCTTACGGCAATGGAGAGCTCAACTTTCATATCTTGCAGATGGGAGAAAGAAGAGCCAACACAGTGGAAGTATTTTAAAAGTTTACTAAAGCTTAGTTGATAAAAAAAAAATTATGTAATATATTCAATTTACCAATCATTAGATCCAGTGGCTGCATTCATTTTTTTTTAGGCTTTTTTCTTTCTGTTTTCACCTGGTGATCTGGCCAGTAATATACCTCCTGTATTCGAGTGTTCCCACTCTGGATGAAGGAGCACGGGTCACAATTGGACAGCAGCATTGTCAGTCTGGGGGGGGGGTAGTGTTAGATGTACTAGCAGATTAAGGTACACTAACAAATTGAAGTTGTATAGAAATCATATTTAAATGTACAGTATATGTTTGGTATAGCTATCCAATGTGTTCCTATCTAAAGGAGGGTGCAAGCATGAAAGCCAGAAATAAAGAATTTTCTGTGCAGCAATCCCTTTGGACTTTGTACTAGGGTTGTCCCGATACCACTTTTTTAGGACAGAGTACAAGTACCGATACTTTTTTTCAAGTACTCGCCGATACCGATTACCGATACTTTTTTTTAATCTCATGTGACAGTGGCACATGTACCAGTAGTTTTTTTATTTTTATTTTTTTCCAATTTGTTTATTTTTATTTTTTTACAATTTATTTTATTTATTTATTTTTTATTTTTTACAATGCTTTCTTTTTTTTTATTAGCCCTGTTGGGGGGCTTTGGTGAGATATCAGGGGTCTTAACAGACCTCTGACATCTCCCCTTTGAGACAGGGAAAGGGACTAGGGACACTGATTCCCTAGTCCCTTTCTCAGCAGCCTCCGCTGCGCTGAAAATGAATGGAGAGAAGACAGCGGCTCCTCTCCATTCATAAACTGAAACATTGTAAACACAGTTTACAATGTTTCAGTTATGTGAATGGACAGAGTCAGTGATCACTGACTCTGTACATTCCAAACAGTAAGGAGCCGGATTTACCGGCTCTTACCTCCGCTCTCCATCCTGACTAGTGATGAGCCGAACACCCCCGGGTTCGGTTCGCACCAGAACCCGCGAACGGACCGAAAGTTCGTACGAACATTAGAACCCTATTAAATACAATGGATGCGAACGTTCGAATTCTAAAGTGCTAATTATAACAACTATTATGCATGTTATTGTCCTAAAAAGGGTTTGGGAACCCGGGTTGTGCACCAGGGGACATGTATCAATGCAAAAAGAAGTTTTAAAAACGGTCGTTTTTCGGGAGCAGTCATTTTAATGATGCATAAAGTGAAAAAAAAAAGTCAAATATTCCTTTAAATATCGTACCTGGGGGGTGTCTAAAGTATGCCTGTGAAGTGCCACGTGTTTCCCGTGTTTAGAACTGTCCCTGCACAAAATGACACTTCTAAAGGAAAAAAAAGCCATTTAAAACTGCTTGCGGCTTTAATGTAATGTCTGGTCCCGGTAATATGGATGAAAATCTTTAAGAAAAATGGCATAGCTACCCCATGACCCCCCCCCCTACCCCAGCCCATTACCAGCCCCTTTGGGTCTTGTATGGATATTAAGGGGAACCCCGCACATAAAATAAAAAAGGCCCTATATACTCTGAACAGCCGTATACAGGCGGTGCATACAAGACAGGGACTGTAGGTTTCTTCTTATGTAGAATCTGTTTGTAATTTTGAACAGGTACATTGTTTAAGTGTAGCTCCAGCCCAAAAATCTATTTTTAAACTTTTTGGAAAACATAGGTAAGGGTTATCACCCCTGTAACATTTGTTTTGCTGTCTGTGCCCCTGTTCAGAACATTTCACCTCACTTTCGTCCCAATGACAACTGTTTTTGAAATGTGGTGTTTTTCTTGAAACAAGGATTGCTGATAAAGCATCAGTACAGAGGAGACACCTTTCTCCCATATTTATTCTTACAGGAGAGAATTTTCCTTCCTAGTGGTAGATTTCCTCTCACTTCCTGTTGTCTTCTTGCGTTTGCAAGTAGGAGTCGTTTGTAAGTTGGATGTTTGAAAGTAGGGACCTGCCGTATATACTCTGCAGAAATAGGCCCCTTAGTTGTTGGTGTTGGCACAACACTGTAAGCACTCACAGTTACTCTTGGTTGGTGCTGGAACGCCCTGCTGTCAACTATTATATCAGGAATTTTAATTACATATAATTGTTGAACAGTGGTAGTAAAAATTGGGCCTTTGATGGTGGTGCTGGTGCCACAACACTGTAAGCCCTGACAGTTACTCTTGGTGGGTGCAGCAATGGGCCCTGCTGTGAATTATTAGATCAAGAATTGTAATTACATGCCCCTTTTGAACAGGGGCTGAAAAATTGGGCCTTTCGTGGTGGTGGTGGTGGTGGCGTTGCCACAACACTGTAAGCCCTCAGAGTTACTCTTGGTGGGTGCAGCAATGGGCCCTGCTGTGAATTATTAGATCAAGAATTGTAATTGCATGCCCCTGTTGAACAGGGGCTGAAAAATTGGGCCTTTCGTGGTGGTGGTGGTGGTGGTGGTGTTGCCACAACACTGTAAGCCCTCAGAGTTACTCTTGGTGGGTGCAGCAATGGGCCCTGCTGTGAATTATTAGATCAAGAATTGTAATTACATGCCCCTTTTGAACAGGGGCTGAAAAATTGGGCCTTTCGTGGTGGTGGTGGTGGTGGCGTTGCCACAACACTGTAAGCCCTCAGAGTTACTCTTGGTGGGTGCAGCAATGGGCCCTGCTGTGAATTATTAGATCAAGAATTGTAATTGCATGCCCCTGTTGAACAGGGGCTGAAAAATTGGGCCTTAGGCACTGGTGGCACAATACTACAACCCCTCACAGATACTGTACTTGGAGCACAGCAATGAGCCCTGTTGCAAAGTATTGCTTCAAAAATTGTAATGACACGCCCCTGTTAAACAGGGGCTGAAAAATTGGGCCTTAGGCACTGGTGCCACAACACTCCAACCCCTCACAGATACTGTACTT
This sequence comes from Rana muscosa, assembly GCA_029206835.1. Taxonomy (NCBI): domain Eukaryota; kingdom Metazoa; phylum Chordata; class Amphibia; order Anura; family Ranidae; genus Rana; species Rana muscosa. The sequence continues at coordinate 679,722,517 of CM055121.1, forward strand.
GGAGCACAGCAATGAGCCCTATGGCAAATTATTGCTAAAAAAATTGTAATTACACGCCCCTGTAAAACAGGGGCTGAAAAATTGGGCCTTAGCCACTGGTGGCGGCACCCATAAACAAAAATGATCTTCCAAGCTATCATCATCAATCGTATCATTGAGGACTCGGAGGAGGAGGATAGCCAGTCAACATAACAGCACAGGCACTCAGCATCAGCATCAGTCTTGAAGGGATGTGACATGTTAAAATCAATTAGTCTGTTATATCAGCATCAGGTGTGTGGTAGCTGGTGGTGATCCAAGACTGGTTCATCTTGATGAAAGTCAGTCGATCAACCGAGTCGGTGGACAGGCGCACCCTGTGATCCGTGACAAATCCTCCAGCAGCACTGAATGTGCGTTCCGAAAGAACGCTGGATGCAGGACAGGCCAGTAGCTCAATTGCATACTGTGCAAGCTCTGGCCAGTGATCCATCCTCAAGACCCAGTAAGCCAGAGGATTTTCGGTGGGGAAGGTGTCCAAGTCTGACCTTGCCCCTAGATATTCCTGCACCATGTTTATCAGACGCTGGCGATGGTTGCTGGAACCGATCATACTTTGGGGCTGCGGACTAAAGAATTGTCTGAACGCATCGGTCAGACAGCCACCTTCCCCACCGCTCCTTCTTTGACTGGCCGAAGCCTCAGCAACTCGTTGTCCAGGACCAGGAGTTTGTAACCTCCCAGTCTCTGGGAACGCGTTGCACAGACCTTTCTGCAAGGCCTCCCGGAGTTGTCTCATCCTCTGCTCCCTCTGCGACGGTAACATAAGGTCCGCAACCTTACCCTTGTACCGTGGATCAAGGAGAGTGGCCAGCCAGTAATGGTCCCTCTCCTTGATCCGAAGAATACGAGGATCCTTCCGCAGACTTTGCAGGATCAGGGAGGCCATGCAGCGTAGGTTTGCTGAGGCATTCGCTCCGGAGTCCTCTGGGTCACTAAGGACGACATGATCCGCAGCCACCTCCTCCCAGCCACGTACAAGTCCACTGGTTTCTTGGGACTGTAAATCATCCCTAAAAGACTGCTGCTGATGATGCTGAGTGCCAGCCTCCACCTCCATGCTGACACAATCCTCCTCCTCCTCCTCCTCCTCCACCTCCTCCTCTTCCTGTGCGATGGGTGGGACAGAAGGAACACTGTCTGGGTAAAGGGGGCCTTGAGAGGCAAGGAAGTCCTCCTCTTCCTGCCTCTGTTCTGCCTCAAGTGCCCTGTCCATTATTCCACGCAGCGTGTGCTCCAACAGGTGGACAAGAGGTACAGTGTCACTGATGCATGCACTGTCACTGCTCACCATCCTCGTGGCCTCCTCAAATGGTGCCAGGACAGTGCATGCATCCCTGATCATGCCCCACTGGCGTGGAGAAAAAAAAAACAAGCTCCCCTGACCCTGTCCTGGTGCCGTAGTCGCACAGGTACTCATTGATGGCCCTCTGCTGCGTGTGCAGCCGCTGCAGCATGGCCAACGTTGAGTTCCACCTGGTGGGCATGTCACATATAAGGCGGTTCTTGGGCAGGTTCAACTCCTTTTGCAGCTCAGCCAGGCGAGCACTGGCATTATAAGATCTGCGGAAATGCACACAGACTTTCCTGGCCTGCCTCAGGACATCCTGTAAGCCCGGGTACCTGCCCAAGAACCGCTGCACCACCAGGTTAAGGACGTGAGCCACACAGGGCACATGGGTCAGTTGTCCCTGTCGGAGGGCGGAGAGGAGGTTGGTGCCATTGTCGCAAACCACCATTCCTGGCTTAAGCTGGCGTGGCGTCAACCACCTCTCGGCCTGGCCCTGCAGAGCAGACAGGACCTCTGCCCCAGTGTGGCTTCTGTCCCCCAAACACACCAGCGCAAGCACGGCATGGCATCTTTTTGCCTGCGTACTTGCGTAGCCCCTTGAACGCCTACGGAGCACCGCTGGTTCCGAGGACAAACCACAGGAAGAGGCCATGGAGGAAGAAGAAGAGGAGGGGGTGGAGGAGAGAGGTGTGTCACAACCAGTAGTAGCATTTTGGAGGCGTGGCGGTGGAACAACCTCCAACACTACTGCACCTTGTCCTGCATCCTTCCCAGCTGCCAAAAGAGTGACCCAATGGGCCGTGAAAGAAAGGTAACGTCCCTGTCCATGCCTGCTGGACCATGAGTCAGCGGTAATATGCACCTTACCGCTGACCGCCCTGTCCAGCGAGGCCAAGACATTGCCTTCCACATGCCGGTAGAGAGCCGGAATAGCCTTCCGTGAGAAAAAGTGGCGTTTGGGAACCTGCCACTGAGGAACCGCACATTGCACAAACTCACGGAAGGGGGCCGAGTCTACCAACTGAAAAGGCAGCAGTTGAAGCGCTAGCAATTTAGCCAAGCTAGCATTCAACCGCTGGGCATGTGGATGGCTGGGAGTGAACTTCTTTCGACGGTCCAGCAGCTGGGGCAGGGAAATTTGCCTGCTAGAATCGGACGTTGGTGTACTGCTAGCAGAGTGGCCGCAAGTACTTGGCTGTGACACACCTAATTCTACACCTTCATTCCTCTCAGTGCATGTTTCAGAGAGGACTGAAGTTATAGTGGGGTTGGAGATCCCAGCTGATGCGGTGCAAGGAGAGGTCCGCTTTGTTCTTTGGTGTGGGTCTTTGAGGTAGGCTTGCCAACGAGCTGCATGGCAGGTCAACATATGTCTGGTCAGGCATGTGGTACCCAAGCGGCTGATGTTTTGGCCACGCGATATACGCTTGAGACATATGTTGCAAACAGCAGCTGTGCGATCTGATGCACTAGCCTCAAAAAAGGCCCACACCAAAGAACTTTTTGAATGACGGGCAGAGGCAGCGCCCTGCACAGGCGGAGCTCTGCGGTGTGATTCCGTCGGTGTACTGCCCTTACGCTGGCCACCAAAGGGCATCCTGCCTCGTTGGAGATGTGCCTCCTCCTCATCCTCCTCCTCCTCCTCTCTCCTATTAGGCACCCACGTGGAGTCAGTGACCTCATCATCCCCTCCCTCCTCATCACTGGAGCCAATCTGGCAGTATGCTGCAGCTGCTGGAACATGACTGCCAGATTGGTGTCCTTCTTGAGCATCCCCTCTGTCTGCTCTCACGCTACTGCCTTCCTCTAGCTGGGTTTCATCATCAGACCCTTCGAAACGCTGGGCATCCTCCTGGAGCATGTACCCAACACTGTGCTCAAACAGTTCGGGGGACTCCTCAGGAGGAGGACATGGTGGGTCTAGGGAAGGAGTGACTGATGATGAGTCTGACATTGATACCAGGGAAGAGGACGCTTTGGCAGCTGCTTTTCCAGTACCCTGAGCCTGGGTGAGAGAGGATGAGGAGGAGGAGGAGGGCTTGGTCATCCACTCTACCAAGTCTTCGGCATGATGTGGCTCAACATGTCCAGCTGCCGAAAAGAAGGACAAGCGTGTCCCATGGCCATGTGCTGATGACAATGCACCGCGTCCACGACCAGCACTGTTGCCCCCAGACACAGAGCCTGCTTGCCCTCTTTTATTGCCTCCTGACTGTCTGCCTCTCCTTGTTTGCCTTCCAGACATTCTAATAGATGGCCTGCAGGGAGATGGGAAAAAAGCAATAAGGGCTACCTTCAGGTGTCCTTCTCTGTCCCTTTACTTAAGGATTTCTAAATATGGTTGAGGATGATTGCTTTTGCACAGAATAGCACAACGACAATTTCCCTGACTGTCCAAAAAAACAAGGATTTCAAAGATGGTTGATGAGGAATGCTTTAGCACACTATAGCACAAGGAGAATTTCCCTCACTGTCCTTCCCTGTCCCTAGAAACAAGGATTTGCACAGTAAAACACACTGACACTCTCCCTACCTATAGTTTTCTGTCCCTAGAAAAAATGTTTTTTTAAAGCACACTATAGCACAAGGAGAATTTCCCTCACTTTCCTTCTTTGTCCCTAGAAACAAGGATTATCACAGTGAAAGAAACTGACACTCTTCCTTCCTATAGTTTTCTGTCCCTAGAAAAAATGTTTTTTTAAAGCACACTATAGCACAAGGAGAATTCCCTCACTGTCCTTCCCTGTCCCTAGAAACAAGGATTCGCACAGTAAAACACACTGACACTCTCCCTACCTATAGTTTTCTGTCCCTAGAAAAAAATTTTTTTAAAGCACACTATAGCACAAGGAGAATTCCCTCACTGTCCTTCCCTGTCCCTAGAAACAAGGATTCGCACAGTAAAACACACTGACACTCTCCCTACCTATAGTTTTCTGTCCCTAGAAAAAATGTTTTTTTAAAGCACACTATAGCACAAGGAGAATTTCCCTCACTTTCCTTCTTTGTCCCTAGAAACAAGGATTATCACAGTGAAAGAAACTGACACTCTTCCTTCCTATAGTTTTCTGTCCCTAGAAAAAATGTTTTTTTAAAGCACACTATAGCACAAGGAGAATTCCCTCACTGTCCTTCCCTGTCCCTAGAAACAAGGATTCGCACAGTAAAACACACTGACACTCTCCCTACCTATAGTTTTCTGTCCCTAGAAAAAATGTTTTTTTAAAGCACACTATAGCACAAGGAGAATTCCCTCACTGTCCTTCCCTGTCCTTGGAAACAAAGATTCGCACAGTAAAACACACTGACACTCTCCCTACCTATAGTTTTCTGTCCCTAGAAAAAATGTTTTTTTAAAGCACACTATAGCACAAGGAGAATTTCCCTCACTTTCCTTCTTTGTCCCTAGAAACAAGGATTATCACAGTGAAAGAAACTGACACTCTTCCTTCCTATAGTTTTCTGTCCCTAGAAAAAATGTTTTTTTAAAGCACACTATAGCACAAGGAGAATTCCCTCACTGTCCTTCCCTGTCCCTAGAAACAAGGATTCGCACAGTAAAAGACACTGACACTCTCCCTACCTATAGTTTTCTGTCCCTAGAAAAAATGTTTTTTTAAAGCACACTATAGCACAAGGAGAATTTCACTCACTTTCCTTCTTTGTCCCTAGAAACAAGGATTATCACAGTGAAAGAAACTGACACTCTTCCTACCTATACTTTTCTGTCCCTAGAAAAAAATTTTTTAAAGCACACTATAGCACAAGGAGAATTTCCCTCACTTTCCTTCTTTGTCCCTAGAAACAAGGATTATCACAGTGAAAGAAACTGACACTCTTCCTTCCTATAGTTTTCTGTCCCTAGAAAAAATGTTTTTTTAAAGCACACTATAGCACAAGGAGAATTCCCTCACTGTCCTTCCCTGTCCCTAGAAACAAGGATTCGCACAGTAAAACACACTGACACTCTCCCTACCTATAGTTTTCTGTCCCTAGAAAAAATGTTTTTTTAAAGCACACTATAGCACAAGGAGAATTCCCTCACTGTCCTTCCCTGTCCCTAGAAACAAGGATTCGCACAGTAAAACACACTGACACTCTCCCTACCTATAGTTTTCTGTCCCTAGAAAAAATGTTTTTTTAAAGCACACTATAGCACAAGGAGAATTTCCCTCACTTTCCTTCTTTGTCCCTAGAAACAAGGATTATCACAGTGAAAGAAACTGACACTCTTCCTTCCTATAGTTTTCTGTCCCTAGAAAAAATGTTTTTTTAAAGCACACTATAGCACAAGGAGAATTCCCTCACTGTCCTTCCCTGTCCCTAGAAACAAGGATTCGCACAGTAAAAGACACTGACACTCTCCCTACCTATAGTTTTCTGTCCCTAGAAAAAATGTTTTTTTAAAGCACACTATAGCACAAGGAGAATTTCCCTCACTTTCCTTCTTTGTCCCTAGAAACAAGGATTATCACAGTGAAAGAAACTGACACTCTTCCTTCCTATAGTTTTCTGTCCCTAGAAAAAATGTTTTTTTAAAGCACACTATAGCACAAGGAGAATTCCCTCACTGTCCTTCCCTGTCCCTAGAAACAAGGATTCGCACAGTAAAAGACACTGACACTCTCCCTACCTATAGTTTTCTGTCCCTAGTGTGACAGCAGGAAGGTAAAGTCACCTGGTTGCATCCAGGGGGGTAGATATATTTCGCCCAGATTCAGGCTTTACGCCGACTTATACAACTAGGTGGAGAGTTGTATAAGCCCAGCTAAGGCTAGTGGGCTCATGGATGACTCATACCTCTAGGGAGAGGGCTGGGCGTCGTGCAGGCAGGGAGTTGATGAGGCCAGCTGAAGCTTGTCAGCTCATTTAGGCCTCTATAAGAACTCCCAGCTTCATTAGATGTTAGCTCATGCCTGGAACCAGACCTGTGTGGACTGTCTAGGGAGAGTGAACCCCTGTGCGGTGAGAAAAAGCCTGTGTGGCTATTTGCTTGGACATTTAAAACCAGGGACTTAGGGACTAGGACAGCACTAGGCTGATCCCAGTTGTTAGTTAGGAAACCTGTATGTTTAGTCAGAGGTCAAGTTGACCAGGATTTATTTTGTTTATATGTTTCTTTTGGCTTTGCTGTGTTTTGTCACTGTAAATAGAAAATAAACCGCACCTTTTTTTTGATTTTGAAAACCACAACCTCCGTTTGCTGGGCCTGTTTTTGTGTGGGGAGCCCATCCCGGGGGTCACACACACCCGCTGCCGAGCTAACCCCCTCACAGTTGGTGGAGAATGCGGGCAGTTTTTTTTAAGCCAGCATGGAGGAGATACTGAAGCAGCTGGCTCTAGCAAATGCCAATCAACAGCAGACAAATGCAGGTTTGCAAAAGAGCCTTGCAGCTCAACAACAGAACTTCGCAGCCCAGCAGCAAGCTCATCAACAGAGCCTTGCAGCCCAGCAGCAAGCTCACCAACAGAGTCTGGAAGCTCAGCAACAAGCCCAGCAGCAATCTGAGGCCCGCTTCATAGACCTGTTACAGAAGCAAGAACAGAGACTACAACAAATGGAAGCAGTAATGCAGCAACGTCCGCAGACCAGTGAGGAAAGCCGTCCCACTAATACCGCGTCCTTTGGGGTGAGTCGTTTATTGACAAAAATGACTGGAGAGGATGATCCAGAGGTATTTTTGACCACATTTGAAAGGACTGCTGAAAGAGAAAAGTGGCCTGAGGAGCAGTGGGCTGGACTGGTGGCTCCTCTGTTAACTGGTGAATCGCAGAAGGCTTACTATGACCTAGAGCCTGACCAAGCAAAAGACTATGTGATGCTAAAAGCTGAGATATTGGCAAGGCTGGGTGTCACCCAGGCTGTCCGGGCTCAGCGTGTGCATAACTGGACTTTCCAGCTTGGAAAACCCCCCAGGTCTCAAATGTATGATCTCATTCACCTGAGCAGAAAGTGGCTACAGCCAGAGACTTTGTCCGCACCAAAGATTGTGGAACGTGTTGTAATGGATCGGTTTTTGAGAGCTCTTCCTACTGCCATCCAAAACTGGGTAAGCCATGGAGACCCAGAGACGGCCGATGGTCTTGTGGATCGTGTGGAGAAATACTTGGCTACAGAGAACCTGACGGCCTCTTCCAGAGACACTCGGACTTTCCACCCTAAGACCAGACCATCCCCAGGGGCGGATAAGAGGATTCCAAGGGGTAAGGGTGGAGAGAGTGAGAGGGTGGGAGCTCTACCCCAAGTTTGGCGAGAACAGCCTGGGAAATCAGCGGCTCAAGAGGCGGCAAGAAGGATCGTTTGCTACCGCTGCCGGCAAGCGGGACATATTGCAGCCAATTGCCCGGTTGTGGAGGAACCCATGCAGTGTGACTTTCTGATGGGCAGACGTCAGTCGCTGTGTGCGACAGTCGCATGCACTGCCATTCGAGGAATTGAGAAACATTTATGCAAAATGTGTGTTAATGGTAGAAATGTTGTGGTATTGCTGGATTCAGGTAGCCTTGTGACCCTGATAAAGGCTGAGTTAGTTAAAACAGAGGTCTCTGGGAATAGCAAGGTAGCTGTTATTTGTGTGCATGGGGACACCCGAGAGTATCCAGTGACTACAGTGTGTTTCGAGACCCCCAAAGGTACCCTCTCTCATCCAGTGGGCTTAGTATCTCAGTTACCGTATGACGCCAATGTGGGAAGGGATTTTCCGAAGTTCTGGGAACTGTGGGATGATCCTGAGCCCCCCACTGGTGCCCCTATGTACCAGGAATGTGATAGCCAGAACTCCCCTGAGAGTGGTGAGGACTCTCCGGAATTTCCCTTATCAGTATTGGCAGGGGAGACTCAAGAAACTGGAGAGGAGCCCACCTCCTCAGACGAAAACCTACCGTCTGTGGAGTTTTCTGATCTTGAGGTTCACAGGGAAAACTTTGCCACAGAACAGTTGAAAGACCCCGCCCTAATAAAGGCACGAGAAAACGTAGTGAAAATAGATGGCGAGTTAGTGAACCCAGATAATACCTGCACTTACCCATACTTCAGCGTAGAGAAGGACCTACTGTATCGGGTGGCAAAAAGGGCAGAAGAAACCGTTGAGCAGCTTGTGGTGCCCAAACCTTACAGGAAGTTGGTGTTGGAGTTGGCCCATGGGCACATTCTTGGAGGTCATCTGGGGACAGAGAAAACCCGAGAGAGGGTATTACAGAGATTCTATTGGCCGGGGGTGATGAAGGACATAGAAAATTATTGTTCCTCCTGCCCTGTGTGTCAGAGGTCGGCCCCGATGCCACATTTCCGTAGCCCGCTGGTCCCTCTACCCATCATTGAGGTCCCGTTTGAGAGGATCGCCATGGATTTGGTAGGTCCTATAATCAAGTCCGCTAGGGGGCACCAGTACATATTAGTTATAATGGACTATGCCACCCGTTATCCAGAAGCGATCCCTCTCCGAAATACCTCGGCCAAAACCATAGCCAAAGAGCTATCTCTTGTGTTTAGCCGGGTGGGTATTTGTAAAGAACTGCTTACGGACCAAGGTACACCCTTTATGTCCCGGGTTATGAAGGAGCTGTGTAAATTGTTCAAAGTGACGCAATTACGTACATCTGTGTATCACCCCCAAACTGATGGGCTGGTTGAAAGATTCAACAAAACCCTAAAACAAATGTTGAAGAAAGTGGTGGATAGAGATGGAAAGGATTGGGACTGTCTACTTCCTTATCTGATGTTTGCTATTAGGGAGGTGCCCCAATCCTCTACGGGATTCTCCCCCTTTGAGTTACTGTATGGGAGACACCCAAGAGGGCTGTTGGATATTGCCAAGGAAACTTGGGAAAGTGAGAGTTCTCCCCACAGGAGTGTGATTGAGCATGTCGCCCTGATGCAAGACCGAATTGCACAGGTAATGCCCATCGTGAAGGAACATTTGGCCCAAGCGCAGTTAGCACAGCAGAGAGTGTACAACCGTGGAGCCAAGACCCGTACCTTTTCCCCGGGGGATAGGATACTGGTACTTGTCCCTACGGTTGAAAGTAAATTCCTTGCCAAATGGCAAGGCCCCTACGAGATAATGGAAAAAGTGAGTGAAGTGAATTACAAGGTCAGACAACCAGGAAGGCGAAAGCCCGAACAGATCTATCACGTTAATCTGTTGAAAGCCTGGAGGGATAGAGAGTCCCTAGTCGCAGACACTTGGTCACCAGCTCAAACTGGTTGCGTGATTCCTGAGGTTGGAATAGCAGCCACCTTGTCACAACCCCAACAACAGGAGGTTAAGGAGTTTGTGCTTCGCAACAAGGAGGTATTCTCTGAGCTGCCGGGACAAACATTTGGGGTAGAGCATGACATCATTACCCCGCCCGGTGAAAGGGTGAAGTTAAAACCCTATCGGATCCCAGAGGCCCGACGGGAGGCAATACGGGAGGAAGTACAGAAAATGCTGAACTTAGGGGTGATAGAGGAGTCCCAAAGTGATTGGTCTAGTCCCATTGTGTTGGTGCCTAAACCGGATGGGAGCTGGCGATTTTGTAACGATTTTCGTCAGTTGAACAAAGTTACAAAATTTGACACCTACCCCATGCCACGTATAGATGAGTTGATCGACCGGCTGGGAACAGCCCGATACATGACGACTCTTGACCTCACAAAAGGGTATTGGCAAATCCCCCTGGCCAAATTGGCCAAAGAGAAAACCGCATTTGTAACCCCAGACGGGGCGTTCCAATATAAAAGAATGCCGTTCGGGTTACAGAATGCGCCGGCCACATTCCAGCGGAAAATGGACCAGATGCTGAGGCCCCATCGGAAGTATGCTGCGGCTTACCTGGATGACGTAATTGTCCATAGCACAGATTGGGCCTCACATCTGCCAAAAGTGCAAGCAGTCCTGGACTCTGTTCGGGAAGCGGGGTTTACGGCTAACCCCAAGAAGTGTACCATTGGGCAGGAGGAGGCCAAATATCTTGGGTACACCATTGGGAGGGGAGTAATAAAACCCCAACTCAACAAAGTCGAGGCCATCCAGAGTTGGCCACGTCCCAACAGCAAGAAGCAGGTACGAGCCTTTCTGGGAATCGCTGGGTATTATCGGCGATTCATTCCCCACTTTGCTTCTAAGGCTGTGCCCCTAACCAACCTAACAAAGGGGAAAGGGTCGGTCATGATTAAATGGACCCCCGAGGCTGAGGCAGCATTCCAATTCTTGAAACAAGCCTTATGTAGCCAGCCAGTGTTGTACTCACCCGACTTCTCTAAAGACTTTGTCGTACAAAGTGATGCGTCAGATGTGGGGTTAGGAGCAGTATTGTCCCAGGTCTGGAACGGGGAAGAGCACCCAGTCATTTACCTCAGCAGGAAGTTGAAGTCCCATGAGGTAAATTACGCCACCGTTGAAAAGGAGTGTTTAGCGGTGAAGTGGGCTCTAGATTCCCTTCGGTACTACCTGCTAGGTAGGCACTTTGACATGGTTACGGATCACGCTCCGTTAAAGTGGATGGCTCAAAACAAGGAAACAAATAGAAGAGTGAATAGGTGGTTCCTGGCCCTCCAGGAATTCAACTTCACAGTAAAGCATCGCCCTGGCGTTCAAATGGGGAATGTGGATGCTTTGTCTCGAGTACATGAATGCCTGATTGCTGGTGTTCCAACCCCGAGGTTAAAACAAGAGGGGGGGGTATGTGACAGCAGGAAGGTAAAGTCACCTGGTTGCATCCAGGGGGGTAGATATATTTCGCCCAGATTCAGGCTTTACGCCGACTTATACAACTAGGTGGAGAGTTGTATAAGCCCAGCTAAGGCTAGTGGGCTCATGGATGACTCATACCTCTAGGGAGAGGGCTGGGCGTCGTGCAGGCAGGGAGTTGATGAGGCCAGCTGAAGCTTGTCAGCTCATTTAGGCCTCTATAAGAACTCCCAGCTTCATTAGATGTTAGCTCATGCCTGGAACCAGACCTGTGTGGACTGTCTAGGGAGAGTGAACCCCTGTGCGGTGAGAAAAAGCCTGTGTGGCTATTTGCTTGGACATTTAAAACCAGGGACTTAGGGACTAGGACAGCACTAGGCTGATCCCAGTTGTTAGTTAGGAAACCTGTATGTTTAGTCAGAGGTCAAGTTGACCAGGATTTATTTTGTTTATATGTTTCTTTTGGCTTTGCTGTGTTTTGTCACTGTAAATAGAAAATAAACCGCACCTTTTTTTTGATTTTGAAAACCACAACCTCCGTTTGCTGGGCCTGTTTTTGTGTGGGGAGCCCATCCCGGGGGTCACACACACCCGCTGCCGAGCTAACCCCCTCACACTAGAAAAAATGTTTTTTTAAAGCACACTATAGCACAAGGAGAATTCCCTCACTGTCCTTCCCTGTCCCTAGAAACAAGGATTCACACAGTAAAAGACACTGACACTCTCCCTACCTATAGTTTTCTGTCCCTAGAAAAAATGTTTTTTTAAAGCACACTATAGCACAAGGAGAATTTCCCTCACTTTCCTTCTTTGTCCCTAGAAACAAGGATTATCACAGTGAAAGAAACTGACACTCTTCCTACCTATAGTTTTCTGTCCCTAGAAAAAATGTTTTTTTAAAGCACACTATAGCACAAGGAGAATTTCCCTCACTTTCCTTCTTTGTCCCTAGAAACAAGGATTATCACAGTAAAACACACTGACACTCTCCCTACCTATAGTTTTCTGTCCCTAGAAAAAATGTTTTTTTAAAGCACACTATAGCACAAGGAGAATTCCCTCACTGTCCTTCCCTGTCCCTAGAAACAAGGATTCGCACAGTAAAACACACTGACACTCTCCCTACCTATAGTTTTCTGTCCCTAGAAAAAATGTTTTTTTAAAGCACACTATAGCACAAGGAGAATTCCCTCACTGTCCTTCCCTGTCCCTAGAAACAAGGATTCGCACAGTAAAACACACTGACACTCTCCCTACCTATAGTTTTCTGTCCCTAGAAAAAATGTTTTTTTAAAGCACACTATAGCACAAGGAGAATTCCCTCACTGTCCTTCCCTGTCCCTAGAAACAAGGATTCGCACAGTAAAACACACTGACACTCTCCCTACCTATAGTTTTCTGTCCCTAGAAAAAATGTTTTTTTAAAGCACACTATAGCACAAGGAGAATTCCCTCACTGTCCTTCCCTGTCCCTAGAAAAAAGGATTCGCACAGTAAAACACACTGACACTCTCCCTACCTATAGTTTTCTGTCCCTAGAAAAAATGTTTTTTTAAAGCACACTATAGCACAAGGAGAATTTCACTCACTTTCCTTCTTTGTCCCTAGAAACAAGGATTATCACAGTGAAAGAAACTGACACTCTTCCTACCTATACTTTTCTGTCCCTAGAAAAAATTTTTTTAAAGCACACTATAGCACAAGGAGAATTTCCCTCACTTTCCTTCTTTGTCCCTAGAAACAAGGATTATCACAGTGAAAGAAACTGACACTCTTCCTTCCTATAGTTTTCTGTCCCTAGAAAAAATGTTTTTTTAAAGCACACTATAGCACAAGGAGAATTCCCTCACTGTCCTTCCCTGTCCCTAGAAACAAGGATTCGCACAGTAAAACACACTGACACTCTCCCTACCTATAGTTTTCTGTCCCTAGAAAAAATGTTTTTTTAAAGCACACTATAGCACAAGGAGAATTCCCTACCTATCCTTCTCTTTCCCTAAACTAAAGGAATCCAGGTTAAGCAAGAAAAAAATAAATGTCACTGTCCCTGCCTATGCTTCTCTTTCCCTGCTCCGGAACACACTACACTAGGCCGCCGTGCTGGCGGCCTTTTATAGTGTGGGGCGTGTACTAAACACCCTCAGCAATAATTGGCCACAGGCATCCTGCCTGTGGCCAATCATTGCTCTCCTCGCTGCCGGCGCTGTGATTGGCCAAGCATGCGGGGTCACAGTGCATGCTTGGCCAATCACAGCGCCTGGATGACACTGCGATGGCGTAGTGCATTGTGGGCCGTTCGCGTCACTCGAATTTGGCGCGAACGGCCCAAATCGTTCGATCTTCGTCGAACGATCGAACAGCCGATGTTCGAGTCAAACGTATGTTCGACTCGAACACGAAGCTCATCCCTAATCCTGACAGATCGAGGGGGTGGAGGGGGACACAGAGGGGGACGGCATCACGGAGGGAGACACGGAGGGGGACGGCGGCACGGAGGGAGACACGGAGGGGGACGGCGGCACGGAGGAAGACACGGAGGGGGACGGCGGCACAAAGGGAGACACGGAGGGGGACGGCGGCATGGAGGGAGATAGCAGCAAAACGGAGGGGGCTGGAGGAGGATACGGGGACAATCAGCGGTGATCGTGTGTGGGGGAGTTACAAGCACCGATCACCGCTGATTTTAAAGCAGCTGAAAGCCGCGCGGGGGGGGGGGGGGGGGCGAGAGAGAAGCGGAGAAACTACTTTTAAATACATACAGCGGTGATCGGTGCTTGTAACTCCCCCACCGTACTGATCACCTCTGACTATACAAGTATCGGGTGAAGCATCGGGAGCATTTGCCCGAGTACAAGTACTCAGGCAAATGCTCGGTATCGGTACCAATACCAATACTAGTATCGGTATCGGGACAACCCTACTTTGTATAGTTTGAGTAGAAGTTCAGACTGAACTTTGGCTCTTCGGGCATTCATCTGAACACTTGCCTGTTTGGTGGGAGTTTCCTGTCAATGATTGCTAAGGAAGCTGTATGTGCTGGCACCCACCATGCCCTTAGCAACCAATAACATTACCCAGTGTCATTTATTTACTAACCTGAAATACCCAGCTATGTTTTTAAAAGGGCCATTATTGTACAAATATGACCATACCTGGGAAATGGCAGTGACCAAACATGGCCATGGCCAAATTTGGTCAATGAAATCACCTAGATGACCCCACGCTTTTATTACCTTTTAGTAGTGCGGCCCAAGAAATGCATCAGGACTGGTCATGTCTGTCAATTAGCAGGATTTTATCTGTCGGCAAGCATAGAACATTGTTCATGATGATTGCCGTAAACCTACATTGCTCAACAATGTGATTGATGATAGTTGTATTAATGTATGTGATTTTTTTTTTTTAATAAAGGACTAGTTAAAACATGCACATTTATTTACACTTTACACCAACATGGTTCGAATCTGGGTCGGTTCCAGCTGAACCAGCCCAGGTTCGAATCGTCTATGGCCAGCTTTAGTAAATCAACCCCATAGGGTTTTAGCCAAGTAAGTGTCATTTGGCCCGAGTTGACATCTACTTTTTTTAACTATTTAAGGACTGAAGGAGTTGTACGTTTTTCCAGAAAAGCCTGTATACCTCTTTACTGTATACTCCAAGCTGAAGCAAGATACTTATTGATGTGTACGTCAATGCAAAATTAATAAAATATACTGTATATATATTTAGCACATTTCTGAAATACATGCACATTTCCCTATGTTTTATCCCTTTACCCTCGTTTTTGACATGACAACACAGCTCTAATTTCCAAAGCACATAGAATCAGCCCTGTCCACTTAATTCATTTTTTTCTTTTTTTAAGTCAATATTGTATATTAAGCATATGAAGTAAGTATTTAAATTTATAAAGAGGATGAGGAAGTCTTAAAACTGGTCATAGATAGCCCAATGGCACATTCTCAACCCTAATGCCCTAATGCCGCGTACACACGACTGTTTTTCATGACAAGAAAAATGTCATTTTTTAAAATGGTCATTAAAAACGATCGTGTGTGGGCTTCAGAGCATTTTTCACGACGTGAAAAATGGCCATTAAAAATTTGGAACATGCTCTAATTTTTCTCGTCGTTTTTCTCGTCATGAAAAGCGGCCGTGTGTAGGCTTTAACGACGTGAAAAAAAATGCGCATGCTCAGAAGGAAGTTATGAGACGGGAGCGCTCGTTCTGGTAAAACTAGCGTTCGTAATGGAGATAACACATTCGTCACGCTGTAACGGACTGAAAAGCACGAGGCTGAAAAGCGCAAATCGACTCTCAACAAACTTTACTAACATGAGGATCAGCAAAAGCAGCCCAAAGGGTGGCGCCATCCTAATGGAACTTCCCCTTTATAGTGCCGTTGTACGTGTTGTACGTCACCGCGCTTTACTCAAGCATTTTTTTCAACGATAGTGTGTAGGCAAGGCAGGATTGAGAAGAATCACGTCGAGAAAAACACTGTTTTTTTCAATGACATTAAAAACGGTCGTGTGTACGCGGCATAAGATTCCATGGGTCAGATTCGAAAAAGATTCAATACTACCTTATTCTATAACTGGATTATTATGGGGCAATAAAGTTTCTAACCAAACCTTAGAAAAGCTTAACCAACTAGTCGCTCATTCATATCAATTATGGAAACTACACAGTAAGAAATTCACTCTGATTTCCCCCACACCTCCTCATTTCTCCTTTATAGGAGACCCCAAATTCTTATCAAGCCATCAAGACACAGGAGAATTCACATGGTAGATCAACAACAACTTAACCACCCTTAAACAATTTATAGAGAAAGCTTCATTCACCTCCTTCTCGTCATTAAAGCGGAGTTCCACCCAAAAGTGGAACTTCCGCTTAAACCACTCCTTGCCCGCTTACATGCCACATTTGGCATGTCATTTATTTGGGGGGGGGGGGGAGTGGGGGCTTCAGTAGGAGTGGGACTTCCTGTCCCACTTCCTCCTTCCGCCCAGGGGCCGCTTAGGCGACTCGTCATATCGCCTAAGGCGGCCCCTCCCTGTAGGCGATCACCTGGGACACGTGACAGGTCCCAGGCGATCGCCTGTCCACTCAATGGGGCAGCACAGTGGTGTAGTGGAATCCCAACCATGACACTACCTGCCTGGAGTTTGCATGTTCTCCCTGTGCCTGCGTGGGTTTCCTCCCACACGCCAAAGACATGCTGGTAGGTTAACTGGCTTCTGTCTAAATTGGCCCTAGTATATGAATGTGATTTAGGGACCTTAGAGTGTAAGCTCCTTGAGGGTAGGGACCGATGAATGTACAATGTATATGTAAAGTGCTGCGTAAATTGACAGCGCTATATAAGTACCCAAATAATAATAATAATAATAATGAGGAGACCTGCTTTGGTGACAACTGTTTAAAGTTGGGCATACACTTGTGGGCGGGTCATTTGCGCCCATGCATGTAGGGTAACTCGCAAAGCACGCTCATCAATGCCCGGGACCAGACAGGGACTGTGGTCATGTGAAGAATCAAACATTAAGGCAGTTCCCTTACTTAGAGATGAGCCTTCAATGTGTGCACTAATAATGTGCACAGTTCCTCTTAAAAAGCAACTTGTCCCATGTCACTATACAGTGTATGTGCATTAGGAGGGACGTGTTGAGCCTGCGTCCACTCTACCAGTCCAATGTACCTCTGTTATCTCATTCCCAGTAACAGGATGGGCACCTAGCATGGACCTCGTACTCTCACATAACTCTTTCCTTCCGTTACGTGACAAGGCCATAGATCTCCATAGCGCTACTCAGTCTGCACCTGGTTACCATGGGAGATGGACCACTAGGGAGGGATTCAGAACATTAACCCCCCTCACTCCTTGAGGAACTGACTTTACCATGAACCTCACTTAAGGACTGGTTGCTTGTAGCTTGTAGCTTGTTCTTGTACTTGATTACCCATAGTAGTTACACTCTTCTTCCTAACTTGCGTTAACCTTTGAGTTAACCTTTTGTAGCAGTGTTACTTCATACCCCGTAGTGCTTTACAGATTCAAGTTCCTTTGGAATATGCCAGAAGCAACATGCACCCCTATGAATGACTTCAGACCAGGTTCATAATGGTTAATGTAACTTTTATGGCGATACAAAATGAATAATATACTGTCCCTGATCCTAACTAACATAACATAGTGGCCAAGGCATACCTTTGTAGCGGGTATGTACTATTTAGGGGCAGCATCTGGGTGGTAGTATGATCCAGATGCACTATTGGTATAGAGCAGGGCTATGTTTTATTCGTGTGAGGACATCGGTGGTGTTGAGTTCCCTGCGGCTCAGTAGGTGGCGTTGTCATTCTGAGCTGGGGTTGAACCACTACTGCAGTGCCGTACCCTTTGTGACCTCTCGCAGCAGCTGTACTGCGGGGCGGGGAACCCGCTGTGCTTGCTGGGAGAGGGTATAAAGGGGGCAGACATCTTCACCACGAGGTCGGAGTCCCAGGCACCTTCAGCCTGAGGGCTGCTGTCCATGATCGGTGTCCAGGCGCCCTTGGCCTGTACACATGGAGTTCGTGTTCCATCCCAGACACCTTCAGTCTGGTGTGAGGTACTCAACTGGAGGCCTGGGGCCCAGTACCTTCCACTGGGTCCCGCAAGGGAGGGATTGTCCTAGGGTGCCCCAGGTGTTGGGCACCCGAATCCAGAGGCATAAGGGACCAGAGGAGGGACTCAACTGAAGATCTGGTGCAACATATTGCCAGTGCCGGGTGAACCTCTGGAGACCGTCCGGATGGATATCTTTCCCGAACAAGGGCCAATTCATCAGGGAAGGCAATTCATGTTCTATGACTGGTGGCAGCGGTTCATCTAGTCAACTCGGGTCGGTGGCAGAGACCTGCTATTAGGCCTGTGGCAGGGGCCTCAACAGTTCACCCGGTCGGTGGGAGCGACCAATCTCGCGGTCGGTGGCAGAGACCATGCGCCAAGCCTATTCGCAGGAAAAAGGAATAGGAGTGTTCACTGTGCCTGGGCCTACTTGTATCCACACCCTGTCTGTTCGTTTTAAAAGTTCAACTGATGCTGTTCATGTGAAAGAAGAATAAAGGAGTGTTGGACTTTTTATGGTGTGGGGCTCCATTACTGACAGTCAAACTTCCCCTCTGCAGGAGGGCCAGAGGCTCCGTCTAGAACACAGACCCGAAGGTAACATAAGTGTTGGCTTTCACCTCTACAAACTAGAGGACATGGGCCGTAGTGAACCTCATCCTCCTCCCGCATACCCCTGGACAAGCCAGCCGTTTTAGTTACAAGGGGGACGGGGGGTGAGGCCGCTACACCTCCATGAGGTGAAAGTCCATGTAGGCATTGTCCATGACATGAACGCTGTCTGTAACTCCCGCTAACTCCAGCACCGCTTGCACTCACCGGTGTCTTCGTTCCAATCTCCAACCCCAGTCCCAGTCCCATTCTGTGCTTGATCTTGACTTATATCACAGGTGGGCCCGCCAAAACCAAAAGTCCAGGAACTGACATGAAAATGTTTAACTCCTTTCCCAGCCTGGTCTGGATGGTACACATATACATTTCAACCTGCCTACAGGCTGATAGATTTTTTTTGATCAGCCGACGGGTTGAATGAAACACATCTAACCAGAGGCGTAACTTGAAGCTTGTGGGCCCCAATGCAAAAGTTGGCCTGGCCCACCCCCCATTACCACCCACCACTTCCACCGTGCATGCAGATACATCCACCGCACGCCAAGATACTCTTACTGCTGGAGAATCAGAGGACAGGGATCACCGCTGGAAAATCCGAGGACAGGGACCCCTGGCAGGTCACTTGGCAGAGCTCCTTTCCCATCCCAGCACTGTATACAGCTCCCACCCACCCCCACACTACACAGGACTAAAATCACATTCCTTTACACACAGTCTGTCAGTCTTCACAGAGTGTATCTGGCTTTTATGTTGTCCTTCTGACCTGTGAAATTCTCTGGTCGGAACAACAGTGTAGTTGCAGTAGGCAGATACACCCTGTGCAGATCATGGCTAACTGGCTGTGTTGTAAAGGAATGTGATTTCAGCCCTGCGGAGGAGGAACAGTATAGAGCAGTGGTCATCAACCCTGTCCTCAGGGCCCTCTAACAGGCCAGGTTTGCAAGATAATTGAAATACATCACAGGTGATATAATTTGCTGCTCATTAATTGCAGTATTCTAGTCTGCATCTCTCCAAGGTAATACATGAAACCTGGCCTGTTAGTGGGCCCTGAGGACTTTACAACCACTTTAATTCGTTTTTATAAAGCGGAGTTCCACCCAAAAGTGTAACTTTCCACTCATCGGATTCCTCCCCCCCTCCGGTGCCACAATTGGCACCTTTCGTGGGGGAGGGGGGACAGGATACCTGTCAAAGACAGGTATCCTTTCCCACTTCCTGGAGTCTGGCTGCAGCCGTGATGCGGCCATGACGTCACAGCGGGGCTCCCTCCTGCTCCTCACCCCCTGGCTGCCGGGCTAATAGGAGAGAGGAGCGGGCCTCGCGCATGCGCAGTAGGGTTCCCGGCGTGAAGCCGAAAGGCTACACTGCCGGGTTCCCTTACCCGCAATGGCGAAGGCAGCACCCGACAGCTGATGGGAAACATTAGCTGCAGTGCTGACATCGAGGGACTGCAGGACAGGTAAGTCTCCATTTATTAAAAGTCAGCAGCTGCAGTATGTGTAGCTGCTGGCTTTTAATTCCATACCCCCTTCACAGGCTGGAACACCTCTTTAATATTCAAAGGAAACTCACAAAACCCTTCACAAATTTTTACTTTTTTTTTTGAGACATCACTTTGAAAAATACCTCCTAGCATTTCTAGCTGTGGCTATCTTGAGTAAGAACAGATGCATAGGCGTGCGCAGCCTATTGCATTAGGGTGTGCACCCCAAAGCTCAAACACACATGTGTATATATATATTTACACTAAATTACCAAAAGTATTGGGACGCCTGCCTTTACACGCTGGAGCTCCTAGCCCTTCCCTCCTGCCTAGTGCCCTGACAGCAATCAGCTTGCTATGGGGGCACCCAAACACACTCGCTCCCAAGCCCCTGAACCATGTGTCCATTCACACATGGAGCGCGGCTTAGCCCCACCCCTTCTCTCTCCTCATTGTCTCACTGGCTGTGATTGACAATAGTGGGAGGCGGGAGCCAATGGCTAAGTTTGCATAGAATGCAAGAAGGTAAAAAAACTTTGAACCTTTACAATCGCTTTAAGGTTATCTCATAGAGCAGCCTTTCTCAACCTTTTTACGCTTGGGGAACCCTTAAAATAATTTTCAGGTCTCGGGAAACCCCTGATAAAACCCATTTATTGGGGGTCAGTGGGAAGAATGCCCTTTTTTACAGTGGTGGCAAGAATGGCCCCCTTTACAGAGAGCTATAAAGATCATTGGTGTCATATCACTGGCTCCTCCAAGTGGAATTGGCTCAGAACTATGTAGGCACCATCAAACAGGAGGTAAACCAGCCACAGCTCAAGGAACCCCTAGCCACCTTGGGAGGAACCCTAGGGTTCCACGGAACCCTGGTTGAGAATGGCTGTCATAGAGGGTTTCAAAATCTTCCACTGGTAGCTGAATAGTTTCTATCAATTTGCTGAAGGCCTGCTTAATTCCTGCTGTCAGCAGAGATCAAAGGCATCACCTTAAAATGCACCAGCTTTTCTATTCAATGTACTAACAGCTGGCACTCAAGACCACATGCTTCCCATACATGGTCATATTGTCATGCAATTGTGTCCAAGGTATTCTGTGTCACAACTATCATCAACTTTTGCATCTGCACAACCTTGTTGCTGTTAGCTCAGGGTGACCCTTTTCCACCACTTTTTTTTTTCTTTGCATTTTGGGTTGCTTTAATTTCTGAGGATAAATAGTAAATAGTTATTTATTGGGAAACTAGTATTTTGGGCAACATTGCAAGGATTAGTTCTTCATTTCAAACAAGGAGAAAAACATGATGCTGAAGGTATTTACTAGTTCCATAGCTCTCCTATTGCTGAAATTGGAGGATAGCTTATGAAAGTGTGTTTCTGAGGAACTATTTCTCTAATAGAATGGGACAGATAGATGAATTGCAGTGGTATGATGTGTGTTCAGCCCCTCACTTTCACTAGACAGGGCCCCTTTGGGCATACAGATATGGTAAGGAGATAGCAGAGGAGTGCAGGGAGACGGAAATGCAGGTTGTGTCCTGGGAAAATGAATACAGGGCCATCTCTCTGCATTCCGGCACTATAGCAGCCGAGAACAACTGAAATGTTTAGAAAATCTTTTAAATCAGTATTAAACCCAAAAGCAAACATTTATTATATTGCAGCTTACCAATTCTTAGATGTGATGGCATTTGTTTTCTCTTTTAGGCGTTCTTTCTTCTATTTTAATCTGGTGACCCAGGCAATAAGTCTGTTATTTTTTAAAAGACCAAGCTCTCTTGCAGATGTATCAGTTTTCAGAGATGAGACCAACCATTTAACACTGACAGGGGTGCTTATAATGATCAGCTTTTATTTATGTGAAACCTTTATCCTAAAAGGAAAAAAACATTTTTTTGTAACTGATTATAAAGGTTAAGTTGAAGCTTGGGATAAATTTGTTAGTGTAACTGGGACACCCTGCGCTATATCATCATCCCTGAGGTATAGCGGGGTGGGAGACTGAGGTTAGTAAGGAGAAGGAACAGATTTGCGGCCCTATTGTGTGGCTTTCAGGTGCTCTTGCCAAAGGGCTGAGTGGTGGGGTATTAAATGCTTTGTCAAGCATGTGGTACCCAAATGGCTGGTGTTTTTGCCACGCTTGATGTGCTTGAGACAAAGTTTGCAAATTGCAACAGTGCGATCAGCTGCATGTGTGCTTAAAAAGGCCCAGACAGCTGAGCTGGGGGAAGTGGGCCAGGAGATAACAGCTCCACAATGTGATGGAATAGGGTGGCTGCTCTCTACTCTTCCATGATGGCTGCCTCATTGGGATTGTGCCTCACCCTCACATTACTTCTCTGCTCTGTCTGGCACCCAAGTCACATCAGTGACCTCATCATCATCATCATCTCCTTCATCCTCATTACCACTGGAGACAACTTGGCAATATGCTGCAGCTGGAGGAACATGACTGCCAAATTGTGTACCAGTGTTCTCCCCTCTCTGTAGGCTCATGTTTCTGATGTCCTCAACCTCAACCTCAGAACCAACATCTGAATCAAGTAATGGCTGTGCATCGTCAAGGAGAAAATGGCTGATGCTGTGTTCAAATAACTCAGCTGACTCCTCCATGCCTGATGCTGGGGCTATGGCAGTAATAGCTGTTGACAAGGAGACATGTTTAGCCACTCTGGCAGCTGCAGTGGACTGTGCACCGTCTCTGCTTGAGTGATAGGGGATGAGGAGGATGAGGATGGTTTAGTAAGCCAGCCCACTACTTCCTCTGCATGCTGTGGCTGGATAGCAGGGCAACATCACTAAACAGAGGAAATGATGCATTACTTGAGGACTGACGACGTCCACCTTTGCCTGTGGACACATATGCTGCTGGCCCCCTCACAGTACCATGGGAACATCTACCTCTCCTCGTTGTCCTCCCAGACATGATGCGGGGGATGCTTATTAACACATTGTAATATAGATATGGAAATGTGTACGTGGATGCATTTTAATCAATGGAAAGTGGTGTTTGGTGCACTTTAAATTGAGTACTCACTGCTACACAGACACACTCCACTATATTATACTGCAGTAAAACTGCACTGACGCACTGCAATATACTGCATCAAACTTGCACTAATACACAGAAATGTACTGCATTAACGGAAGGTAACACACTGCAATATACGGCGTTAAATTTGCAGTACCGCACTGAACTATACAGCATTAAATGGAAGACAGCGCACTGAAATATACTACATTAGGCGTGCACTAACGCACAGAAATGTACTGCCATAAACGGCACATAACGCACTGCAATATACAGCGTTAAACTTGCAGTAACGCACTGAACTATACAGCGTTTAACGAAAGACAACGCACTGAAATATACAGCGTTAAACTCGCAGTAATGCACTGAAATGTACTGCATTAAACGGAAGATAACGCACTGAAATATATGGCATTAAACTTGCAGCAACGCACTGAACTGTACGGTGGTAAACCTACAGTAACGCACTGAAATATACTGCTTTAAGCGTGCACTAACGCACTGAAATGTACTGGATTAAACGGCAAGTAACGCACTGAAATATACTGCTTTAAGCGTGCACTAACACACTGAAATGTACTGGGTTAAACGGCAAGTAACGCAGTGAAATATACGGCGTTAAACTTGCAGTAATGCACTAAACTGTACAGCGTTAAACTTTCAGTAACACACTGAAATATACTGCGTTAAGCGTGCACTAACGCATAGAAATGTACTGCGTTAAACGGCACATAACGCACTGAAATATACTGCTTTAAGCGTGCACTAACGCACTGAAATGTACTGGGTTAAACGGCAAGTAACGCACTGAAATATACGGCGTTAAACTTGCAGTAATGCACTGAACTGTACAGCGTTAAACTTTCAGTAACACACTGAAATATACTGCGTTAAGCGTGCACTAACGCATAGAAATGTACTGCGTTAAACGGCACATAACGCACTGAAATATACAGCATTTAATTTGCAGTAACGCAATGAAATATACTGTGTTAAATGGTCAATATACTCACACGGAACTATCCCTACATTCACACTCTTGCAAAGATAAATGGTGGTCGCACTAAAATCACACTAACTGAACTATCCCTAGATTCACACTAATATAAAGATGAATGCTCGCACTACACTCACACTGAACTATACCAGGATTCACACTAAACTGATATTCTACACTGACAATAGAATCAGAAAAGCACACTATAGCACACTAACTATCTAATAGCACTGAACAGAGCCCTGTTCTATGTCTCTCCACACCAATTTCACACTGAAAATGGCCCCTATTGAAAGAATACTTTTATAGTGTGGAGTGGGACTAACAGCAATGAGCCATGATTGGATAGAGTCATCATGACAGCGTCCAATGGCTCTGACAGTCCTCTGTGCCCTGATTGGGCAAAGCTTTCATTGCTTCAGTCAATCAGGGCACAGTGCATTGTGGTCGTTCGGCGGGCCGAACAAATGGTCAAACGACCCAATAATTTGGTTGTTCGGAGAACGGGCGAACAGCCAACGTACGGACCAAACTCATACTCGGGTCGAACCGTTCACCCATCCTTATGCGACAGTTATATGGGACTGTGTTATTGGTTGTTTTAATATTTATTTACACAATATTGGGACTGCAGCACTATATTTGTACCTACACTAATATAAGCATGTGTTTTTTTTTTTACATATAGATTTAATGTAGTTTTTGAGGTAGCAGTACTGCACTCTATTTATATATATAATTTGCTTGGGGTGTGGGAAGTTGGAACACATTACAAATGTAAACTAGCATCTACTAGAACCACAGAAATTTGATACGCAACCTTAAACCCAACATTTCTTCCACACATATTAGGGTTATTGTGGCACAAGTGTTTTTTCTTGTAATATAACTAGGTATTAGGGTTAGATATTAGCGGGAGAGCTATTGCTGCTTCCAGAGAATTTTTTTTTTTTCAGGGAGGAAGAACCGTAAAATGTCTAAATGTCTCTTATATGCAAGTCTACTGACAGGCAGGCTCTGTCTTTAAAATTCTGTAATCACTGTGTGATTTACCATGTCTAGAATAGGGATGAGCCAAACACCCCCCGGTTCGGTTCGCATCCAGAACATGTGAACGGACCGAAAGTTTGCGCGAACTTTCGAACACCGTTAAAGTCTATGGGACGCGAACGTGAGAAATCAAAAGTGCGAATTTTAAAGGCTAATATGCAAGTTATTGTCCTAAAAAGGGTTTGGGGACCCGGGTCCTGCCCCAGGGTACATGCATCAATGCAAAAAAAAAGTTTTAAAAACTGCAGTTTTTTCAGGAGCAGTGATTTTAATGATGCTTAAAGTGAAAAAATAAAAGTGAAATATTACTTTAAATACCGTGCCTGGGGGGTGTCTATAGTATGCCTGTAAAGTGGCGCATGTTTCCCGTGTTTAGAACTGTCCTTGCACAAAATGACATTTCTAAAGGAATAAAAGTCATTTTAAACTGCTTGTGGCTTTAATGTAATGTCTGGTCCTGGCAATATGGATGAAAATCATTGAGAAAAACGGTATGGGTACCCCCCGCCCCCCAGCCCATTACCAGCCCATTTGGGCCTTGTATGGATATTAAGGGGAACCCTGCACCCAAATTAAAAAAAGGAAAGGCGTGGGGCCCCCAGGCCCTATATACTCTAAACAGCAGTATACAGGCGGTGCAAACAAGACAGGGACTGTAGGTTTGTTCTTAAAGCGGAGTTTCCCCTGAAAAAAAAATATTAAAAGCCAGCAGCTACAAATACTGCAGCTACTGACTCTTATTATTAGGACACTTACCTGTCCTGGAGTCCAGTGACGTCGGCAGCAGAAGACGAGCGATTGCTCGTCACTCTGCTGCCCACACCGCCATCTTCGGTGAGGGAACCAGGAAGTGAAGCCTTGCGGCTTCACTGCCCGGTTCCCTACGGCGCATGCGCGAGTCACGCTGCGCCGTTCTCACTGGTCCCCGCTGTGTTCTGGGAGCCGAGTGTCTCCCAGAACACAACCCGCAGAGAGGACTCCCGGAAGTGGGTGCAAATACCTGTCTTGAACAGGGGCAGAAAAATTGGGCCTTAGGCACAGGTACTGGTGTCACAACACTGCAACCCCTCACAGATACTCTAGTTGGAGCGCAGGAATGAGCCCTGCTGCAAAGTATTGCAGCAAAAATTGTAATTACACGCCCCTGTTAAACAGGGGCAGAAAAATTGGGCCTTAGGCACTGGTGCCACAACACATCAACCCCTCGCAGATACTATAGTTGGAGCGCAGGAATGAGCCCTGCTGCGAAGTATTACAGCAAAAATTTTAATTACACGCCCCTGTTAAACAGGGGCAAAAAATTGGGCCTTAGGCACTGGTGCTGGTGCCACAACACTGCAACCCCTCACAGATACTCTAGTTGGAGCGCAGGAATAAGCCCTGCTGCAAAGTATTGCAGCAAAAATTGTAATTACACGCCCCTGTTAAACAGGGGCAGAAAAATTGGTCCTTAGCCACTGGTGGCGGTGCCCAGAACCAAAAATGTTCTTACAAGCTATCAACGTGAACATTGAGGAGGAAGAGGATAGTCACTCAGCATAACAGGATAGTCACTCAGCATCAGCATAGGCAGTCTTGAAGGGATCTCCCATTTAAAAAAAAAAATATTCGGTTACATCGGCATCAGGTGCCTGGTTGCTGGGGATCCAAGACTGATTAATTTTTATGAAGGTCAGCCGATCGACCAAGTCGGTGGACAGGCGCACCCTGTTATCGGTTACAAAGCCTCCAGCAGCACTTAATGTGCGTTCAGAAAGAACGCTGGATGCAGGACAGGCCAGTAGCTCAATTGCATACTGTGCAAGTTGTCCAGGACCAGGAATTTGTAACCTACCAGGCTCTGGAAACACGTTACACAAACCTTTCTGCAAGGCCTCCTGAAGATGTTTCCTCCTCTGCTCCCTCTGCGACAGCTGGATAAGGTCCGCAACCTTACCCTTGTAACGTGGATCAAGGAGGGTTGCCAGCCAGTAATGATCCCTCTCCTTGATTCCAGGAATACAAGGATCCTTTCGCAGGCTTTTCAGGATGAGGGAGGCCATGCAGCGTAGGTTTGCTGAGGCATTCGATCCGGAGTCCTCTGGGTCACTAAGGACGACATGATCCGCAGCCACCTCCTCCCAGCCACGTACAAGTCCATGGGTTTCTGGGGAATGTAAATGATCCCTTGAAGACTGATGCTGAGTGCTAGGCTCCACCTCCATGCTGACACACAATCCTCCTCCTCCTTGTCCTCTTCTTGTGTGATCGGCGGGCCCGCAGGAACACTGTCTGGATAAAGGGGGCCTTGAGAGGTAAGGAAGTCCTCCTCTTCCTCCCTCTGTTCTGCCTCAAGTGCCCTGTCCATTATTCCACGCAGCGTGTGCTCCAACAGGTGGACAAGAGGGACAGTGAATTATGGGCCGTGACGTGCCACTCGAATTTGGCACGAACGGCCCATAATGTTCGAAATTCGGCGAATGATCGAACAGCCGATGTTCGAGTCGAACTCATGTTCGACTCGAACTCGAAGCTCATCCCTAGTCTAGAATGGGAGTTGGAGAACAAGCATAACAGGATTTTTGTACTTACCGTAAAATAAGGTTCTTGGACTTTATTAAGGGATACAGGATTCAGTTAATCAGAGAAAACTGGGTTATGCTGCTGCTTTTAGAAGGTAGAGACTGAAAAATAGTAAAAACCGTTGAAGGTGAGCCGCTTATAACTCTTCCGCCATTAATTATGCTTCAGGGGTGGGACCAGTGTCCTTTATTGAACTCCAAGAAATAGATTTTTACGTAAGTACAAAACTTCTTTTGTCTTTCTCATCCATTAAAGGACATTGGATTCAGTTATTCTAAGAAAACTGGAGTGCCCTAAGGAAGTCCAAGTGAGGGGTGGGAAAAAGCCACTGAGAGATCCAATGGGTGTGAAAATTAAACTAGAAGAATCAAAGTCCTGTATAGAAACAATTTAGACACAATGAGATTGCCAATGCTGATTAGTGTAAGGAGGCAGGCATCGATTAGTGACAAGTAGAGTTTTCAATTCTTAACAGAAAAAAAGGCTTTTGCCCATTTTGTTAACCACTTAAGCCCCGGACCAATACGCAGCATAAAGACCAGGCCCCTTTTTGCGATTCGGCACTGCGTCGATTTAACTGACAATTGCGCGGTCGTACAACGTGGCTCCCAGACAAAATTGACGTCCTTTTTTTCCCACAAATATAGCTTTCTTTTGGTGGTATTTGATCACCTCTGCGGTTTTTATTTTTTGCGCTATAAACAAAAATAGAGCGACAATTTTGAAAAAAATTCAATATTTTTTACTTTTTGCTATAATAAATATCCCCAAAAAATATATAATTTTTTTTCCCTCAGTTTAGGCCGATAAGTATTCTTCTACATATTTTTGGTAAAAAAAATCGCAATCAGCGCTTATTGATTGGTTTGCGCAAAAATTATAGCGTTTACAAAATAGGGGATAGTTTTATGGCATTTTTATTATTATTTTTTTTTTTTACTAGTAATGGCGGCGATCAGCGATTTTTTTCGTGACTGTGACATTATGGCGGACACATTGGACACCTTTGACACATTTTTGGGACCATTGTAATTTTTACAGCGATCAGTGCAATAAAAATGCACTGGTTACTGTAAAAATGACACTGGCAGTGAAGGGGTTAACCACTAGGGGCGCTGAAGGGGTTAAGTGTGCCATGGGGCCTGTTTATAACTGAGGGGGGGTGTGGCTACGAGTGACACGTCACCGATCTCCGCTCTGATTACACAGAGCGGAGATCGGTGACAGTGTCAGTAGGCGAGCGGGGAGATGTGTTTACACTAACATCTCCCCGCTCCATCCCTCCGTGAGATGATCGCAGGGATCCCCGTGGCGATCGAGTCCACGGGACCCGTGATCCGACTGACGGGGATGACTGCAGGGTCGCGAGCGCGCCGCCGGTGGCGCGCACGCGACCACACGGCAGGCAGTTAAAGGGGACGTACAGGTACGTGATTGTGCCTGTACGTGCCATTCTGCCGACGTATATATGCCACGAGTGGTCCTTACGTGGTTAAAGTGCAGTAGGAGTCAGCTTAAAAGACTGACTTGTATAGAAAGTTAGTTTCAAATGCCACTTTATACATTGACATACCTTATTGGACCCAGTCTATCCAGACAGTATAGTCACCTGCTCACTTGGCACCATCCACAAGTAGCTTAACCCCTTTCCGGCCTCGGATTTAGGGGGTTATACCAGGATGATGCCCGCAGCTGCAGGCATCATCCCAGTACCGTTTTTTAGAGCGGGTTTCCAGGGATAACTACCGATGCGGCTAAAAGCCGATTGGTTGTTATCCGGAGGAGTGGGAGGGGATACCCCCCTCCCGCAGATCTTACTGGGCCCCCATCCCACCGGGAGACCCGATCCTCGATCCGCCACTTCCGGAAACGGCTTAGTTCCAGTCTTCTCTCTGTAATGACGGAAGCAACGTCACAACGTCACTTCTGGTGTACTCGGCTGCCAATGGCACCAGTTTCAAAAATATATATATATATATTTATCTTTTTAAAATATAAAAATATATATATTTATCGCTTTCGGCGATCTGAATACTTTGAAGTGCAAAGGAGGGATTGGAGGTATTTTAGACCCCCGATACCTCCATAAAGAGTACCTGTCACCACCTATTACTCTCACAAGGGATGTTTACATTCCTTGTGACAGCAATAAAAGTGATCAATTTTTTTTTAAACACGATGTAAAAAAACAAAAGAAATTTAAAGCGCCCCCATCTCCGCGAGCTCGCGCAGCAAAGTAAACGGTGTTCAAATTACACATGTGAGCTATAATTTTAGCACTAGACCTCCTCTGTAACTCTAACCTGGTAACCATTCATTTTTTTTAAAGTGTCGCCTATGGAGATTTTTAGGTACCGTAGTTTGTCGCCATTCCACGAGTGTGCGCAATTTTAAAGCGTGACATGTTTGGTATCTATTTACTCGGCATAACATACACATATACTGCACAAATACCGTGTGACATAAAATATTCCAACAATTGCCATTTTTTTTTCTAGATTCTCTGCTAAAAAAAATATATATATAATGTTTGGGGGTTCTAAGTAATTTTCTAGCAAAAAATACGGATTTTAACTTGTAAACACCAAATGTCAGAAATAGGCTTAGGCATGAAAGGGTTAAAGTGATTGTAAAGTCTAGTTTTTTTTTCTTTTAAAATAACAAACATGTTATACTTAACTCCTATGTGCAGTGGTTTGGCACAGAGTAGATATTCCAAGGGACTGAAGTTACTGGTGCCATACAGGCACACACACATACCCAGGGCTCAGTGTATGTAGTGCCTGAGCTGGGTAATCTGAACTTGGGAGTTACACTATTAAACAGTGAACTAGGTATGGTGTTAGCGGCTTTCTGGGACTGTGGTGTCAGGGGACAGTAGGGAGAAGTCTGACATAAGAAAGGTCATTCCTCTGCTCTCCTCCTGCCTGGACTCATAGAGACCAATTTAAGTAGAGTGGTGGTCAATCAGTTACCGTGTTTTGCCATTTTGTGCTCAGTAATTGGTTAATGTGTCTCTCTGCTTTTGGGGATTATTCATCTTGAGGAGTCCCTTGAGAGCAGCCATAGAGTACCGTTGGGTTCTTCTATTTCTCTTTATTCTCAGTCATTCTTAAGCCCCGGTCTCAGTCATTCTTAAGCCCACAGTCTGACTTTTTGCCAACAAACTTCATTTTGAGCAAGTTTGCCCAAAAATCCGACCGTGTGTACGCTCAATCGGACAAACTTTTTTGGTTTTCATCGGACAAAAGTTCAGTCTGCAAACGGACAAACTTTTGGCCAACAAAAGTTCGATGGAGCAAAGTCCGACCGTGAGTACAGAAAACCATCAGACTTTTGTCCGATGGACAAAACAAATAATGTTAAAATCAACCAACAATAGCAGAAGTTGACCAAAGGGTGGCGGTAAAGAGCAGAAAAACCACGTGATGTTGGAAAAAGTTTGGGGAAAGTTTGCAGAAAAGTCCTGTGGTGTGTATGCTATGGGTGTGCCCGGCCAACTCCGTTCCGACAAAAATCCACGGAAAAGTCCGATGGACGTCCGACCGTGTGTACGAGGCTTTACACAGTTGACCTACTTGAGGTATAATTGTCTACTGCTCAGCTATATTGCTACTGCTTGTTACTATTTCAAAGAACTTTCACAGTAAAGATTATTTCTGTGTTGTACTATAACGTGTGTCTTTCATTGGCTGTGTTTGCACTAACATTATTGCCAGGTGTGCCAGAGGGGCTGAGACTGTTCTTGGGGTTGAGAGGCAGAGTACAGAACCAACTATACTCAAGCAGCTCCTCCGGGGGTAGCGATACATGTGAAAATAAGAAATTAATGTAAATTGTGTTTATCTGGGAAAACGGCCTAATTGGTTTAATAATATGGGTAAGAGAGTGATATACCTATCTATGTGTGGGAAGGGGGAAGGGGGGTATGTTATGCTATTTGAGTGTATAGAATAAATGTATGTAAATTAAAAAATGCAATAAAAATGATTTGATATAAAAAAATATATACAAGTGAAAAAGTAACAAAAAATGTATTTATCTTGGCTTTACTAAAGTTCAGAGCAATAGCGAACTGTGCTCGAAGTGTGTTAAATGGCCATTGTGTTTTGTCATTGCTTGATTTTAAAGATATTTTGTAAAACAAAAAAAATCCAAGAATGATAACAATGTTCCTATTCAGGCCTTAAAAAAAAAAAAATAAGAACCCTTGCTCTAGATAAAAATGTAGGAATAATTGTTTTTTGAAGAGTTTGCCAGCCAATAGGTTTTAATCCTAACTTCCTAAGCAAGTCACAGAGTGACTAGAAATGTTACCTTGATGTCATGTGGTGTTTTTGCAGTGTGGCTAGGTACAATAGTTGCCTGTGCTGCGTATTGTATGTAAGCAGGGCATGCTGTTTATGTGACAAAGCTCCCAGACCTCTGGCTTAAGCCTTTCTCAGGTGTTTTCCTTGGGGAGAATGTGTTGCCTAAGCCTTGATTACAGGTGACTATAAAAGCATGTAATGTAATCTGTAGGACCAAGTCAGGCGCTTTTGGGATTTGCTTTGCAGGCTTTAATCTCCAAGAGTGTAAGAGCACTCTACAATACTTCTCTGACTGACCTTATCATTACTGATCCTCATAGAATCACAGGCCTTCTCAAAAGGAGGATCAATAAGTCAGTCTACCCTGTATAATTATTCAATTAAAACAATATTATAAATACAGAGGAGGTATAACATGTGTGGTGGTGTGTAAATGTTTTATTTATTGCATCATTTATCATTAAAGCTTTACAACACACTCCTCCTACAAAGCCTGTGGTTTAGCCATTAATTATCCCCGCCATATCTTGAAGGTGTAAAGTTGACTAGAAATATTTATGTGAGTCATGTACAAAGAGCAGAACATCCTCCAAGTAATCAGAGACTTCCAGGACTAGCAGTGGGTCAGTCCCGGGACAGCTACTGTTTCTGTTAGGCATCATATTTAATAGCTTGGTGATTACTTTCAGTCCTAAGTGCTGATCTGTTTACACTGGGAACTGTTGTTTTATTCTGCAGCTCCAGGAAATAATAAACTGTTATATGTGTGACAACATCCATATATTCACAGAGCTGAAGTAGACAAATGCTAACAATTGCTATTTAAACTAATTACCTGGGAACTTGGGGAACGTTTGTGTTTTTTATTTTATTTTTTCCTGAGTGAACAATGACAAATGTTTTTACAAGAAGTACTGTTGTAGGTTCTAAATTGAAATGTTATCTGCACTGTGCAGAAATGTAGCAGAGTGAGTTTTCTTCAGGCTGGATACAAGGCGCTTTACTGCTTTAGAAACACAAAAATAAACGTTTTTACAGATTTAAAGCTGTAGAATTGAAAAGCACACTCAACCTAAATGATTTTATTCTGACTGCTCAAAGGGAAGTATAATCTTTGTAAAAGAATAATGGACAGGTATACACATAGGTGTGCGCAGCTTATTGCATTAGGGTGTGCACCCCACAGCTTAAACACACAAGCGTGTGTGTGTGTGTATATATATATATATATATATATATATATATATATATATATATACACACACACACACACACACACACACTCTAAGGGCTCATTCACACTAATGCATTGTACAGGAACAATATGTGGTTCCTGTGTGATTCACATGCAGTTCTCTGATTTCAGCCTCATTCATTTTGAATGGACTGAAACAGCAACGCACTAAAAGTACTGCATGCACTACTTTTTGAAATGCACCTCAACTGCATTGCATGGTAGTTTTGTACCATGTGATCCAGTGCGGGCAAATGCACTGTATTAACTGACTCCTTCAGCAGATTGCAAAGGGAAGTGCAATTGGAATGTGGTGTGAACAGGCCCTTATAAATAATTATATATATATTTTTTTTTATGTATTAAAACATGGATGGTGTCAGTAGAGCAGTGGACGTGTCAGTAGGGCAGAGGATGGTGTCAGGAGAGCAGTGGGCGGTGTCAGTAGGGCAGAGGACGGTGTCAGTAGGGAAGAGGACGGTGTCAGTAGGGCAGTGGACGGTGTCAGTAAGGCAGTGGACGGTGTCAGTAGGGCAGTGGAGGGTGTCAGTAGGGCAGTGGACGGTATTAGCAGAGCAGTGGACGGTGTCAGTAGGGCAGTGGATGCTGTCATCTAGAAGAAAAGAGATGTAACCTCCAGTGAAGAAATTCTTCTTTACAATTACAGAAATATTGGGCAACTTAGGAAACATCGATCACAAGTTAATTGCATTCAGTATAAACCACAAAAAGAGGAAACACAAGGGAAATACAAGTACACTAAATTTCAAAAAGAGCCAACTTCCCTAAACTATGCTCTATGCTACATGATATTAAATGGGATAAAATCCTAGGAACAAGGAACACTGAGGAAAAATGGGAGTGCTTTAAGAGCATAATAAAAAAAGATATTTGCCAGTGTATTGCAATAGGCAATAAATATAAAAGAGCTAAGATTAAACCTAGATGGCTAAACAATCATGTAGAAATGCATATAAAAGCGAAAAAAAAAGCCCTTCAAAAAATACATGGCTGAGGGGTCTGTGTCAGCATTCCAACAATACAGGGAAGCAATAAGAAATGCAAGAGCGCAATCAAAGTGGCTAAAATAGACCTCAAAAGGCACATAGTGGAGAAGAGTATAAAAAAATCCCAAGAAATTTTTTAAATATATAAACAGTAAATAATTGAGGTCAGAACATAAAGGACGATGAACAGAATTTGGTTACAAACGATAAAGAAAAGGCAACAGTTTTAAATTCATTCTTCTCAGTTTTCACAAAGGAAAAAGGGGGATAAAGTAACAAAAAATGTAATGTTAATAACACATCAAAGAATGTACCCTCATGGCTAAAAGAAGCCAGTATCAGAAATAGACTTTAAAAACTTAACCCAAATAAGTCACCAGGACAAGGTGGCTTACACCCAAAGGTCCTTAACCACTTGACCACTGGGCACTTAAACCCCTTTCCTAACCAGACCAATTTTCAGCTTTCGGTGCTCTTACAATTTGAATGACAATTACTCAGTCATGCAACACTGTACCCATATGAAATTTTTGTCCTTTTTTTCCCACAAATAGAGCTTTCTTTTGGTGGTATTTAATCACCGCTGTTTTTTTTATTTTTTGCGCTATAAAAGAAAAAATACTGAAAATTCTGTAAAAAAAATGAAAATGTATTATCAAATACTTACCGTAATTTTCCTTTCCTGATGGACTCCATGGCAGACTATATGTTGGTTAACCCCGCCTCCTCTCCAATGCTATAGGACTCCATACCCATAAGTTTAAGCTTACCGCTAGGGACTGTGTTCCGTAACTAGCCGACTCATTGACCCATGGGTGGGAACTCTATCTGCCATGGAGTCCATTAGGAAAGGAAAATTACGGTAAGTATTTGATAATAAATTTTCAGTTTTCCTGATGGACTCCATGGCAGACTACGTGTGGGAAATAACTAGCCAGGCCACACGGGAGGGTATGCTGAACAAAAATGTTTTAACCTGTCCCGACCACTGACAGGATTCTCAAACCAAAGTTCACAGAGGAAAGAGAAGCAGGTTCTATGCAACAATGTGACCATAGGTGTACGCACAGGGTGTGCCAGGTGTGCCTGGGCACACCCTAATCACCCCATGTGCATTAGCATTATCCAGTGACAGCACCAGGTGTGTGATTGGGGGTGCCAGTGGCCAGTGTAAGTGCCCCCATTATAATAAAGTCTAGGTTCAACAGTAGGAACACATTACACCCGTATTTAAGGCGTTACGTCATATGCTCCCAATCAACTGTCTCCCACCACCAGAGCCTCCTTTCTGTGACGGCGGGTGGTGTTCATGTGTGTTTGACATTTGGGGTGCACACCCTAATGCAATAGGCTGCGCACACCTATGAATGTGACATAAAGGTATTAATCGAGGCCCACGAGGCCGCCTTGCAGATAACGTCAGGAGCCACATGCCGAGCTGCTACCCATAAGGCTGCCATGCCCCTGTGGAATGTGCTGTCACTGCCTCTGGAGGAGCCAAGCCCTTCGCCCTGTAGGCCTGTTGAATGGATTGGACGATCCAGGCCGCAATTGTTCTAGATCAGGGATCCTCAAACTACGGCCTTCCAGCTGTTGCGGAACTACAAATCCCATGAGGCATTGCAAAACTCTGACATTCACAGACATGACTAGGCATGATGGGAAATTGTAGTTCCTAAACACCTGGAGGGCCGTAGTTTGAAGACCCCTGTTCTAGATGAAGCACACTTCCCTCTGTTAATGCTGGAGTGCAAAATGAACAGGTGATCAGAACGTCTAAAAGACGAAGTAACTCGTAGGTATTCCTTCAGTATTTCGCCCACATCCAGAGGATGCACCTCTGTGGACTCCGGGGACCTGAATGTGGGTAGCACTATTTCCTGGTTCTCATGAAACACTGAGGGGACTTTCGGGTTTGAGCCAAGCATAGGGATGAGGACCACCCGGTCCGGGAAGAACGTCAGAAAAGGTTCCTGACAACCCAGAGAACTAATCTCAGAAACTCTCTTGGCTGAAGTGATGGCAACTAGGAAAGCCAACTTTGCAGACAAATCTTTGATAGAGAGTGGAGTAAGTCCCGTGTTGCTGAGAGGAGTTAGTGAGTCAAGGACAAGAGGAAGATCCCATTTGGGGAACCTTGGTTTTCTTTGGGGCCTGAGTTTCGTTGCCCCACGGAAAAACTGCTGGATTAGCGGGTAAACGGCCCATGATGTTCCGGAGAAGGCAGACAAAGCTGAGACTTGAACCCTAAGGGAGCTGATGGATAAAGACAGATCTAGGACAGACTGAAGGAAGCTGAGGATATATTGGATTCCAGGGTCTCTACATGACTTGCCAGCAGAGGTAGAGAATTCAACGAACTTGGCCCATATTCTGCTATAGACCTTATTTGTGCTTGGCTTTCTTGAACTCATAAGGGTGGAAATTACACCTGAAGCACACCCGAGAGGTTCTAGCCTCTCCCTCTCAAGAACCAGGCTATTAGTCTCAGTATTGCCAGACAAGGGTGCAGGATTGCCCCCTGAGAAAGAAGGTCCGGCCCAAGAGGGAGAGGCAACGGATCTCGGAAGCTCAGCTGGTTCAGGAGGGGAAACCATGGCCTGCTCGGCCAGTAAGGCGCTATCGCCACCACCTCGACTGCTTCCACCTGGAGTCTCTGTACGAACTTGAGGATGATCGGAAGTGGAGGAAAGGCATATGCCCTGTTGAAGTTCCACTGATCTGTCAGGGCATCCACTCCAAAGGCTTGGCTGCAATGGCCCCGAGTGTAATACTTCATGATTTTGAAGTTGCAGGGGGATGCAAATAGATCTACTTCGGGATCGGCTCCCAGATATAGGATCCACTCGAACGTCTGTGCATGAAGGGACCACTCGTTGTTGTCCAACTGTTTGCGGGACAGGAAGTCTGCTTGGACATTCTGAGCCCCGGGAATAAAGACTGCCGAAATATTGATCAGATTCTTCTGGGACCAAGACATGATGGGCACGACTTCTTGGAGCAGGGTGGGGCTCCGGGTGCCCCCTTGCCTTTTCATGTAGGAGACCACTGTGGTGTTGTCCATTTTCACTAACACAGATTTCCCTTTCAGGAGGTGAGAGAAGGACCGAAGGGCACACCATGCTGCTCGAAGTTCCAGGACAGTCGAACCTGGATTGTGGAGACGGGCATCCCATTTGCCTTGTGCAAGTTCTGACCCGCAGTAGGCCCCCCAACCAGTATTGCTGGCGTCCGACGTGACTGTCACCCAATGAATGGGGGCAAGAGAATGGCATGTGAGCAAATTTTTGCGCTGAAGCCACCAGAAGAGGCTGTTCCTCATTGACGGAGTTACATGAACAATTTGATTGATGTCTCCTGATCTCCATTGCTGAAGAAGCCCTGCTTGAATGGTACGTAACCTCCACATCGCCCACTTGACCATGGGGGTCGTGACGACCATCGTGCCAACAATTTTTAGGCACTGCGAGGCCCTCAGGCATGAGGAGCCTAAAGCCTGTGACATTCTCTCTCGAATGACTGGGATTTTCTCCTCTGGAAGGGAGATGGTGTTCTCCACAGTATCGAACTAGGCCCGTAGATATACCAGGCGCTGCACTGGCTCTAAATGACTTTTCTCCAGGTTTAGGAGCTATTCGAATTTGGTCAGAGTAGAGGTAACCTGTTCCCTGTGAGCTAGCAGCTGCTGCCTGTCCTGGGATAGTAACAGGAGATCGTCGAGGTAATGGTACAGGCGTTCCCCTCGGGTTCTGATAAGGGCCACTACAGCCAGAAGGATCTTTGAAAAGACTCGTGGTGAGGTTTTCAGCCCGAACGGGAGGCATGTGAACTTTAGGTGTTCTTGTCTGACCTGGAACCGGAGGTATTTGCGGAATCCCTCTGCCACTGGTATATGGAAGTAAGCATCCTTTAAATCGATCGAGATTAACCAATCGCCTGGTTGCACGATTTTTTAAATGGTAGAAAGGGTCTCCATTTTGAATTTTTCGTGTTTTATGAACTTGTTTAAGAAGGTTAGATCTATCACCGGGCGCCAAGAGCCGTTTTTCTTCTAGACTAGGAAGAGAGGGGAGTGCACACCCTGGAATTCTTCGTTCTTCGGGACAGGCACCACCACTCCTTAAACTTTCAGTGAGTCTACATAGGATAGCAGCACTTGTTTCTTTACTTCTGATCGTGGCAGTAGGGTGGGAATTGATCTGCAGGGAGGAATACTGGTGAAGGACCATGTGTGGCCTGTGGAGACAATCTTGATGGTCCAGTAGTCCGAGATTGAGGCCGCCCAGACGTGCCGGAAGAGAAGCAGACGAGCCCCTACCCTACCCGCCTGGGCGGGCCCAATCTCAAAAAGACTTAGCTGGCTCGACCACCGGGCGCCTGTCTCTTGGCGGACTTCTGAAAGGGCGCCTGTCCTCTGCTCCAATTTTTCCTGAAATCCCGTCCGGGCCTATAGGAGCATGCTTCTCTCGAGTGCTCTGTACTGTGTCTTCACTGGGGCTTCCTCTGATTGAACATACGCCTACCCTGGGGAAGGAACCCACGACTTCCCACCCGTGGCCCAGAATATGGCACTATCTAACCTGTTACCGAATAACGAAGGCCCCTCAAAGGGAATTTTACACCAGGCTTGCTTGGATGCTGGGTCGGCAAGCCAAGGGCACAACCACAAGGCCCGTTTGGCCGTGACCGAGGACAGCATAGACCGGGCCAGTAGGCGGATAAGGTCGATCGAAGCCTCCCCCGGAAATGCCACTGCCAGCTTCAGTTCTTGGACTGCTGAGCCCTGGGCCAATTCCTCTGAAACTCCTCTCAGTGCACGCTTTCTGTCCAGGTCTCCATAGCCTTAGACATAACCGCAAGGGCCAAGGCCGGCTTGCAAGCCATTCCGGCCAATGCATAGATCCTCTTGAGGTCTTGATCTATCTTTCTCTCAAGGCCATCCTTGAAGGATACTGTATCGTCTAAAGGAAGTGTGACATGTTTGGCTAGTCGCATCAGAGCTGCATCAACAAGGGAAGCGTTTTCCAGATGTTTTACTTTCTCAGCCTTGAAGGGGTATAATCTGGAGGTTTTATTCAACATAGAAACTTTCTTGTCTCCCTTGCTCCATTCCTCATCAAAAATGTCCTTTAATTCCGTAAGGAGTGGAAAATTGGAACGCTCCTTCCCCAACTGCTTAAAGAATTTCCTCTGCTTCTCTGGGGGAGCGGAAGTATCCTCTAATTTCAGGGTCTCCTTGACTGCCTTAATCAGTGGGGAAACTAAGGAGTAGTCAAAGCCCCCAGTGAACTCATCTCCCTCCATCTCGCTGTGCGAGGAATCAGGGGAGGCATCATAGGGCTGGGAATGGTCGGGATCCTCCTGGGCCATCAGCGAAAGAGCCAGATAGGATGGTGGACTGGCTCTGCGTGTCGGATGTGCCTAACTCCTCTAGGGGCTGTTGCACCACACGTTTGACAAGAGACTCCATATGCTGTTTTTCCGTCTCTTCTTCTCTGACCGCCCGGGCATAACAAGGATCACATAGGGATTTGCCCTCCGGGACTCGGGTCCCACATCCCCATCAGGCTCTGCGATCAGAGCGGCTATCATGGTGGTGGTAGCGGTGACTGGAGGATGAATGTGAACATCTCCTCTGTTTGAAGGAGGAATGGGAATATCCCCTCTGATGGTGGGTCCCAGACGGAGAGTCACGTCTGGACCTAGATGAAGAATGTTGTTGTGGCCTGGCAAGGTCTCTGTCGACTAGGGACAATAATTGTCGGTCTGATCTAGCAGGGCTGTAAGAAAGGCAAATAACAC
Source organism: Rana muscosa (assembly GCA_029206835.1). Taxonomy (NCBI): domain Eukaryota; kingdom Metazoa; phylum Chordata; class Amphibia; order Anura; family Ranidae; genus Rana; species Rana muscosa. Next base: position 679,762,224 of record CM055121.1, read on the forward strand.
AGAGAAGAGGGGGCCAGGACCAGCAATTAGTGCCTTCTAATGATTATAAACACCATGTGCATACCATCCCCCTCCCCTAATCTGCACATACCTTGTGCGAGAGGGCTGGCCACACGAAGGCGGAGACTTGTCCATGATCCTCTGATAATCGACCATAGACAAAACACCGGGAAGATTCAGACACCACTCGGGCTAGGAACCTAAGCATCAGAGAAGCGATTATACACAGCCCCTCTTTTTTTTTTTAATACTTCCCCTTTAAGAGGGGGAAGACTAGTCACCAATTGGTGCTAGGCTCCGGGATGCTGTCGCTAGCTGCCTACAGGTATCCCAACCTGTCAGGAGCTCACAGCAACTTAAATCCCCCCCGCCGGAATGATGTCACTGCCGGCCTCCGTCGCGCGCCTGTGCTGTGGAGACCGGCCGAACAGAGCCTGTGCAGCCACGGGACCCCTCTCCGCCCTGCACATGCGCGAAACCAAGCCTCAGTGTCACAGAGGCTTCGTGCATGCACAGACGAGCGGCAGCTGGGAACCCGGAAGAGATGCGGCGTCCTGGAACGCAGAAGCGTTCTCAGAGCCGAGAAGGCAGAAAACTTGGAAATGAGATGAAGGGGGGCTACTGACGAACACAAAAACAAATACGTCTGCCATAAATGAAAAAACAGGAGAGATTTCAGACCTTGCCAGCCGAGAAGGAGCTTCTGCCCGACGTCCGTCCTGTTACACGAGGGCCGCCTCCCTTCCACTATAGGGGTATTATGAGCCCTAAGAACCACTCGCCCGCTTGTAGCAGGGCCCTGGTTTGCACCGCACAGCTTGGCACCAGGAGCAGGAAACATCCCAACTGGACATCGTACAGAAACCAACGTGATGTAGGGTCCATGGAGGAGGACAAAAAAGGAACACAGTCCCTAGCGGTAAGCTCAAACTTATGGGTATGGGGTCCTATAGCATTGGAGAGGAGACGGGGTTAACCCACACGTAGTCTGCCATGGAGTCCGTCAGGAAAATGCATTTTTCTTCGGCAAAATTTATACTGCTACATATCTTTGGTAAAAATAACTCAAATTGGTGTATATTATTTGGTCTTTGTGAACGTTATAGAGTCCACAAGCTATGGTGCCAATCTCTGAAAATTGATTACACCTGAAGTACTGATGGCCTATCTCATTTCTTGAGATCCTAACAAGCCAGAACAACACAAATACCCCCCAAATGACCCCTTTTTGGAAAGTAGACATTCCAAGGTATTTAGTAAGAGGCATGGTGAGTTTTTTGAAGTTGTAATTTTTTCCCACAATTCTTTGCAAAAAGGGCTTTCACACTGGAGAGGAGCACTGGTAGGATGCTAAAACACGTCCTGCTAGCCGCGCCCCTGCCCATCGAAAGTGGTGCTTTGCGGGCGCTTTTAACTCTTTATTCGGCCGCTAGTGGGGTTAAAAGCACCCCGCTAGCACCCGAAAATCACCGCAAAAACAACGGTAAAGCGCCACTAAAAATAGCAGCATTCTACCGCCGACGACGCAACGCCTCAGTGTGAAAGTAGCCTAAGATGGGCACCTTAACGATCACAACATACAGGGATATACGATTTATCATTGGCATAAACACATCACACACATCACAGGTTGAACTGGATGGACTGATGTCTTTTTTCAACCATACCGACTATGTAACTATGTAACAGTAAGAGTTGTGAAAATAAGGAACAGACTCCCTCAAGAATTAGTTCTGGCCAGCTCAGTAGATGCATTCCTAAGGCCGGGTTCACACTGGGGCGACAAACGCTCCGACATTGGGAGCTCATGTCGCATGACGTGTGAAAATCAATGTTTCCCTATGGGAGCCGTCTTAACTGGTCCGACACATGTCGGTCCGACTTTGAGAATGCTCCCTGAACTACTTTGGTCCGACTTTGATCCGACTTCAGCCCATTGACGATCATTGAAGTCGGATCAAAGTCGGACCGCAGTCTTGCATGATCCGACTTTGGCATGCGACTTGTGCTCTGCACTCTTGAGGGGGAACTCCAGGCCAAATTTTAAATAAAAAACCGGCATGGGTTCCCCCTCCAGGAGCATACCAGGCCCTTGGGTCTGGTCTGGATTTGAAGGGGAACCCCTACGCCGAAAAAACGGCGTGGGGTCCCCCCAAAATCCAAACCCTTATCCGAGCATGCAACCTGGCAGGCCCCAGGGGAAGAGGGGGGACAAGAGAGCGCCCCCCCTCCCTCCTGAACCGTACCAGGCCGCATGCCCTCAACATGGGGGGTTTGGTGCTCTGGGGCAGGGGGCGACCTGCGGCCCCCCCACCCCAAAGCACCCTGTCCCCATTTTGATGAGGACAGGGCCTCTTCCCGACAACCCTGGCCGTTGGTTGTCAGGGTCTGCGGGCGGGGGGCTTATCGGAATCCGGGAGCCCCCTTAAATAAGGGGACCCCCAGATCCCAGCCTCCCACCCTATGTGAATGAGTATGGGGTACATCGTACCCCTACCCATTCACCTGGTGGAAAAAAAATGTCAATAAAAAACACACACAGCTTTTTTAATTAATTTATTGCACAGCTTCGGGGGTCTCCGCGCTCTGATTCTTTATTCTGCAGGGCCTCCGCTATCTTCTTCCAGCTCTTTTGCTAGCGGGGCCCGGTCTTCTCCGTCGCCTTCTTCTCCTCCTGCTCTCCGATTCTTCTCTCGCTCTCCGGTTCTTCTCTCGCTCTCCGGTTCTTTCTTCCACCGGGCCTCCGCTATCTTCTTCCAGCTCTTTTGCTAGCGGAGAGGCCCGGTCTTCCCGTCGTCTCGTCCGGCTCTCCGTTGTCCTTCTGCCCGCCCCTCCACTATCTTCTTCCAGCTCTTTTGCTAGTGGAGGGGCCGGTCTTCCCGTCGCCGTCGCTGTCTTCTTCTCTCTTCTCCTCCTCGATGTTGACTCATCGCTTCCTCCCGCTGTAATACTGGCTGTTCGCTCCGCTCCCAATTAATATAGGCTTCTCATGGCCTCACAGTCACATGCTCCGGGTGGCCCGGAGCATGTGACTGTGACGTCATGGGAGCATGTGACTGTGACGTCATGAGAAGCCTATATCAATCGGCGCGCACACCCAGCATTAGAGCGGGAGGAAGCGACGTGTCAACATCGAGAAGGAGAAGAGGGAAGAAGACGCCGATGGCGACGACGGGAAGACCGGCCCCTCCACTAGCAAAAGAGCTGGAAGAAGATAGTGGAGGGGCCGGCAGAAGGACAACGGAGAGCCGGACGAGACGACGGGAAGACCGGGCCTCCGCTAGCAAAAGAGCTGGAAGAAGATAGCGGAGGCCCGGCGGAAGCAAGAATTGGTATGTGTATATGGAGGTTTTCTATTTGTTTGTTTTTTTCTATTGTTTGAAGTAGAACCACTTTTTCGACCTGACTAACTATGTAACCTGCACCTTTTTATTTTATCACTTACTTAGCAGATACATGCTGCCCATAATAATGAGGCCTAATCTGCTTTGCAGTGCTGTTATCTTTCAACATATAAGACAGGCTTGCTTTAATGACCAATATTAAAGTCCGGGTCTCAGTTTAGATTTTGAAGTAGTGAAGAGCCGCAATGAAAGAATGTGAAGGCCACATGTGTTTATCACTACACATTCAATGAGTAATTAGTAGTTGTGTTTCACAAATCACATGGTTAACACAGTTGTTACAGTAACATTCACTGCAGAAAAATCTGATAAAATACACACATGTGAACTGTTTTGCTTACCAAAGCATTTGTAATTTTGCTTTAGCTAGTCATATAATTTAAACACCTGCCATACTGCTCAGCCATCTAGTTAACACTACAATTGTTTTGTTCAGTTGTACAGCTTTTTAGGAATGACTGAATTTTTCAGTTTCTCCTACGTACCCTACTGGTGAGCTGCCCTGTAACTGAACATACAACTCACTCACTTTAACTACAAACACTTAAAGTGGAGTTCCACCCTCTTTTTGAACTTTGCTGCATCCTCTCTATGAATGTCCCCTTAAGAACAATTGGCATATTTTAATTTTTTGTTTTTAAAACTTACGTTTTGCTGGGACTCTTTTTGTATCTCCCGCCGCGGCAGCTGAAAACTCTGCGCGTCATACACTGATCGCTCGGCCTCCTGGGAGATATTTGTCATCTATTCCCAGGAGGCTCATCGCGTTCCCATTTTCATGTAGGCACGCCCATCCTGCCCATCCTGCCCTCCCTCGGTCCGCCTGGTGACCACCTTCCTCCGCTCCTCCCTCCCTCCCTACCTAGCGAGCCTCAGCCTGTCACATCTCACACTGCACTGTGTGATGATGTGACAGTGACAGATGTTCTGCCCAATAAGTTCCCCAGGCAGAGGTGGAGGCGCTGAAGCGCCAGAGTGCTCCCCTCCCTCCTCCTTCTCCTCTCCTCTCTCCGCCGATCACCGCCGCCGCCACATTCCCTGCCGAAGCCCCCACCCTCCTCCCTCCTCCTCCTGTCAGAGGAGGAGAGCGAAACAGCTGCAGATCGGAGCGGCTGTCTCTGACCAGCCGCGCAGTGACGTTGCTGGGGGGGTTAGTACTAATAATGGAGGGGGGGGATTAGTACTAATAATGGAGGGGGGGTTAGTACTAATAATGGAGGGGGGTTAATACTAATAATGGAGGGGGGGTTAGTACTAATAATGGAGGGGGGGGTTAGTACTAATAATGAAGGGGGGGTTAGTACTAATAATGGAGGGGGGGTTAGTACTAATAATGGAGGGGGGGTTAGTACTAATAATGGAGGGGGGGTTAGTACTAATAATGGAGGGGGGGTAGTACTAATAATGGAGGGGGGGTAGTACTAATAATGGAGGGGGGGTTAGTACTAATAATGGAGGGGGGGTTAGTACTAATAATGGAGGGGGGGTTAGTACTAATGATGGAGGGGGGGTGGTTTGTTCTGGGGGTGGGTCAGTACTAATGATGGAGGGGGGGTCAGTACCAATGATGGAGGGGGGGTGGTTTGTTCTGGGGGGGTCAGTACTAATGAAGGAGGGGGGTGGTTTGTTCTGGGGGGGTAGTACTAATGATGGAGGGGGGGTCAGTACTAATGATGGAGGGGGGGTGGTTTGTTCTGGGGGGGTCAGTACTAATGAAGGAGGGGGTGGTTTGTTCTGGGGGGGTCAGTACTAATGATGGAGGGGGGGTGGTTTGTTCTGGGGGGGTTAGTACTAATGATGGAGGGGGGTGGTTTGTTCTGGGGGGTGGGTTAGTACTAATGATGGAGGGGGTGGTTTGTTCTGGGGGGGTCTGTACTAATAGAGGGGGTGGTTTGTCCTGGGGGGTCTGTACTAATGGAGGGGGGTGGTTTGTCCTGGGGGGGTCTGTACTAATGGGGGGGGTGGTTTGTTCTGGGGGGTCTGTACTAATGGAGGGGGGGAGGAAAGCCACACAGCCTGGCGCCATCCCTGGCAGAGAAAGGAATGGAGTCATTGCCAGAATACAGATCTGGGCTCTACCCAGTGGAGTCGCCACGGGCAATTCAGAGTGAGCTGACTCCTGATCAAAGGAACCGCTGTTGCTGTATCACTGGGTCAGGTGAGAGAGCCAATCGGCCATTATCTACTAACGTCCATAGGAACTGCAGTCTCTGACCATCTCCTGTACTATGTCTGCATAGATGCGATTCGATTTCCTGGGGGTGTTGCAATGTGCTGTAAATGATGCGATTTGACGTGCTGGGGTGATGCAATGTTCTGTGGGCCATGCGATTCGATGTGCTGGGGGTGTTGCAATGTGCTGTGGGCCCATGCGATTCGATGTGCTGGGGGTGTTGCAATGTGCTTTGGGCCCATGCGATTCGATGTGCTGGGGGTGTTGCAATGTGCTGTGGGCCCATGCGATTCGATGTGCTGGGGTGTTGCAATGTGCTGTGGGCCCATGCGATTCAATGTGCTGGGGGTGTTGCAATGTGCTGTGGGCCCATGCGATTCGATATGCTGGGGTGTTGCAATGGGCTGTGGGCCCATGCGATTCAATGTGCTGGGGTGTTGCAATGTGCTGTGGGCCCATGCGATTCAATGTGCTGGGGGTGTTGCAATGTGCTGGTGGCCCATGCAATTCGATGTGCTGGGGGTGTTGCAATGTGCTGTGGGCCCATGCGATTTGATGTGCTGGGGTGTTGCAATGTGCTGTGGGCCCATGCGATTCAATGTGCTGGGGGTGTTGCAATGTGCTGTGGGCCCATGCGATTCGATGTGCTGGGGGTGTTGCAATGTGCTGTGGGCTCATGCGATTCGATGTGCTGGGGGTGTTGCAATGTGCTGTGGGCCCATGCGATTCGATGTGCTGGGGGTGTTGCAATGTGCTGTGGGCCCATGCGATTTGATGTGCTGGGGGTGTTGCAATGTGCTGTGGGCCCATGCGATTCGATGTGCTGGGGGTGTTGCAATTTGCTGTGGGCCCATGCGATTCGATGTGCTGGGGGTGTTGCAATGTGCTGTGGGCCCATGCAATTCGATGTGCTGGGGGTGTTGCAATGTGCTGTGGGCCCATGCGATTCGATGTGCTGGGGGTGTTGCAATGTGCTGTGGGCCCATGCGATTCGATGTGCTGGGGTGTTGCAATGTGCTGTGGGCCCATGCGATTCGATGTGCTGGGGGTGTTGCAATGTGCTGTGGGCCCATGCGATTCGATGTGCTGGGGGTGTTGCAATGTGCTGTGGGCCCATGCGATTCGATGTGCTGGGGGTGATGCAATGTGCTGTGATTGATACACACACATACCCCTCATCCCTCACCTTCAAATACAGAAATCTGTTGCTAAGGGTAAGAGCTTTAAAAATGTCCTAATTGTAAACTAAATCATTTGTTTCTGTGCAGATATATCTACATAATAAGATTATATATATATATATATAATGTAGATATATCTGCACAGAAACAAATGATTTTGTTTACAATTAGGAATTTTTTAAAGCTCTTACCCTTAGCAACAGATTTCTGTATTTCTAGAATATTATTGCTTGTATATACTGAAGGGGAGGAGGGGAGGAGATGTTTACATAAATAGGGGGCAGCAACTTGCTATGAAACTGGAGAGCAAATATAACATGAAACTGATACCGATTACACTGCTTGTGATATCCAGGAAGACATATGCAATCTGGCTTCAGATGCCCACACTTAAAATGGCCACGGCCTATTTCTAGTTTATACACTATCTAAATGCTGTAATAACCTAACAAAACAGATCTTAGTTTACAGACTAACTTTACTAGAATACATTAAAATTGTGTATTCTAGGGGTATTTTTATTTAAAAAGTGTCATTTCGGCCGGAACACCACTTTAACTTGGACTAGGGACACTCAAGCACATGACAAGGAGTCCTTTTACCTGCCTACTCATTGAACTATTAATAAGTAGTTTAATAATACTAATTAACCACCCTGAATTGTAGAATCTGAACTTTCTCATGGCATACACTGTTCTTGAAGCTGTAAACTACACCTTAATTACTGTGTACAAGCAAGAGTCTCACAGACACAGAATAACCTCCAGTACATGTACAGGAGTATGTAACATGTACATAAATGTTGTATTTTTTTACCATATATATTAAAGCTTTGTTTTACTAATAAACATTTAAAACATGATTTGCAGAGCATTATGGGTTATTCAAACAGACATAAGTAATCATCATCGTTCAGGCTCAGTCTCTCAAACTGAAACCTCAGTCAGAGATGTCTGTTAAAGTGATTCTAAAGTCTAGAGGTTTTTTACCGTAATGCATTCTCTGCATAAAGGTATAAAACGCCCCACCACCTGTCATACCCACCACATCCACTTACCTGGTTCCTGTCCTGCGCTGTCTTGGCTCCAGCACCACTCCCCTCGTATCCTGCTTTCAGAGGAGAACTTGAGGGTAGACGGACACATAGGTTCCTGCTGATGTCAGTCAAACTCCTGAGAGGAGGGTTCAGGGGCGTGGCTTACTGGTGCTGTGAGTGCCTATAGATGCACACTGCCTGGCTTAAGAGTGCAGATGCACGGGTGCCTTTTTAGCACCTGGCTTGCTCCCAAAAGAGGGAGAAGCTGACAGCACCAGCAGGGGACTGCCAGAAGAAAAGATAAAGGACCCTTCTGTGCAATAATGCAGCACAGAGTAGGTAAGTATTACTATATTTTTATTTTAAACACAAAAAATATGGCCTTTACTATCACTTTAAGGGATTTGTGATTTCTCTTATTTATTCATATGTGTGTTATTCATATGCCATGTATTTCAATTTGAGCTATCAAGATCTATAAATGACAGTTTTTTTTTCCAAAATGAAATCCGCTGAAAACATGTGAAACAAAATCTAAATCTCCAGCTGCTTGTTCAGGAGAAGAATACACAATATTATTACTGTATGCAATATTTCATGTTTAACTAACATTTTTTTTTTCAGTCATAACCATAAAAAAGGAAAATAAAATATGTACAAAGCCACTATGCAGTACCTTTACTCATGGAACTTTACACATGTCACCTGTCTTTTCAGATATACTGCATTCTGTTGAATTCCTGAAGAAGTCACTTAGTCATATATTGTATGTATTTAGCAATGCTGGAAATAGCAGTTTACTAAATTTGATATATACTGTACTTTAAGTATATTTTATGTATATTCAAAACAGTTACCTGCAAGAGAGTTAACTGGAATGTCATTGGAATGTACAATTTAGTAAAAAGTATACCAAATACACTGAGCACAATTTTAAACGCAACACTTTTGTGTTTGCCCCTATTTATAATGAGCTGAACTCAAATATTTATGACCTTTTCTATGTACACAAAAGGCCTATTTCTCTCAAATATTGTTCACAAATCTGTCTAAATCTGTGTTAGTGAGCACTTCTCCTTTGCCAAGATAATCCACCCACCTCACAGGTGTGGCATATCCAGATGCTGATTAGACAGCATGATTATACAATAAAAGGCCAGTGCAGTTTTACTGTATTTGGGGGTCCGAAAATCAGTCAGTATCTGGTGTGACCACCATTTGCCTCACGCAGTGCAGCACATCTCCTTCACATAGAGTTGATCAGGTTGTTGATTGTGGCATGTGGAATGTTGGTCTATTTATCTTTAATGGCTGTGTGAAGTTGCTGGATATTGGCAGGAACTGGAACATGCTGTCGTATACACCAATCCAGAGCATCCCAAACACGCTTAATGCATGACATGTCCGGTGAGTATGCTGGCCAAACTGGGATGTTTTCAGCTTCCAGGAATTGTGCACAGATCCTTGCAACATGGGGCCATGCATTATCATGCTGCAACATGAGGTGATGGTCGTGGATAATTGGCACAACAATGGGATTCATCCGTAAAGAGAACACCTCTCCAAAGTGCCAGACGCCATCGAATGTAAGCATTTGCCCACTCAAGTCAGTTACAACGACGAACTGAAGTCAGGTTGAGACCCGTATGAGGATGATGAGCATGCAGATGAGCTTCCCTGAGACAGTTTCTGACAGTTTGTGCAGAAATTCTTTGGTTATGCAAACCGATTGTTGCAGCAGCTATCCGGGTGGCTGGTCTCAGACGATCTTGAAGGTGAAGATGCTGGATGTGGAGGTCTTGGACTGGTGTGGTTACATGTGGTCTGCGATTGTGAGGCCGGTTAGATGTACTGCCAAATTCTCTGAAACGCCTTTGGAGATGGCTTATGGTAGAGAAATAAAAGTCAGCATGCCAATTGCACACTCACTCAAAACTTGCACATTTTAGAGTGTCCTTTTATTGTGGCCAGTCTAAGGCACACCTGTGCAATAATCATGCTGTCAATCAGCATCTTGATATACCACATCTGTGAGGTGGATGGATTATCTTGGGAATAGAGAAGTGCTCACTAACACAGATTAAGATTGATTTGTGAACAATATTTGAGAGAAATAGGTCTTTTGCGTACATTGAAAAAGTCATAGATCTTTGAGTTCAGCTCGTGATAAATGGGGGCAAACACAAAAGTGTTGCGTTTAGAATTTTGCTCAGTGTATGTTTACTTTGAATAAAAAATATTTTTTATTTTTTTGCACATGTTTAGAAATTTAAACTGACCACAGCTTTAATTTATTCTCTAAGGTTCATTTTGCAAAGTGGATATTTACTTTGATGGTGGCCAACAGTCTACTTATTTACAGTAATAAATCACACCTATTGTTTCCCTTACATTTTACCATTCTCCCCATTCATATATATCATTCACATTGTCTCCATCTCTGCTTTCTGTCTCTGTTTCATGCACATGTGTACCATCTGCTGTCCCTGTCATTTCTGTTGATGATTATTTCCGGCATGGCTTGGACGAGACATTGACACCAGCCATCACAAAAGTGAATCAGCCCTGCTAACTTAATAACGTAATAACTGTCTATGCAATCTCTTTTGTTTGAAAAGGGACATGTCTCCAGCTTCACAGACCCTCACATATCCAAATGAGCTGCAAACAGAAATCAAGCTTGGTCTCTGTGAGTAGGTGGTTATATGCCACCACTAATTGGCATGTTTTCATTTTGTGTACTGTACCAACAGGCATTTATGTTAGAATGAATACTGCTACTAGTTTGTGTCTGGTGATGGAAATTAGTTATCCCACAAATGACCAGCCTTTCATCTCTCAGTGGAAGGAAGTGGCGTCTCCCACCCGACTCCTTTCTCAAAGGAAGATAATTATTCAGCCAGGCTAGCACAAATTGATACATCAATAGTCTGACCAAACTCAGGAGGCATATTCATTGTTTATCTGTCAATCTGCATCAATCATTTAACTGGTGACTTATTAGATTTCAGCGCTCTATTTTCATAACTTCTTAGATTGTAACAGCTTTGTATTTTTTATGTATTGTGCTCACCCCTTGTTTTTGGCATAATAAAATGATAAAAATACAATAGAAAATTGGTCTACTATATATTTTCACAAAAGAGTATGATTGCTATCTGCATGTCCAGTCACCTCCTATTGGTATTGTGAGAAAACCTTTTCATCTAAATCTGCATTAATCCCTTTAGCTGTTGAACTGCCTGGATTATAACAACCTTTGTTGCAGATTCCTACCTTTTGTTATTCTGAAGAAATCAATGTTTGTTTCTCTGTGCCTCTGTGCCAAGTGAGCCTAATGGGAGTGGTTTCATAATGATGAAGCAGTTGTGCAGCTGCAGAGCACTAATGAGGAAATCTGCTGTGCCTGCATCCCTTTAGACGTGTTCCTATTGGGTGTATCTCACCAAAAATTACATTTTTATTCTAGAGGGTGCCTGAAATCTGACTTGTATCTTAGGCAGACTTCTGGGAAAATTTGTGAGCCAATCACACAGGCAGGAAATTATGTTTCTGGGGGGTGGTAAGTACACATTCTGTGTACAGAACAACTCCAGGTAGCCATATTGCATTACATTTTCAGAAAATTACAGCTGCTGCAGATTGACAAGGAAAGGTAATTTTTAATAACATTCAATTACAATATGACTTGTGTTGCAATTTTATGGGCTATGTTATTTTTTCTTTATTTCCTATTTTCTTCCTCTATGAAAATGGAGTTACCTTTTAAGTTTTTAATTTGAACAGAAGAGGATAAATGTATCCCCGGGCAACTTGTATGTGTATGTGTCCGTGGGCAACTTGGGTTAAAATGTAACTTTCTGATTCAAAACTTAGCTTTCAGATTAGTGAAGTCAACTAAATTATAAATTGGGGTGTGCAAATAGGTTAGAAAACAGACAATTCCTTTTACTGGGCAAACAAATATTTGCTAGATAATATGAACTTAAAGGGGTTGTAAACCCCCATGTTTTTTCACCTTAATGCATCCTATGCATTAAGGTGAAAAAACTTCTGTCACTGACCAGCCTCCCGTTTTACTCACCTGAGCCCTGTAATTCCCACACCGGAGACACGCTCTTCCCCTCTGCCCGTTGTCTTGGCTCTTGAATGGATAGATTGATAGCAGCGCAGCCATTGGCTCCCGTCCAAATCCAATGACGTGGACGCCGAGGGGGTGGGACCGAGTCCGGCATTCTGCATCTATGGATGCAAATGCTGGATTCGGGAGCACGCCCGCAAGGTAACCCCCTGAGAGACCGCTTCTCCTAGGGGGTTATACGATGCGGGGAAGAGCTACCAGCGGGGGACGGCAGAAGTCGAGAATCGGGGGCCACTCTGTGCAAAACAAACTGAACAGTGGAGGTAAGTATGACATGTTTGTTATTTAAAAAAAAAAAACGCTTTACACTCACTTTAATTTGCAATGGCAAGAGGGGTAAGCCCTTGTGTGGATATTTGTGTTTAAAATTGCATGGATTATTAACATGTATTTTACACTTTCGTTTCTTGACAAGCAGTGTCATTCATTTCATTATCCATGCTTAAGGACTTCAGTGCTTAGAAATTTCTGCATGTATGATTTTTAAAACCACTGTATACAACCGTATACAGTATAATGCAAAACACTGCTATATTAGAGAGGTTGTATTTAAATAAGCCCTTATTTATCAAGCAAGTGCTTGTATGGGATACAAATGGCTGCAACTTATTTATTAAACAATTTTTTGTAATTTTGAGTCTTTGTTTGACCCCTGTACCTGTAATTCCAGGAAGACAATTGAATTTTTACATATGCAGCATGAGAATATTAGAACACGTAGGCTTTATATTGATGCTGTATCACTTCTGACAAGTAGACCAGTGCTTAGTAAATCTATCACAATTAAATGAGCGCTTTTTCTCTCCAGCAGTAGCACACTGGATAATTAATTCCCCCTTCCCTAGCTGTTTAAATAATTTACAAAAGTTTTTCTTCCTTTGATAATGGTACGCCATATATCATAGTATTTATCTAAATGTATCTTTTTAAATTGTATCTCATGGTAATGGGCATCTAAAGTTTGTTGGGTCTAGATATAAATATAACTGTGTATATCATTGATGTCCTTTTGTGTTTGCAGTTACAAGATAGGCTGAATGAGCAAACAATTACAACACAAGACAAGAAAGCACTTAGGGATGTCCATGACAAACTTCAGATACTAGAGGGTTGACAGTTCTGCAATAAACATGTATCCTAATCACACCAAAGATACAGAAAACTAGATAAAGATTAAATAGTTGCAGGAACTCGCTACTCTCTCATCAGTATGTGTGGTCTCATTAGAACATTGTTAAGACATGTAGGGACAGAAGAGAAAGATTTTTGTATGGTACAACCCAGGTTTTTGAAAAAAACATTTACAATCTCAGAAATGCTTCTAATTTAATCCCGTTGATTAAACAATATAACAAGGTTATTGTAGTTCTGTTTTATAGATTCACATGTTGTGCATTGGCTATATATAACAAGCACTGTAAACCATTGTCTTATTTTGTGGAATTAATTTGTTCACTGTTTAGTTGAACATAAATCCAATAAAACTCTGTTGAAGCCATCATAAAAATGTGTTTATGCCACTACTTCTTTGCTCTCATCTTTTTATGTAAAAGGCTTTTTGTTGCATCTTTGTAAAACGACACTGTTCTGATGGTAGTGACTAGAGATGAGCAAAATGTTTGGTTTGGTTAGCAGGGGGTTCATTAAATTCTACAAAAAGTCAAAAAAATTCAAAACTTAAAGCCGAAGTTTAATTTTCCTATAATTTGCCTTCCCTGGTTCCTCCTTTTCCGCTTATCAATATAATTATAACCCTTTTAAATAAAATGCCTCTGGCTACATTAGCATGCAGACTGTACTAGATAATTCTTGCATGTGTAGCAACCTCACCCCTCTCACCCCTTCTCATTCTCGGCTTGTCTTTCTTCGTCTAGGGGTGTTAGTGCTGGGGGGAGGGATGAGATACACCACGGCCCATGTCCTCCATAGTGAAGAGGTGAAGGCCAGAAAGATCGGGCTTTGTGTAGGTGTCCTAGAGTCAAGTCCTGTCCTTCATCCTTGACTCCTTTGCTCCTAGTAACCAGAGTTCCACACAGTGAATAGGTCCAACACAGTTTTATTCTTCTCAGCGAATAAACACACAGCACAGTTAAGTTGGATTCTTTTGCAACAACTTAGTAGTAATGGGAATAGGTCGAGGCACAATCCTTTCCCTTCTCTTGCCAACCACTGTGGTATCACCAGTGGCGAATAGTCACTGCCACTGACTATGTGAAGTAGAACGTGAATTACCTTCGCTAGCACGGCCCCTGTCAGGGGAAAAATATCCGTCCAAGGGAGATACCGGAGGCCTCTCTATCACCAGCGATGCTGAGTCGGACTCTCCAGAGAAGTTCCGCTCACCAGACCTCACAAACTCAGACACGGGCACCCAAGGAGTTGGGGCCCCCTCGGATTCCTCCACCCTCGCGGAACTCAGTCGAAGGTACTGAGCCCCAGGCATCCGCCATAGTACCTCACCCCAGGCTAAAGGTGCCTGAGATGGACTCCATCTCCGCTCCGGCCAGGTCAAGGGCACCTGGGCCCGGAACACCGGAACGCCAGCACCCAAGCTGAAGGTGCCTGGGTGCGGCCGCGTCCTCCAACTCTGAACTCTGAACCCCGTGGTAAGGGCGTCCACACCTTTTATCCCCTCTCCCTTTGCGTCACAGCGGGTTCCCCGCCCCGCTGAACCAGCTCCAGGGAGGACAAAAAGGCACAGTCTTGCGGTGTGAGTTCACCCCCGGCAACAACGCCACCTGTAGGCCGCAGGGAACCTCACACCGCCAGAGTCCTCCAAGAACCATAAAAGGGTCTCAGATTCCCTAGCAATCAGTGCATCTGGGTTACACTACCACCCAGATGCTTCCCCTAAATTCAAATACCCGGGTCTGTCCGAGAAGAAACCCATTTGCTCCAATGAGTGCTGCATAATGAAAAAAAAAAAACACAATCGTTACGCAACACCGCCACCTGGTGGTAATGCCGCGGTCAAGACACTTATCAAATCCAGATGAACTTTCCTCTCTTGTTCTCTCTTTTTTTTTTCTTGTGCCCCTACACTGACTAAAACCCCAAAGTCACTGATTTCTCTAAAGTGCAAGGAGAAGGAGGGAGAACAAAACAGTAACAGCTCCCATTTCTCCAAAGAGTAGAATGCCCAAATACAAAAAAAAAATAGGGCACAGTCCTTGTGTTCCGGCAAATGCACTCCGAAAAGTTCAGCAATGAGCAGCAAGAAAGAACACACAGGAGTCTTTTTCTCCTAAAGGTAAAACTTTGGATGCGGCAGAAACACAGGCTTCAAATGCTTGTCAAACGCCTCCATGTTATACTCAACATTTCCTCCATCCTTGCGACAAATCACCACTCTGTCCGCATGGATATGCCTTCCCAGCATCCACTTAGCTTTACAGTCCTGAAACTTCTTGGTGACCGTTGGTGAACAAGAAAAGTATCGGCGTGCTTGAGGTACTTTGAGTTTGTCCCAAACAAAGGCATTGTACCACCTCTGGCGAAAAACTTCCACCTCGTAGAGCAATTCTCGAGGCAGGTATGGGTACTCCCACCCATACTCTTAGGCAACTTTCTGGCCAAAGAGAAGCTGCAGCCTTGACAAAGGTGGCATTGTGACACGGTCTCCTTCTCCAGGTAACACAATTGCTTCTGGATGGCGAGGTGCATTCACCACAGGGGCCCGCAGTGACTGGTGTTGCATTCCCGCAACAGGAGCAGGTGAAATAGAAGTTGAATCCAGAAGAGGGATTTCAGACAGTGGACCAGATTCTTCCCTAGGCGCCGAGGCCTCCACCCGGGGTGTACTATCCCCAGTAGACATAGGTGGGTCCCTTGTGACACGGGACGAGGGTAACTTCATCTTGTCCAATCCCTTTCAGTGGAAGATTTCATCTATCTCCCCATCATCGCCATTGTCAGACAATGAATCCAGGTCGGAGGTGTCATAACACTCAGCGGGCAGATAATTCCCAGTCACGGAACCATCCCCCTTGACTGCCTCCACCGACTGTGGGCTTCTGCCACCTTTAACCACACAGACAGTCCCAACCCCTGGCTCACCTGGGCCTTCAGAAGAACAGGGATGTCCAGGACTCTTCCCTCCGGATCCATCCAGGCCAGGCAAGCGGCGGGGCGAAGCTCTTCCACGACCACACGAGGCCATCACTAGGCCGACTTTCCTCTTCGGCGGTCGGAGCAGGGAGCTGCTGGTGACCGAGGCAGCATCCTCGGATTTTTCTCTTTTAATCTCCGTTTGGGCAGTCACTTCGTCCTGGTCAGTGCGCACAGGAATACCCACCATGGCATCGATCTCTCCCTCTGGAGTGGCAGTACCTGTGAGGTAGTTGAGGTGGAAGGCGCGAGGCCTTTCTGTGGATGGCTCCACCTCGAAGAGAAACTCCTTGCAGACCTCACATCGCCCGAACGGCTTCAAGTTGACCACCAGTCCCGAGCAGCTGGGACAGATCACACCGAGGGCCTCTATGTCTCTGCATGTATACAGAGCCAAACATCCACGGGGCCTAAGTCTGATTCCTGTGTCCATAATGGGAGCAGCAAAGGAAGTCATGTCCGTGAAAGAAGAAGCTGAAATCCACGGAGTGTTTGAAGTCATCTTTCCTGTTCGCTGCTCCAATGCACACTGACCCACCCGCGCCGGAATCTCCACATGCGTACGTCCACATGGCCAGATTCCTCCCACACTCTGCACTTGTTCACGGGCTTTCCCTTTTCCCCGCCCACAAACTACGCAGCTATGGTTTGCCTCGTGTCGCGTTGGCCAATATGGCCGACCTACTCGGAACTCCTCCGGGCAGCAAAGTTCAGTTTCAGACACCATACACATCCCGGACATGATGCCCCCACGTGTAGCGACCTCACCCCTCTCACCCCTTCTCATTCTCGGCTTGTCTTTCTTTGTCTAGTGGTGTTAGTGCTGGGGGGAGGGATGAGATACACCACGGCCCATGTCCTCCATAGTGAAGAGGTGAAGGCCAGAAAGATCGGGCTTTGTGTAGGTGTCCTAGAGTCAAGTCCTGTCCTTCGTCCTTGACTCCTTTGCTCCTAGTAACCAGAGTTCCCCACAGTGAATAGGTCCAACACAGTTTTATTCTTCTCAGCGAATAAACACACAGCACGGTTAAGTTGGATTCTTTTGCAACAACTTAGTAGTAATGGAAATAGGTCGAGGCACAATCCTTTCCCTTCTCTTGCCAACCACTGTGGTATCACCAGTGGCGAATAGTCACTGCCACTGACTATGTGAAGTAGAATGTGAATTACCTTTGCTAGCACGGCCCCTGTCAGGTGAAGGATATCCGTCCAAGGCCTCTCTGTCACCAGCGATGCTGCGCCGGACTCTCCAGAGAAGTTTTGCTCACCAGACCTCACGAACTCAGACACGGGCACCCAAGGAGTTAGGGCCCCCTCGGATTCCTCCACCCTCGCGGAACTCAGTCGAAGGTACTGAGCCCCAGGCATCCGCCATAGTACCTCACCCCAGGCTAAAGGTGCCTGAGATGGACTCCATCTCCGCTCCGGCCAGGTCAAGGGCACCTGGGCCCGGAACACCGGAACGCCAGCACCCAAGCTGAAGGTGCCTGGGTGCGGCCGCATCCTCCAACTCTGAACTCTGAACCCCATGGTAAGGGCGTCCGTCCCTTTTATCCCCTCTCCCTTTGCGTCACAGCGGGTTCCCCGCCCCACTGTACCAGCTCCAGGGGAGGACAAAAAGGCACAGTCTTGCGGTGTGAGTTCACCTCCGGCCCCCGGCAACAACGCCACTTGTAGGCCGCAGGGAACCTCACACCACCAGAGTCCTCCAAGAACCATAAAAGGGTCTCAGATTCTCTAGCAATCAGTGCATCTGGGTTACACTACCACCCAGATGCTTCCCCTAAATTCAAATACCCGCTACACATGTAATGCTAGGCTTCCAAGATTTAATGATGATCCCCTTGTAATCTGACATTTTGAGTAAAAAGAGTAGGCCAGACTAAGTAGGCTGAGGAGAAAAGGGCTAAATAATGCAGAACATCCCTCATCCAGAAAACTAAGTGGGCTCTATTTGACTTATTGCAGATTCTAATGCAAACTATGAGAAACTCACTGTGTGCAGTGAAAACAAACTAAGTGATTCTTAATACAAATCTTGAAAATACATTCTGGCCAGTATCAAAGCTAATGGGTAAGAGATTGAAGTAAAATAGGCATGGGGAGGTGGGACTTGTCCTGGGGGACATGCACCAATTTTTTTTTTTTTTAAATATTGTAAAATGGGGAGAGAGTCCTCCTTTTAAAAGAAAATTTCATGGCAATAAGGGAAAAATTATAATTCCTTTTAATATACATGCTTGGGAGATGCCTTTAAGTTGGGTAGTGTTAGCAAGACTGTATTCTTGCATTACATATTTTAGATATGTAATTCATTGTTTACCAATTACATTTAGCTTGGCTTAAATACAGCATCATCACCCTAATCTGATTAATTTCAAGTTTAGTGTGTAGCATCAGCAGCAAAAGTTTTGTATTCATTGGTAATCCAAGACTGGTTAATTTTTGTGAAAGTAAGCTGGTCCACAATATCAGCAGATGGGTGGATTTGCCTCTCTGTAACAAAACCACCTGCTGTGCTGAAGGTCCTCTCAGCACATTGGATTCATGGCAAACCAGAAGCTCCAGTGCATATTGTTCAAATTTTGGCCAGTGGTCCAACCTTGACACCATATAATCCATGAGATCTCTACTTTTGGGAGCATCTGCATCAGCCCTCGATCAGATGTAGCAAGCAATCACAAGGTTCAGGTGCAGCCTGTCAGTTCTGTGTGCGGCTGGCCCTGACGTCTGTGGATAAACTAAAAAGGAAAAAAAACCACCACTGCTGCTCCTCTATTCAGGGATCAGAGGATAATGCCTTGTACACATGATCGGATTTCCGATGGAATAAAATCCGATGGAATTTTCCATCGGAATTCCGATGAAGCTGACTTCCAACAGTCTTGCATACACACTGTCAGACTAAATTCCGACCGTCCAAAACAAAGTTGACGTAAAACACTCAGACGAGCCGAGAAAAATTAAGTTCAATGCTTCCGAGCATGCGTCGACTTGATTCTAAACATGCGTGGATTTTTCTCCGATGGAATTCCACACAGACGATCGTAATTTCCCATTGGAAAAATTTAAAACTTGTTCTATTTTTTTACTCTTTTACCCATTTTTTATGGGGCCCATACACGATCAGAATTTCTGATGAAACAAGTCCATCGGATTTTATTCCAACAGAAATCCGATCGTGTGTACAATGCATTAGAGTCACGTAGGTTATCAAAGAGGATCCTGTCATCATCAGTCTCCCTCTGGGATGGTGGCAGTAGATCATCTAATTTACCCTCAGGGTCCAATAGTATGGCCACCCAATAGTGGTCCTTCTTTTTGATGCCCCAAATACTGGGGATCTTGCGCAGGCATTTGAGTATAAAAGTCCTCTGTGTCACTGGGGAAAACACTGCCCTCAACAAGCAGAGCTCTATCACCAGTCCCTCTATCTTGGAGTACATCCCTGATGTCCAGGGCATGAGAGGGTAGCTTAGAGATCATATCTTTTAACGCCATGCAGCATTTTGTTTTAGAAGCTTAAAATGTTCCTCAGAAAGAACAGCTTGCATGTAAAAGGTTAAAGTGTTTTCTACATTGGCTAGTAGTAGTTAGTCAGACTCAAATGGATTTGTTCTGTAATGATATAGACCTTTGGCCACTTATCCAAATGGTTTTCTAGGTTTAACTAAGTTCCCCCTTTGCATTATTGATCCTGCTCCACATTATAAGCCCCTTGCATGGAGTCACTGGTTGTTATAGTACTGGCGAATGGCTTGCCTGCACCATGGAAGTGCATGACGCTGTGTGACACCATTACCAATTTTGGCATTGAAGTACATGAAAAACTGTGTCTCATATTGAATCAATACAGGACTTAACTTAAATATCTGGTAAGATTCAGGGATCCAGAGATAAGTCTCAAATATTGTACTGGGGTCTTTCTGCAGTGGGATCTTTCAGCCAGGTATTTGAGTGACTGGCTGCATGTAGGGTGACCACATTTCCAAACTACCATTCAGGGACACTCCCCCTTCCCAAAAATCAGCTTGTGCTGTAGCGAATCACAGCACAGTGACTGGACACAAGAGGCAGGATTTATGATTTCTCCAATCACAAGCAGGGGGCGGGGATTGTGCTCCTCCAGGCATTTCCGGCCAGGGCAAGTACTGTCAGTGAGTAAAGCAGTGATGTGGCGGCATTTTTTTGGGGGCATCTGATTGGCCCGTGGGGGTAGCTGTGTGAGTTTCATTCCGGGACACTGTATTGTCCTGGAATGAAGGTGCCCGGGACAGACCTTCAAAATGCGGGACTGTCCCGGGCAATCCGGGACACGTGGTCACCCTAGCTGCATGCGAGTCTTTGCTGATAAATCCTTCTAGTAGCAGCTCTCTGCTCCCACTTATCATATTTCTTCTAGAGTGCTTCCTGGTTATCTCCCCAGGTCTTGCAATTCAGCTTCCTATTTATTAGCAGATACAAACATAATGTCTAATTGCTGTGAACAAAACATCTTAGATATAATGAAACTGCAGTTATACTGCGGCAGGTTGGCTTCCCTGGGCGAGCTGACGTAGCTGTACGTCGGCTCTTTAACCACATGCTGACCGCCTCCTGTACATATACGTCGGCAGAATGGCACTGACAGGCACATCAACGTACCTGTACTTCCCCTTTAAGTGCCTGTCTGTGTGGTCTCGCGTGGCGCCGCCGGTGCGCTCGCGACCCTGCCGCTATCCCCGTGAGTCGGACCGCGGGTCCCGCGGACTCGATCGCCGCGGGGATCCCCGCGATCGTCTCACTGAGGTATAGAGCGGGGAGATGCTTGTGTAAACAAGAATCTCCCCGCTCTGACTAGTGACAATGACACTGATCTCGGCTCCGGAGTGGAGATCGGTGTCATGTGACACAGAGCCCATCCCCCCAACAGTAAGAAACACTATGCAGGGAACACTTAACCCCTACAGTGCCACCTAGTGGTTAACCCCTTCACTGCCAGTGTCATTTTCACAGTAATCAGTGCATTTTTATAGCACTGATCGCTGTGAAAATGACAATGGTCCCAAAAATGTGTCAAAAGTGTCCGATGCTTCCGCCATAATGTCGCAGTCACAAAAAAAATCACTGGTCGCCGCCATTACTAGTAAAAAATATTTTTTTTATAAAAATGCCATAAAACTATCCCCTATTTTGTAAACGCTATAACTTTTGCGCAAACCAATCAATAAACGCTGATTGTGATTTTTTTTGTAGAATAATACGTATCGGCCTAAACTGAGGAAAAAAATAGTTTTTTTATATATTTTTTGGGGAAATTTATTATAGCAAAAATTTAAAAAATATTGAATTTTTTTCAAAATTGTCGCTCTATTTTCGTTTATAGCGCAAAAAATAAAAACTGCAGAGGTGATCAACTACCGCCAAAGAAAGCTATATTTGTGTGAAAAAAAGGATGTCAATTTTGTTGGGGAGCCACGTCGCACGACCGCGCAATTGTCAGTTAAAGCGACGCAGTGCCGAATCGTAAAAAGTAGGCTGGTCTTACCAGCCAAAATGGTCCGGGGCTGAAGCGATTAAGATGTCCCCGGAGCCGATGCGTGATGACTGCCGGGCACTCGCAATTGCTCGTGACAGACACAAACACACAAATCCTGGTTCTGTCAGGGTAGAAAAGACAGATCGTGTGTTCCTACTAAGTAGGAACAAAGATCTGTCTCCTCCTCTAGTCAGCCACATTCCCCCCACAGTTAGAACACATCTAGGGAACACAGTTAACCCCTTAATCGCCACTTAGTGTTAACCCCTTCCCTGCCAGTGACATTTAAACAGTAATCAGTGGCTATTTTTAGCTCTGATCGCTGTATGAATGTCACTGGTCCCAAAAAAGTGTCAAAAGTGTCCGATCTGTCCGTCACAATGTTTCAGGCCCGATAAAAATCGCAGATCACCACCATTACTAGTAAAAAAATAATAATATAAAAAATGCCATAAATCTATCTCCTAATTTGTAGACACTATAACTTTTGCGCAAACCAATCAATATAAGGTTATTGTGATATTTTTTACCAAAAATATGTAGAATACATACCGGCCTAAACTGATGAAGAAATTCATTTTTTTTATTTATTTTTTTGGGGTATTTATTATAGCAAAAGTACAAAATATTGTGCTTTTTTCAAAATTGTCGCTCTTTTTTTGTTTATAGCGCAAAAAATAAAACCCGCAGAGGTGATCAAATACCACCAAAAGAAAACTCTATTGGTGGGGAAAAAAATAAATACATTTTGTTTGGGTAAAACATCGCATGACCGCGCAATTGTCAGTTAAAGTGACACAGTGCTGTATCACAAAAAATGGCCTGGTCAGGAAGGGGGCAAATACTTCCGGGGCTGAATCTGCTTGTAATTTTTTTCCCCATTCAGAACTGTCATGCTCTTCTCCACATATTATGGATAGGTGCCCAATCCAGTCAAAAATAAGCCAGATAAAGACACTGCTATCTATTATATATAGGCAATCTTTGTGCTAGGTAGAGATGAGCTTCGTGTTCGAGTCGAACATACGTTCGACTCGAACATCGGCTGTTCGATCGTTCGACGAAGATCGAACGATTTGGGCCGTTCGCGCCAAATTCGAGTGACGCGAACGGCCCACAATGCACTACGCCATCGCAGTGTCATCCAGGCGCTGTGATTGGCCAAGCATGCACTGTGACCCCGCATGCTTGGCCAATCACAGCGCCGGCAGCGAGGAGAGCAATGATTGGCCACAGGCAGGATGCCTGTGGCCAATTATTGCTGAGGGGATTTAGTACACGCCCCACACTATAAAAGGCCGCCAGCGCGGCGGCCTTGTGTAGTGTGTTCCGGAGCAGGGAAAGAGAAGCATAGGCAGGGACAGTGTCATTTTTTTCCTTTACTAATCCTGGATTCCTTGTGTTTAGGGACAGAGAAGGATAGGTAGGGAGAGTGTCAGTGTGTCATTCTGTGCTAAACCTTGTTTGTAGGGACAGAGAAGGACAGTGAGGGAAAGTGTCAGTGTGCTATTCTGTGCTAAACCTTGTTTGTAGGGACAGAGAAGGACAGTGAGGGAAAGTGTCAGTGTGCTATTCTGTGCTAATCCTTGTTTGTAGGGACAGAGAAGGACAGTGAGGGAAACTGTCAGTGTGCTATTCTGTTCTAAACCAATCTTGCTGAACCGTATTTGAAATCCTTGAGTTTAGGGACAGAGAAGGACACTCGTGGAAACTATCAGTGTGCTATTCTGTGCTAAATCTTGTTTGTAGGGACAGAGAAGGACAGTGAGGGAAACTATCAGTGTGCTATTCTGTGCTAAACCAATCTTGCTGAACCATATTTGAAATCCTTGAGTTTAGGGACAGAGAAGGACACTCGGGGAAACTGTCAGTGTGCTATTCTGTTCTAAACCAATCTTGCTGAACCATATTTGAAATCCTTGAGTTTAGGGACAGAGAAGGACACTCGGGGAAACTATCAGTGTGCTATTCTGTGCTAAATCTTGTTTGTAGGGACAGAGAAGGACACTCGGGGAAACTGTCAGTGTGCTATTCTGTTCTAAACCAATCTTGCTGAACCATATTTGAAATCCTTGAGTTTAGGGACAGAGAAGGACACTCGGGGAAACTGTCAGTGTGATATTCTGTGCTAAATCTTGTTTGTAGGGACAGAGAAGGACAGTGAGGGAAAGTGTCAGTGTGCTATTCTGTCCTAAACCAATCTTGCTGAACCATATTTGAAATCCTTGAGTTTAGGGACAGAGAAGGACACTCGTGGAAACTATCAGTGTGCTATTCTGTGCTAAATCTTGTTTGTAGGGACAGAGAAGGACAGTGAGGGAAAGTGTCGGTGTACTATTCTGTGCTAAACCAATCTTGCTGAACCATATATGAAATCCTTGAGTTTAGGGACAGAGAAGGACACTCGTGGAAACTGTCAGTGTGCTATTCTGTTCTAAACCAATCTTGCTGAACCATATTTGAAATCCTTGAGTTTAGGGACAGAGAAGGACACTCGTGGAAACTATCAGTGTGCTATTCTGTGCTAAATCTTGTTTGTAGGGACAGAGAAGGACAGTGAGGGAAACTATCAGTGTGCTATTCTGTGCTAAACCAATCTTGCTGAACATATTGCAAATCCTTGTGTTTAGGGACAGAGAAGGATAGGCAGGGGACAGTGTCAGTGTCTTTGTTGCTAAGCCTCCTGCACAGTATACACCTGAAGGTAGCCCTTATTGCTGTTTTTCCCATCTCCCTGCAGGCCATCCATTAAAATGTCTGGAAGGCAAACAAGGAGAGGCAGACAGTCAGGAGGCAAAAAAAGAGGGCAAGCAGGCTCTGTGTCTGGGGGCAACAGTGCTGGTCGTGGACGCGGTGCATTGTCATCAGCACATGGCCATGGGACACGCTTGTCCTTCTTTTCGGCAGCTGGACATGTTGAGCCACATCATGCCGAAGACTTGGTAGAGTGGATGACCAAGCCCACCTCATCCTCCTCATCCTCTCTCACCCAGGCTCAGGGTACTGGCAAAGCAGCTGCCAAAGCGTCCTCTTCTCTGGTATCATTATCTTCATTAGTCACTCCTTCCCTAGACCCACCATATCCTCCTCCTGAGGAGTCCCCCGAACTGTTTGAGCACAGTGTTGGGTACATGCTCCAGGAGGATGCCCAGCGTTTCGAAGGATCTGATGATGATACCCAGCTAGAGGAAGGCAGTAGCGTGAGAGCAGAGAGAGGGGATGCTCAAGAAGGACACCAATCTGGCAGTCATGCTCCAGCAGCTGCAGCATACTGCCAGATTGGCTCCAGTGATGAGGAGGGAGGGGATGATGAGGTCCACGTGGGTGCCTAATAGGAGAGAGGAGGAGGAGGAGGATGAGGAGGAGGCACATCTTCAACGAGGCAGGATGCCCTTGGGTGGCCAGCGTATGGGCAGCACACCGACGGAATCACACCACAGAGCTCCGCCTGTGCAGGGCGCTGCCTCTGCCCGTCATTCAAAAAGTTCTTTGGTGTGGGCCTTTTTTGAGGCGAGTGCATCAGATCGCACAGCTGCTGTTTGCAACATATGTCTCAAGCGTATATCGCGTGGCCAAAACATCAGCCGCTAGGGCACCACATGCTTGATCAGACATATGTTGACCTGCCATGCAGCTCGTTGGCAAGGCTACCTTAAAGACCCACACCAAAGAACAAAGCGGACCTCTCCTTGCACCGCATCAGCTGGGATCTCCAACCCCACTATACCTTCAGTCCTCTCTGAAACCTGCACTGAGAGGAATGAAGGTGTAGAATTAGGTGTGTCACAGCCAAGTACTTGCGGCCACTCTGCTAGCAGTACACCGACGTCCGATTCTAGCAGGCAAATTTCCCTGCCCCAGCTGCTGGACCGTCGAAAGAAGTTCACTCCCAGCCATCCACATGCCCAGCGGTTGAATGCTAGCTTGGCTAAATTGCTAGCGCTTCAACTGCTGCCTTTTCAGTTGGTAGACTCGGCCCCCTTCCGTGAGTTTGTGCAATGTGCGGTTCGTCAGTGGCAGGTTCCCAAACGCCACTTTTTCTCACGGAAGGCGATTCCGGCTCTCTACAGGTATGTGGAAGGCAATGTCTTGGCCTCGCTGGACAGGGCGGTCAGCGGTAAGGTGCATATTACCGCTGGCTCATGGTCCAGCAGGCATGGACAGGGACGTTACCTTTCTTTCACGGCCCATTGGGTCACTCTTTTGGCAGCTGGGAAGGATGCAGGACAAGGTGCAGTAGTGTTGGAGGTTGTTCCACCGCCACGCCTCCAAAATGCTACTACTGGTTGTGACACACCTCTCTCCTCCACCCCCTCCTCTTCTTCTTCCTCCATAGCCTCTTCCTGTGGTTTGTCCTCGGAACCAGCGGTGCTCCGTAGGCGTTCAAGGGGCTACGCAAGTACGCAGGCAAAAAGATGCCATGCCGTGCTTGCGCTGGTGTGTTTGGGGGACAGGAGCCACACTGGGGCAGAGGTCCTGTCTGCTCTTCAGGGGCAGGCCGAGAGGTGGTTGACGCCACGCCAGCTTAAGACAGGAATGGTGGTTTGCGACAATGGCACCAACCTCCTCTCCGCCCTCCGACAGGGACAACTGACCCATGTGCCCTGTAAGCTATGAGTAAGCGTCAATTCGTGACGTGAAACGCGTTAGCCACCCTTCCCTGCATGCACACCATCTGCATTTGTTGTTTTGGATTTATGGATTTATTTTGAATTTGGATTTTTTACCTGAAATTTTGGAATAAATAACTGTCTATACAGAGTGCGGCAGTCCAGGGTTTCTTTTTCTCCCATGCATCAGTGCAGAGCCAGCACCTGTGTGAGTGACCGGGCGGAAGCAGCTATTTGGTGAATTCTCAAGCTTTTGAGCGGTACGTTTTTCCTTTCCTCTGCCCTGTATGGCTCACGTCCTTAACCTGGTGGTGCAGCGGTTCTTGGGCAGGTACCCGGGCTTACAGGATGTCCTGAGGCAGGCCAGGAAAGTCTGTGTGCATTTCCGCAGATCTTATAATGCCAGTGCTCGCCTGGCTGAGCTGCAAAAGGAGTTGAACCTGCCCAAGAACCGCCTTATATGTGACATGCCCACCAGGTGGAACTCAACGTTGGCCATGCTGCAGCGGCTGCACACGCAGCAGAGGGCCATCAATGAGTACCTGTGCGACTACGGCACCAGGACAGGGTCAGGGGAGCTCGGGTTTTTTTCACCACGCCAGTGGGGCATGATCAGGGATGCATGCACTGTCCTGGCACCATTTGAGGAGGCCACGAGGATGGTGAGCAGTGACAGTGCATGCATCAGTGACACTGTACCTCTTGTCCACCTGTTGGAGCACACGCTGCGTGGAATAATGGACAGGGCACTTGAGGCAGAACAGAGGCAGGAAGAGGAGGACTTCCTTGCCTCTCAAGGCCCCCTTTACCCAGACAGTGTTCCTTCTGTCCCACCCATCGCACAGGAAGAGGAGGAGGAGGAGGAGGAGGAGGAGGAGGAGGAGGAGGAGGAGTAGGAGGAGGATTGTGTCAGCATGGAGGTGGAGGCTGGCACTCAGCATCATCAGCAGCAGTCTTTTAGGGATGATTTACAGTCCCAAGAAACCAGTGGACTTGTACGTGGCTGGGAGGAGGTGGCTGCGGATCATGTCGTCCTTAGTGACCCAGAGGACTCCGGACTGAATGCCTCAGCTAACCTACGCTGCATGGCCTCCCTGATCCTGCAAAGTCTGCGGAAGGATCCTCGTATTCTTCGGATCAAGGAGAGGGACCATTACTGGCTGGCCACTCTCCTTGATCCACGGTACAAGGGTAAGGTTGCGGACCTTATGTTACCGTCGCAGAGGGAGCAGAGGATGAGACAACTCCGGGAGGCCTTGCAGAAAGGTCTGTGCAACGCGTTCCCAGAGACTGGGAGGTTACAAACTCCTGGTCCTGGACAACGAGTTGCTGAGGCTTCGGGCAGTCAAAGAAGGAGCGGTGGGGAAGGTGGCCGTCTGACCGATGCGTTCAGACAATTCTTTAGTCCGCAGCCCCAAAGTATGATCGGTTCCAGCAACCATCGCCAGCGTCTGATATACATGGTGCAGGAATACCTAGAGGCAAGGTCAGACTTGGACACCTTCCCCACCGAAAATCCTCTGGCTTACTGGGTCTTGAGGATGGATCACTGGCCAGAGCTTGCACAGTATGCAATTGAGCTACTGGCCTGTCCTGCATCCAGCGTTCTTTCAGAACGCACATTCAGTGCTGCTGGAGGATTTGTCACGGATCACAGGGTGCGCCTGTCCACCGACTCGGTTGATCGACTGACTTTCATCAAGATGAACCAGTCTTGGATCACCACCAGCTACCACACACCTGATGCTGATATAACAGACTAATTGATTTTAAAATGTCACATCCCTTCAAGACTGATGCTGATGCTGAGTGCCTGTGATGTTATGTTGACTGGCTATCCTCCTCCTCCTCCTCAATGATCCGATTAATGATGATAGCTTGGAAGATCATTTTGGTTTATGGGTGCCGCCACCAGTGGCTAAGGCCCAATTTTTCAGCCCCTGTTTAACAGGGGCGTGTAATTACAATTTTTGATGCAATACTTTGCAACAGGCCTCATTGCTGTGCTCCAAGTACAGTATCTGTGAGGGGTTGCAGTGTTGTGCCACCAGTGCCTAAGGCCCAATTTTTCAGCCCCTGTTCAACAGGGGCATGCAATTATAATTATTGATCTAATAATTCACAGCAGGGCCCATTGCTGCGCCCACCAAGAGTAACTGTCAGGCCTTACAGTGTTGTGTCAACACCACCACCACCACCACCACCACCACCACCAAAGGCCCAATTTTTCAGCCCCTGTTCAACAGGGGCATGCAATTATAATTATTGATCTAATAATTCACAGCAGGGCCCATTGCTGCGCCCACCAAGAGTAACTGTCAGGCCTTACAGTGTTGTGGCACCAGCACCACCATCAAAGGCCCAATTTTTACTACCACTGTTCAACAATTATATGTTATTACAATTCCTGATATAATAGTTGACAGCAGGGCGTTCCAGCACCCACCAAGAGTAACTGTGAGTGCTTACAGTGTTGTGCCAACACCAACACCTAAGGGGCCAATTTCTGCAGAGTATATACGGCAGGTCCCTACTTTCAAACATCCAACTTACAAACGACTACTACTTGCAAACGGAAGAAGACAACAGGAAGTGAGAGGAAATCTACCCCTTGGAAGGAAAATTCTCTCCTGTAAGAATTAATATGGGAGAAAGGTGTCTCCTCTCTACTGATGCTTTATCACCAATCCTTGTTTCAATAAAAACACCACATTTCAAAAACAGTTGTCATTGGGACGAAAAGTGAGGTGAAATGTTCTGAACAGGGGCACAGACAGCAAAACAAATGTTACAGGGGTGATAACCCTTCCCTATGTTTTCCAAAAAGCTTAAAACTAGGTATTTGGGCTGGAGCTACACTTAAACAATGTAGCTGTTCAAAATTACAAACAGATTCTACATAAGAACAAACCTACAGTCCCTGTCTTGTATGCACCGCCTGTATACGGCTGTTCAGAGTATATAGGGCCTTTTTTATTTTGTGTGCGGGGTTCCCCTTAATATCCATACAAGACCCAAAGGGGCTGGTAATGGGCTGGGGTAGGGGGGGGGGGGGTGATGGGGTAGCTATGCCATTTTTCTTAAAGATTTTCATCCATATTACCGGGACCAGACATTACATTAAAGCCGCAAGCAGTTTTAAATGGCTTTTTTTTCCTTTAGAAATGTAATTTTGTACAGGGACAGTTCTAAACACGGGAAACACGTGGCACTTCACAGGCATACTTTAGACACCCCCCAGGTACAATATTTAAAGGAATATTTGACTTTTTTTTTTTCACTTTATGCATCATTAAAATGACTGCTCCCGAAAAACGGCCGTTTTTAAAACTTCTTTTTGCATTCATACATGTCCCCTGGTGCAGAACCCGGGTTCCCAAACTCTGTTTAGGACAATAACATGGATAATAGTCGTTATAATTAGCACTTTAGAATTCGAACGTTCGCATCCATTGTATTTAATAGGGTTCTAATGTTCGTGCAAACTTTCGGTCCGTTCGTGGGTTCTGGTGCGAACCGAACCCGGGGGTGTTCGGCTCATCACTAGTGCTAGGCAATAACTCTTTTTTTCCTTGCAAGATTTATGGTCTGCCCTACTTACTACTTTATCATTTTTTTTCTGGAACTGACAGACCTTGTATATCTTGTACCTGTATGTAGAATATTATAACACCTGTTTCACTCATTCTCTGCTGTGTTCTCTATAAAAATACTTTAGATGATGCAATTACGGTACTTGACAAAATTTGGTGCAAAATGCCAGAACAGTTGTACGAAGACTGGAAAGCCATTTCAATGGACGGGTTCCAAAAAAGTCTGCAAAAAAGCTCCTCGGTGGTACAATTGGCAGTAAAAAGAATAGGTTGAAGTCTTCTGGTTCTTACAAATATCACAACAGGCGTCTCAGCCAATTGGACCACTGGAGGGCTTTGTTTCTGACTTTTTCCTAACCCACAAATTTGACTCACCTGCCTGAAAACCATGCAGGGGGACCAGGATTGAGACCCCCATGGCATTGACAGTGACCACTCTCATCCTGCGTGGAGTCAGGTTTTTCACCACCCACATGCTTGGAAGATTACATGTTTTGAACCCTTATCCACAACCCACAACCTCAACAGATGTAATCGTGTAAGTCATTCTCCCATTTCCTTTTTCAATTGTAAAGAACTTTTTGTTTTGAGCCAATTAACTATACTAAAAGGGTTCTCCCATCTCCCTCTTTTCTTTTCTGGTGGACACCTGGAGCTGTACTAGAGACCTTCGGCTAGTTCTCTAGGACCAAACACCTCGGACCTAAGTTGACCACAGCACCCTAGATCCTATTTCAAATGGTGATCTTTCCTGATGTTAACTGTAAGCATGGTAAGTAAAGTAAAGTAAATCTGTACATACCGGTAGCTAAAATCCCCTTAAAGTAGTTCTAAAGCCTTAAGGTTTTTCACCTAAATGCATTCTATGCATTAAGGTGATAACAGATGTCATCAGAATAGGTGTCCTCATTGTATGATTTACCTATACATCTCATTCTAGTGATAACTGTAAAATTTTGGTCACCAGGAAAAATATAGCAGGTGAATCTTTTGAGTGGTGGGAACACAGGCAGCATTAAAGGCCTTTCAGGGGTTCTAATCCTTCCTCTCTCAACCCAAAATGTAAACAAAAAAGTTCTAGCTAAATATACACTTTAACCTGCCTAGCGGTATTCCCGAGTCTGGCTCGGGGTGGAATTTCAGTACCATTAGCGGTAACCTCGGGATCGCATCGCAGGATACAAGGAAAGTTACTTACCTTGTTCCCTGGATCCTGCGATGTCTCCCCGCTGTTTGTGCGAGCTGTCTCCTCGCTTGATTCACACTGCCGAGTGCCGCCGAGCTCCGTTCCCTGCGACATTGCAGCGCACTGGGGCGGAGATCGGCGCCAAAATCAAAAAAGTTAAAACACAAAACACATACAGTATACTGTAATCTTACAGATTACAGTACTGTATAAAATAATTACACATCCCCTTTGTCCCTAGTGGTTTGTCCAGTGTCCTGCATGCAGTTTTATATTATAAATACTGTTCTTTCTGTTTGGAAACTGGAGATTGTCCATAGCAACCAAAAAGTGTCCCTTTATGTCAAAAGTAATTTTAGACCAGCTAGAAAACAGCGATAATAAATTAGAATCACTTGCAGAATTGAGCGATAGCGATTTGTGGGGAAATTCGTCATCAAACACTGAAAGTAATGACAGCGACAATTCTGCAACTGAGCAAATTTCAGTGTTTTTGATTTGATTACATTATTGAATAATTGTTATTATTATTATATTATTATTTGTTATAATTATTTATAGTTATTTATTATATTATAATTTATGATTTTGTGTTTCAAACTTTATCATACCCGGGATTTCTACTAGACTCTTGTTTGGACAGATTTAAGTTGAGTTTTTCCCTAAGAATTACAGGCCTACAATATAAAACGCCAAATTTCCATGCAAAATAATGGTACCGCTTTCAGCACCTAAAATCTGAAATAATCATACCACCAGGGAGGTTAAGGGCTCATGCACACTGCAGCCCCCCCAAAAAGCTGCTTTTACAGGCATTTGAGCTTTTATTTCAGCTTGAAAAAAGCTTGTGCTTTTTGTGCTCCTGTGCATGTTTTTATTGAGCTCCTTCAAGCTCCTTTGAACTTTGTTGAGCTTTTCTGAGCATAAGCATTTTTTTAAAATAGTATTTTCTTAACCACTGTTTTAAACAAAACAAAAAGCTAGAACAACTGTTTTTAAGCTTTTTCAAGCTTTTTGGGCTTGTTGTAGCTCTTTGGGACACTAGCTCCTTTCAAAAAATTTGAGTTTGGGGGGGTTCAGCCTGTAGGAGCATATGCCTGAAAACGCCTGAAAAAGCCAAAGTGCACATGGACACATCTGCTAACAGAGAGTTTCTAGGCAGAAAAAATAAGAGCTCAAAAGAGCTCAAAAGCCTGTAGGAGCCGCTTCTTTGAGCTCCTTTTAGCTGCAGTGTGCATGAGTCCTTACAGTTATTAAGACATGTGTTAACACACCCGAGAAAGTGTGAATAGAGCACTAAAATGTATTTGTAATTAATAAAAAAAAAAACAAATTTAAAAAAATCACAAAAAAAGTAATTTTATTATCAGCATGAAATCTGAAGAACTTACATAAAAATACATTTCTGTAAAATGTCATCTTTATCTCTTATTATCTAATATGTATGTGGGAAAATACATTTCTGAAATCTGATTGCTATAAGGCACATCCTTTTCTTTCTTTAAAGTTTTATGTATCAGCCCCGGCAGTAAAAGAAAAAGGATATAATTTGACTTTGTGTTTGACAGAAATTTTTAATTGGTATGTGTAATAACAGATCAACTCATATATTCTGTGAATTCTCATTAAGTTGGTGACAACAGAAAATACAATATCTAAAAAATTTAATATTGCTGAGAGAATGTTGCACAACAAAGAATATGACAAGTCTGCCACCTACTGATAAAGAAATGAATATTTTATTTTAAAAGTGTCCAAACATACATAGCCATTGTATAGCACGGTAATGATGCCACAGTAACTTACAGTGATGCTGTGCAAAATATATTTTCAGAAACAAAACAGAGGACCACATATTGCACATAGAAGAAACCTCGACTGCATTGGACACAACCCTAGGCAGTTATTACATATGATAACCGTGTCTAATCTTCCACTACAATCACAATCCTTTATCTCACTCACTATTGGACAATTGTGTTTATAGAAAGTTATAATTAATATGACCCTGTTTATATAAGTAGTCATTAATATAATTTACTTTAATATCAAAAGATCTAGGCTTTTTCTACAACTGAAAAGAAATGACATAATTCAGTATTAGTCCTGGGCAAGACATTTTCTCTGATCTGGACTTCTTGTGTAGTCTCATTAAAATATATTGGAAGCAGACTTTGGTAATCCTTCCTAATCCTAAAATGGTGTATACTACAGAAAATAGAAAATATAGATAGGATCCTATTCTTTTTTTTTATGCCGTGTACACACGATCGGTTTTACCGATGAAAACAGTCCGATTGACTTTTCTCATCGGACAAACTGATCGTGTATGGGCCCCATCGGTCTTTTTTCCATCGGTGAGAAAAAATAGAACATGTTTTAAATTTATGCGATGGGGAAAAAAAACGATAGCAAATTCCGATCGTCTGTGTGGAACTCCATCGGACAAAAAACCCACGCATGCTCAGAATCAAGTCGACGCATGCTCAGAAGCATTAAAAACTTAATTTTTCTCGGCTTGTCAGAGTGTTTTACGTCACACCGTTTGGGACGGTCGGATTTTTGACTGATGGTGTGTAGGCAAGTCAGCTTCATCGGATTTCCGATGGAAAAATCCATCGGATTAGAATCCAGAGGAAATCCGATCGTGTGTATAGGGCTTTAGAGTCACACAAGTCAAGTTAAAACTGAAAAAAAGGGATTTGTACAGGAAAAACATGCTGCCATTTTGTTGCACCAAAAGGTTGTCTTTAAAAGACATTTAAAAGTCATTACTATAAAACAGTGGGGTTCATTTATTAAATCAGGAGAGTGTAAAATCTTATGCAGCTCTGCATAAAACCAGTCAGCTTCCAGGTTGTCAAAGTTTAATTAAACAAGCTGAAGTTAGAAGCTGATAGACTACAATGAAGAGCTGCACCAGATTTTGCTGTTTTAGTAAATCAACCGCAATGTTTCTCAACCTTTTATCAGTCAAAGCACCCATTAACCACTTCCCGACCGCGCTATAGAAAAAAGACAGCTTCAGTGCGGTCGTCGAGTTCAGGGAGGGCAGCGATAGACATCCTCCTAGAACCCCGCCCACCCCATGCGCCTCCTGCTGTGTCCTTCGGATACAGCTGACCACAGATCGGGGTAAAGGGCCAATCACCGTGGCCCTCTACCATGTGATCGTCCGTGTGTCCAATTACAGCTAATACTCCATATTCCCATCGCACACGTTCCTGGATAAAGCTCTAAACGATTTGGGTCCTGCAGCAACAAACCAGCTGGAAACTGGTTCAGAAAGTCACAATGAAGATATTTTCCAGCACACCATGGATCGCCAAGGTAGCGTCCAAACTGATTTTGTATTGCATGATCACATCACAGAGCAGTGCAAAGTTTTAGAGCCACGCAGGGCATGCCTGACGAAGCTGATCACATGTAAACAGACTTGCTGGTTATCAGCAGTCTTTTCCTCCTACGCTATGTTTGTGGGAGGAAAGAAAAGTCATTAACAGGCAAGCTTGTCAGCACATCGCTTACACTTATAATCAGGGTACTGATCATCAGTGCGCTGATCATCAGTGCAGCCCCATCAGTGTCGCCTATCAGTGCCCCTTAGTGGCGCCTATCGGTGCCCATCTGTGCAGCCTCATCAGCACACATCAGTTAAGAAGAAACATTACTTATATGAAAATTTTTATAACAGAAACAAAGAGAAAATATTTTTTTAGGCAAAATATTCTGTATTTTTTTGGTTGTTTAGCAAAAAAAAAACCCAGACGTGATTAAATACCACCAAAAGAAAACTCTATTTATGTGAAAATAAAAATTATAAAAATGTCATATGGGTACAGTGTTGCATGACCGCACTGAAAAATGAAAATTGGCCTGGGCATGAAGGGGGTGAAAGTGCCCTGTATTGAATTGGCTCAAATTATGCACAATTCCGAGGCACCCCATTCTAAAATGTAAAAAAATATCAAAATAAATAGTTTAACACAATGCAGCAACATCCACACATGTAAGACAACCAAAATTAGAGGTGATTCTCCCAAAGCAAATACACTTTTGCACACTGGTATTCCAATGTTTCTCTTCTCTTCAATTTCTCTCCCTCTATCAGCTAATGAGACCCCAGTACTGATGGAGAGGTGCAAAAAGGATGCTCTGCAGGTACCCAACATACTTTTTATCAGTCAATGACATCATTGGTTGTTAGAATTGCGGCAGCTAGAAGGTTGTAATGGTCCACAATTAAAAACCTGTGGCTTTGTGAAACGAAAAGGCAGGTTGATCCACCTACTGGCTTGTATACAGTGTTTGGGAATTTTTATGCCATTTTGCCAAGGCACCCCTCAAGGAATCTGAAGGTATCCCAGGGTGCCTGGGCACCGTGGTTAAAATAAGGCTGCTTTAAAATGAAACAAATACAACTTCGTAAAAATACAATTTAAAGGTAATTCTTTCATTAGTTATTTTGTTAAGTTCAATCTTCACTTTCTTGCAGAAACATTATTAATTGTATTTTTACATATAGCTGACGGAAGCACTTGAATTGTTTTTGATACTAGCCTCCTGTAGCTGCCTGCACAGCAGAATTCTACGAAGAGGAGGGTCAGTGTTGTGGGCCAACAATGCTCTATTGCAGTGCACAATACATTCATTTAACATTTATATCTTCCTTAGAGAAGAGAGATATGGTTGTATTAAAGCCCTCCTGCCCCTTCACTGACAACGTGTAGACTGAAGTACTATAGATTTTCTTAAGACAAAGCTCAGCAATAGATTTTTCTCTTCAGAATCCAGTTAAAACTATAGAGATTTATAGAACAGGGACACGTGTCTAAAATCTTGTGCTCATTTACGTGTACGTATATAGGCTTCAGATTTCCTACTCCATACAAAACAGCAAAGATTAGACAGATAAATAAGGTTAAAGGAGCCCATAGCTCCACTTAGGCCCTTTTCACAGTGGGGCAGTGCGTGCGTCGGCAGTAAAGCGCCGCTATTTTTAGCAGCGATTTACCGTCAATTTCGTGGCGCTATTTGGCCACTAGCGGGGCGCTTTTAACCCTCGCTAGCGGCCGAAAAAGGGTTAAAACCAGCCGCAAAGCGCCACTGTACCCACTTTTACCCACTAAATCCAAAACTTTGACAATAATGCATAACATTTTTGCATTTTGGATTTTTCCTCCACCGATTGAAATGAATGGGCACCATGGCAAAGATGTTTTGATGTCAAGTTTTTGGATGTAGTTCTTCGTCTTCGCTTGGAACCTGGATGCCTTTACAGATCCATCAGCAGGATTCCTTATCTAACTATCTGATGAGCCTCGTTTGACCCTTGGGTCATTGTTGGAGGTGAGTGGCCAATTCATAAATTTAACAGTCGATGTTTGGATTGATGTTTTATCTGTTTTTTCTTCTATCAAGTTATGCCTATGAGATTTTTACCTTTATATGAACTGACTCCTACCATTGGACTTTAGTTGGACTTTTATTCACATTTATTTATTTGTATGTTTGGATACTCATCCTATTCATTCTTTGAGTATACAGGGGGTCCCCGACTTATGGACGCCCGACCTACGAACCACCCCTACTTTTGAACCGGGCGCTGCGGGGACCCTCTGCCGTTCTGCACGGATGATCTGCCATTCTGTGCATGCGCGGGCAGACGGAGCCTTGGAAAATGTCGGAAATGTCCGTAATTGCCCGCGCATGCGCAGAACGGCATTCGGCGGAACATCGGAAAACATCGGAAATGTCCGTAATTGTCGTTCTGAGCATGCGCGGCCGACTTACGAACATTTCCGCATTACAAACAGGAGGAAAGTCCCTAACGGGTTCGTAACCCGGGGACCCCCTGTATTACTTTGTGGCACATTATTGAATAAGCGCACCATTCTTTTCTTTTTTCTTTTACTCTGCAAGTGCAGTTGCCCCAGAGATTAGTAAATGAGGTAAAGCTTAACTTTACAAAGAACAATCAGTCACATCAGGGGCCTGATGTCACTTCTGACAAAACATGTAGGGCGGAATCTATGTCTGAAATAACCACACCATTCGAGCTTGTATACAAGCCGTTTTTACCCTGGGAACTACTATTTTAACTGCTGACTTTTTACTGGGTTGATATAAGTGTTTAACAACCTTTTTTCATAATAAAGTGCTTTACGGTTTTACACTATGTGGGCTCCTTTTTCTTCCTTATTTGGTCATGTTTTAGGGATACTGGCCAGCCATATTACCACCCTTTTCCAGTCTACCCTCTGAGGGATTTGTTTTTGAGTGCTTGATCACTGTCCAAACTCTTGCCTAGACACCTATAACGTGGAGTCTAGAGATCTGGTAAGCCTACATCCTATTAACCCCCCTGGCAGTTTCCCGAGTCTGGCTCGGGGTTAAATTTCAGCACCAAAAGCGGTAACCCCGAGCCTGACTCAGGATTGCATCGCAGTAATCCAGGCAGAGTTACTTACCTTGTCCCCTGGATCCTGCGATGCCTCCCCGCTGTGTGATCGAGCTGTCTCCTCGCTTGATTCACATAGTGCCCGAGTGCCGCCGAGCTCCATTCCCTGCCACGTTACGACGCACGGGGACGGAGATCGGCGCCAAATTCAAAAAACAGATTACAGATTACAGTACTGTATAAAACAATTACACACCCCCTTTGTCCCTAGTGGTCTGTCCAGTGTCCTGCATGCAGTTTTATATAATAAAAACTGTTCTTTCTGCCTGGAATTTGGAGATTGTCCATAGCAACCAAAAACTGTCCCTTTACGTCAAAAGTGGTTTTAGACCAGCTAGAAAACAGCGATAATAAATTAGAATCACTCGCAGAATTGAGCGATAACGATTTGTGGGGAAATTCGTCATCAAACACTGAAAAACACTTTTATTATTATTATATTATTATTTGTTATAATTATTTTATAGTTATTTATTATATTATAATTTATGATTTTTTTTTTTTACTTTATCATACCCGGGATGTCTACTAGACTCTTGTTTGGACAGATTTAAGTGAGTTATTCCTAAGAATTACAGGCCTACAATATAAAACGCCAAATTTCCATGCAGAATAATGGTACCGCTTTCAGCACCTAAAATCTGACAGAATCATACCGCCAGGGAGGTTAATTATCACAGTGGAGGTGCACCTGGTGGATATTCATCTAAACCATCACTTTTGTTTGGTTTTTACAATAATGGACTTTTTTTTATTCATTTGTCACTACTCACTGCAGTGTTCAAAGCACTTCATGGTCCATCGTCATCCGATCCCCCATAGGGGAGAGCGGCGCTCTGACAGGGCGGTCCCTGCACAGTGTGCGGGGACCGCCCAGTCATCCGCCGGGTCAGCGGGGATCAACGGAGCAATATTTTATTGATTTTGAAATTGCAATAAAAATACTGAAATAACATGGCATAACATGGCATATACAGTATGTAACAATGGTGTCTATAAAAATGTTTAAAAAAAAAAAAAAAAACATTTAATACTTACTTCCTCTGTGCAAGAGTTTTTGCACTTTTGGGGTCCCCCAGCGGCGCTCCTGGCTCCCCCCTTTCTTGAGGACCCCCAGGGAGAGCCGCTTTCCATGGAGGCACTCGTGCGGGCATGCTCCCGAGATCTGCTGCTGCATCCATTGACACAGAGAGCAGAACTCAGCCCCTCCCCCTGGCTCCCGTGTGATTTGATTGACAGCAGCAGAAGCCAATGAGGACCCGAGACAGCGGCTGGAGCTGCTGGGCTCGTCCCCATCGCTGGAACGATTGGGTTCAGGTAAGTAACAGAAGTTTTTTTACCTTAATGCAACCCCTTTAACCACTTCCCTACCGCCCATAGTCATATGACATCCACAGATGGGATCTCAGCTTTGTGGGGGGATATCTGAATGATGCCTGCAGCTAGAGGCATCATTCAGATATCCTTTTGTTGTGCCGGCGATTCTGCGCACTATAAGAATGATCATAGTGGCGGTTCCGCTGCTTGATCATTCTTATAGGCGGCGGGAGAGGACATCCCCCCCTCCCGCCGCCATCCAGTGCTTCTCCGGGCTCTCCCGTGCCATCGGGGACCCGGAGAGAATCGTCCGGCGCCAGCGGTGGGTCACGTGATGAGCATAGAGATGACTGGTGACCAGATGGTCACCAGTCATCTCTATGATCGTCGGAGGCCTGGGCGCGATGTGATGACGTCACGCCCGGGTCCTCAGATGTAAACAAAGCCGCCATTGCGGCTAGTAAGTATGAGATCAGTGAAAAAAAATTCACGATCTCATGCTTTCCAGCCTGGAGGAGAGATGCGGGGTCTTATTGACCCTGCATCTCTCAATAAAGAGGACCTGTCACACACATTCCTATTACAAGTGATGTTTACATTCCTTGTAATAGGAATAAAAGTGATCAAAAAATAAAGTAAAATAAGTGTAAAAAATAAATAAAATAAGTAAAAAAATAAATAAATAAATAATAATAAAAAAAAAATTAAAACGCCCCTGTCCCCGGTAGCTCGCGATCAGAAGCGAACGCACACGTAAGTCCCGCCCACATATGTAAATGCCGTTCAAACCACATATGTGAGGTATCGCCGCGTGCGTTAGAGCGCGTGCAACAATTCTAGCACTAGACCTCCTCTGTAACTCTAACCTGGTAACCTGTAAAAAAAATTAAAGCGTCGCCTATGGAGATTTTTAAGTACCAAAGTTTGGCGCCATTCCATGAGTGTGCGCAATTTTAAAGCGTGACATGTTAGGTATCTATTTACTCGGCGTAACATCATCTTTCATATTTTCCCCAAAAATTGGGCTAACTTTACTGTTTTGTTATTTTTTAATTCATGAAACCATTTTTTTTTTTTTTAAAAAGGAGTTTGAAAAATTATTGCGCAAATACCGTGCAAGAAAAAAAATTGCAATGACAGTCATTTTATTCCCTAGGGTGTCTGCTAAAAAAACATATATAATGTTTGGGGTTTTGAGTAATTTTCTAGCAAAAGAATGATTATTTGTACATGTAGGAGAGAAGTGCCAGAATAGGCCCGGTATTGATGTGGTAAAAAAAGCCTGGTATTGAAGTGGTTAAACAAAGCCATTAAAAAACATTTTTGGTATACTAAAACTCATAAAAAAGGCTTGTTTTTTAAAGATATTTTAAGGCCTATTAGATTTTAAATATATCTTATTGTTCATTATATTTAGTTCATTCAGAATTGATGGAGTATTTCCTTTACCTGACAGATATTACCTGTCAGTTCTACTGCTAGACATCCTCAGTTTGGATTGCTAACAGTTTTAGTCTACTTTAACCGCTTGCCAACCAGCCGCTGTCGTTATACTGCAGCAGGTTGGCACTCCTGCGCAAATCGCCATAGCTCTATGGCGGCTCGCGCAGGTGCAGATGTCCTGCGGCGACTCGCGATTGGCTATTACAGAGGCAGAACGGGGAACTGCCTTTGTAAACAAGGCGATTCCCTGTTCTGACAGGTGACATGACAGGGATCTACTGTTCCTAGTGATCAGGAACAGTAATCTCTGTCATGTCCCTGGAAGCCCATCCCCCCTACAGTTAGAACACACCTAGGGAACACATTTATCCCCTTTGATCGCCCCCCCAGAGTTAACCCCTTCCCTGTCAGTGACATTTACAGAGTAATAAGTGGCTACTAGTAAAAAAAAAAAAAAAATTAAATACCATAAATCTATCCCCTATTTTGCAGAAGCTATAACTTTTGCGCAGACCAATCAATATACGCATATTGTGTTTTTTTTTTTACCAAAAATATGTAGAAAAATATACCGTATATCGGCCTAAAC
The DNA here is from genome assembly GCA_029206835.1 of Rana muscosa. Lineage (NCBI taxonomy): Eukaryota > Metazoa > Chordata > Amphibia > Anura > Ranidae > Rana > Rana muscosa. The sequence continues at coordinate 679,802,982 of CM055121.1, forward strand.
TAATGAATAAATTCGTTTTTTTTTATATATTTTTTTGGAATATGTATTATAGCAAAAAGTAAAAAAAAAATGTCGCTCTTTGCTTGTTTATAGTGCAAAAAATAAAAACCGCAGAGGTGATCAAATACCAACAAAAGAAAGCTCTATTTGTGGGGAAAAAAAAGGACATCAATTTTTTTTGGGTACAACGTCGCACGATCACGCAATTGTCAGTTAAAGCGACGCAGTGCCGTATCGCAAAAAAAGGGCCTGCTCATTAAGTGGGCAAATCCTTCCAGGGCTGAAGTGGTTAATGGCAGTGTTGGAATCCCATTTTTTAAAAGCCCTCATTCTCCTTTTGATTAAGGCTATGACAAGCTGATCTAAATTTAAGAAAATATCCTCCATTAAAATATTATGTCCAGCTGGGCTTTCCTAAAATAGTGGATATGCATAATTTACCACTTGCAAGTTGGCTAAGTGGCTCTACATTTGGTTAGTATCTGTGTGTTATATCGGTGTTTCTAAATGAACACTTTTTTTTTTAAGAAAAGTATAGTGGTTTTGTACAAAAACAGTTTTATTTATTACAGCCAGAAGAAGAAAAACACATTTGATAAAAAAAATAAATAAAAAAAAATAGTCATGCATTAAATGTTTATTTTTAAAACAAAGATTATAAATAGTAAAAACAAATTGAAAACAGCAGTTAAAGACAAAAAAAAAAAAACTGTGACTCCAAATTATTATAGTCTGTCTTTCAGGGAAAAAATAATGTTTTGCCTTACATAAAATGCCTCTGCCCTCATCTGACCCCAGCCACATAGTACTACAATCAAGCTAGTGAGCAAAAAAAGTCCTTGTTTTAAGATGATAAGATGGTGTTTCAAGAATGCAGTACTGTATTTCACAGACAAGGATTTTGAAAAGTCTAGTTTAGTAAATTGATGTAAACATCTGCAACTGAACCTCAAAAAAACAAAGCACAAAGGTGTTATGCCTAGTACACATGATCGGAATTTCCGAGGGAAAAAGTCAGATGGAATTTTTTCATCGGATATTCCGACCGTGTGCGTGCCCTATCGGACTTTTTCCGTCGGAAATTCCGACAGAGTTAGAAAGAGAACATTTTCTCTTTTTTTCCCGACGGAAAAAAATTCTATCGGAAATTCCGTCTCTGTAGGGAACTCCGACGGATAAAAAAAACACGCATGCTCAGAATCAAGTCGACGCATGCTCGGAAGCATTGATATTATTTTTTCTCGGCTCGTCGTAGTGTTGTACATCACCGCGTTCTTGACGGTCGGAAATTTGGTGTGACAGTGTGTATGCAAGTCAGAGTTTATCCCAACGGAAATTCCGATCGTGTGTACAAGGCATAAGAGTATTGCTCATATTAACCATAAGATACCATATTTATATTAGTCATTAATAAATCTAATAAATCTAATAGCCATTACATTAAAAACTGAATCACTTTCAAGAAGTGTGTGTTTACAGTGATTGCATATTTTTAATAATATTGCAAAGCTTACTTTTTATTTGTATTTTTTATTTAAATTTTTTGTAAATTCTTTATTCTTCAGTATGAAGAGCACATTTCTTAGATACATAAACTGCAATGAACTTTCTGTTCATACACCCATACATACAGGCCGGGACTGGGACAAAAAATAGGCCCGGGCATTTTAGACTGAGCAGCCAACTTTTCCAGGGCTCGGGGGGGGGGGGGGGGCCTGGAAAAGTTGGCTGCTCAGTCTAAAATGCCCGGGCCTATTTTTTGTCCCAGTCCCGGCCTGTATGTATGGGTGTATGAACATTCGCAGGTGGCTGGTGGCCTATTTTTTGTCCCAGTCCCGGCCTGTATGTATGGGTGTATAGACATTCGCGGGTGGCTGGTGTCAGTCCTCCACACTGTAATATAGAGGGAACTGCACTGTAAAGGGGCGCTGCAATGATTACAGTACCCCTTTACAGTGCGGTTCCCTTTATATTACAGTGACCCAGTCCTATTGTGGCCATACAATGCTAGTACTGTCTGTCTCCTATTGTGCCCACACTGCCCAGTGACACTGACCTGCTCTCTTTTTGGTGGTGCGGTACAGCGTAGCTCTCTCTCTGGTGGTGCGGGAACAGCGTGGCTCTCTCGCTGGTGGTGTGGTACAGCGTGGCTCTCTCGCTGGTGGTGCGGTACAGCGTAGCTCGCTCTCTAGTGGTGCGGTACAGCGTGGCTCTCTCTGGTGGTGAGGTACAGCACAGCGTGGTCCTCTCTCTGGTGGTGTGGGTACAGCGTGGCTCTCTCTGGTGGTGTGGGTACAGCATGGCTCTCTCTCTGGTGGTGTGGGTACAGTGTGGCTCTCTCTCTCTGGTGGTGTGGGTACAGCATGGCTCTCTTTGGTGGTGCGGTACCACATGGCTCTCTCTGGTGGTGCGGTACAGCGTGGTGCTCTCTGGTGGTGCGGTACAGTGTGTCTCTCTCTCTGGTGGTGTGGTACAGCATGGCTCTCTCTGGTGGTGTGGGTACAGCGTGGCTTTCTCTCTGGTGGTGTGGGTACAGCGTGGCTCTCTCTCTGGTGGTGTGGGTACAGCATGGCTCTCTTTGGTGGTGCGGTACCATGTGGCTCTCTCTGGTGGTGCCATACAGCGTGGCGCTTTCTGGTGGTGCGGTACAGCGTGGCGCTCTCTCTGGTGGTGTGGTACAGTGGGGCGCTCTCTCTGGTGGTGCGGTACAGCATGGCTCTCTGGTGGTGCGGTACAACAAGGCGCTCTCTCTGGTGGTGTGGTACAGCGTGGCGCTCTCTCTGGTGGTGTGGTACAGCATTTCTCTCTCTGGTGGTGCTGGGGCTATTAGTTCCCCCAGCACAGTCCTCTCTTTCGTTTTTCATGTCTCCTGTAGTAGCTGCTACAATCACTCCTCAGCTTGTTTTCAGTTTTCTCTTTTCCCCCAGCAGAGTGCATGCTGGGGAGTGTAGTCAGCTCCCTGCTGAGAACAATTGGGCCACCTATCTCTGGGACTACATTTCCCATGATGCCCTCTAGTTTCTTCCGATTGGCCGCTGTTGTGGCCAATGGTGAGGGAAGAAAAATAGCTTTCTCCTCACTGCCGAGTCCCGACAAGAGAAGGGGAGAGGGCAAGCGGGGGAAACGTCCTGCCAGCAGCCTGCAGCTCTCCCCCTTGCCCCACCGTGCGGACACCTTGGCTGGAGGAGGAGGAGAAGCAGTCCCTGGGAGAAGAGAGCGGAACTGTCAGCGCGCCTCTGAGGCTGAGCTGTGTGTGAGAGACAAGTTCAGCGGAGACACAGGCACGGCCACATAGCGGTAGCGGCGAGCGGCAGCCACGGCCTGTGTTTACCATGTTCAGGCCGCAGCCACCGCTTACCTCCCGCTGTGCGGCCTAAACAGCAACAGGCTATGGAGCGGGCGGCCCCGGCTGGGCTGGCCCACCGGGCAAAAGCACGGTCTGCCCTATGGACAGTCCAGGCCTGCATACATATATGGCATAATGGTTGTATAAACCTTGAAAGCTAGTTGCAAACCAGGTGTATAACTATTCCATACAAAGAATAGAGAACAAGATAAGTGTATCACCTCGGTGACAGTCTCTCATACAGTTTTCTATCGAGTTAACACTTTTCTGAAAAATAATCAGGAGGAAATATCTAAAATGAGGTAGGGTGGAATAGAAGGGTTATGGAGGGAAGAGTCCCAGGGAGAAGGGAGGGAGGTGTGAGAAAAAAAATATGGGGGAAAAATGGAAGGGAAAAGGTAAAGGTAAACACAGTTGCTGCAGTCGCTTCTTGTGAGATGCATTCAGTAGATGCCCTTAAAGAGCTGCTTATATTCCTGGGAGTCTACAAATTCCTTCAAGTAATACCAAGTTTTATGAAACATTTCGAAACATTTCATCTCTATGGTGTAGTGTTGCTGTTAAATCTACCATATGATGGATTTCTGCAATTTTGGAAAGCCACAGTTGGATGGTAGGAAGTGATTCCTGTCTCCAAACCAGAGGTATACATGCTCTGGCTGCACTTACTAAGGGAATCAGTAGAGATCATTTGTAGTGCTTTTTAAATAAATGGTTCAGGTGAAGCAAAAAGGTGTTCGGATTGTCTCCAAGATCAATATTGTTAAGCTTATAATAAATAATCTCTTTTACTTGGCTCCAGAAATAGTCCGGTTTGGAGCACAGCCAAAAAATGGGTAAGAGAGTCCCCTTCTGTTGTCTATATCTCCAAAAAGGTCAGGTATATATTATATAGTTTATTTAGAAGGGTGGGCACTCTATACTCTATTCAGTATTATGAAATTGGATCTTATTAGTGAAAGCAATTGAGCATTGTGCACACTGGGGTCAAATGTGGGATTACCAACTAGTGGGGTCGTATCCATGACTTTATAGTTTGTGGAAGGGAGTATATGGGAAGCAACTGCAGTTATGGTGCGGCAAGTATTGGAATGTTTAACGTGCATAGGGTTCAGCCAGGAGATATATTATAGGGAGATTTGGGAAATAGTTTGCTTAACTTCCACCAATAGTTTAGTCCCAATCCTGACTAGGTGGGTTGTGTGATACTATTTGAGTGGTTTGCCCCCATATCACTTTTGAAGTGTTAGAAGCTGGGGTTGAATACTGTGAATTTATATTTGCCCAAAGGAATTTAGTAAATTCTCTATGGACCAACAAGAGAAATGGAGGTGGGATTTTAATAGTTAGGGTTTGGAAAAGATAGAGAATTTGTGGGAGAATCTACATATTGGGGGTTATTTAACTGGAGTGCGCAAAATCTGGTGCAGTTCAGCATCCAAACTAATTAGCTTCCAGTTTTTATTGTCAAAGCTTAATTAAACAAGCTGATGTTAGAAGCTGATTGGTTGCTGTGCACAGCTGCAAAGCTGCACCAGATTCTGAGAGCACCAGCTTTAGGAAATCTCCCCCTTTTGAGTTTCTGCCAAACCAATATATATATATATATATACTGTAAGTGTTTATGGTCCATTTCTGCAAGTTGCGCTTGATGGTAAGTAGTAAAGGTGGGAAGTTTGCTTCAAAAATGTTGGATACTAAGAGGGTGAGCTTTGTACCTAGGTAAGTGATGAGTTTATGTGCCTATCAAAAACAAAAGATTTAAGATGGGGGAATTGCATAGGAGGTATGGACATTTAGAGCCTGCAACTTCTGTAGATTTGTTTTAAAATTGGAAAGATGGGCCTCTGCTGTCAATAGAGATGGGCCGAACACCCCACTGTTTGGTTTGCAGTAGAACTCCTGAACAGAGGAAAAGTTCTGCCTTGAACCGCAAACTCCATTGAAGCCTATGGGGGCTGAACGTGAGAAATCAAAAGTCCCCATTTTGAAGGCTTAGATTGCAAGTAATTGGCCATAAAAAGGGTATGGGGGTCTGGGTACTGCCCTGGGGGACATTCAATGCACATATCAATGCAAATTTTGTTTTTTTAACAATTGTTTTTAAAATAGCAGTGATTTTAATGATGCACATCACATTTAAATTGACTCGAGGTTGCAATTCCCTACACCCGGCTATCTAAAAAAATAAATAAAAAAAAGGTGTGGGATCCCCCCCAGATTTTAAAAGCCAGACTGGGGGGGGGGGCACTTTAATGGCAATTTTTTTTATTCAGCTGTCAGTGGGGAATCACATTGACAGCTGATGACTCATTGGTTGTTATGGACGCCGCGGCTGCCTTCCCGGCCCCGCTCCTTAACAATCAGCTATTCACTGAGCCCTGATTGGACAAAGCTTTGCCCAATCAGGGCTTAGAATGCACTGTGCAGTGCTACAGCCGTCAATTCTGCAAGTAAGTTTGGTAGCAAAATTATTGGTCTAGTAATAAAGATTAATAAATCATCAGCAAATGCCGCTACTTTGTGGTGTACAGACCCTATATGAAGCACCTTGAAGTAATTTTGATGCGATGTACACATTTTACATACTTGCTTTTTCTTTGTTTTCTAATAGTATTAAATGTAAACATATAACAATTTTTTAGGTAAGGTAGATTAGCTAGTAGGTGATTCTGTGTTACTGCTTAAAGTGGACCTTTCCCTCCTTTTACTACATATCACAGCAGCTTTCAGTTCTGTATGCTGATATATTATCTTACATTCATTAATTAAAGAGAAACTTCAATCCCCCATAATTGCGGGTCAGCACCCTCAACCAGCGCCACCATTTTCGATAGCCCAGCCCATGCACAGATGCACTGAAGGGCTATGCCCAGCCTTCAGGACTTGGCAGAGCCCTGTGCTGCATTTGCGTATATGCTGAGCTGTACTCCCACATGCACAGGAACGAGAAACCGGACCTCCCTCACTGCACCACCCTTGCGTGCTTGCTGGGTCCCGAAGCTTGGCAGAGACCTTCGGTACATCTGCGCAAGCATGCAAACGGTGGCGTCACTAGGGTTGGTGTCACCTGGTGCGGTAAAACATGGTTTCACACCCCCGGGCTCAGCATGGAATGTACCATGTTAGTATGTGGGGGGGTGGATTAAATGTACCATGTCAGTATGTAGGGGGCTGTGAATGGATTGTACCTGTTACTATATCACTATGTAGGGGAGGTTGTGGATGGAATGTACCATGTCACTAGGTAGGGGTGTAGTAGAGGAGGTTTGGAATGCTCCATGTCTCAGTGACATCAGAGGGGCTGGGTCAGCGGATGGGTGTCTCTTTCTGGTGGTAGAGGAGGAAGTACACTGGACACACACTGACCTGCTGTCTCTCTCTCTCTCTCTCTCTCTCCCCAGTTTTCTCTCTTATCTCCAGTACACAAGCAGTGGAAATCTTCATCCCATCCTCTCCACAAACACTTAGACCCTAAGTCTCCACCTCCTGTCCCTGCTTCATGGGCGCCGCTATCTTTCCAGCCCCACCCACAGGGATGAATGGGGGTTGGACTCTGGAAACATGGCAGGTTAATCCCAGTCAGGGATCCTGGGTCCGGTGCAGACACCAGAGAGGTGTCACCCCTCTAGCGTGTGTCACCCGTGTGCGGTCTGCATCCCCCCATATCAACGCCACTGCATGCAAAACTTCATTCTTGCCTAGGCGAGAAAGGAGGAGGTTCTGCCCTGAAGCACAAAGAATTAGAAGAGCATTTAAAAAAAAAAATCCAGTTGTAGTAGAGGGAGGGGGTGGGAGCCAGGTGCATTCATGTTTTGTTTCCAGGTAAAGATCAGTTTTAAAAAAACATTTATTTGCATTTATTTACAATGATTGTTTTTCCCCTTCCTGGTTAAGTGAAGCACTGGTGATGTAACCCTGGCCTCATTGATGTATCCTGATGAGTTACTGTCACATGTTACAAGAGGCAGACCCAGAGTTCTAGGAAATAAAGGGAGATAAGTTCCTCTTCCCTTAAATAAAATGTCCATTATGGGAAGAAGGGGAAGGACAAGAAAAATAAGGTATTTTCCTGCAATTATTTATAATAATATTTTTGTAGATTGCCTTTACTAAACATTTCTAATGATGTTTTAGTTTATATGATAGGGATGAAGTTCCTCTTTAAATAATTTTTTTACTTTGTTTGTTGCACTGCTGAGAGAATTGCCATCACATCCTGTGGTGACATAGATGTTTTAAGTAGAGTGGGGTAAGGCTAGAGCACCATCAGCTTTGTATTGTTGCCTGTGCTACTAAGGCCCTGTTCACATAGGGCGTTTTAATCCATGCCCCATGCAGGGCTGTGTATTCTCAGCTGCAGGCCAGCGTTAGAATAGAACAAAAAGCCGCACACCACCGTAGATCAAAATCCTTTTTATTTGGACATCCCAAAACTACAAGAACCAGAATGCTGGGTAGACGCGCTTCACACAATTCACGTGCGCTTAGTCATTACTTATGGTAATGCCGTCTACCCAGCATTCTGGTTCTTGTAGTTTTGGGATGTCCAAATAAAAAGGATTTTGATCTACAGTTGTGTGCGGGCATTTCTTCTATTCTTATTGTGTGCGGAGGCAAGCCAAGGTGAGCACCTACTGAATCATTAGGCTTCCTGGTCTCACCTGGAGCGGTGGGTTTTCTTGTTCCATTGCAGGCCAGAGTTCCTATAGTTCCTGACTTCTTCTAGAGCAGTGTGTTGCAGGCCTCAGCTTCCTGCTTGCTGTCTGTGAGACTGTGAGAAATGACAGCTTAAATTAAAGAAAGCTGCGTTCCCACAATTCATTGTAAATGTGCCTTCACTCCATTGTCACATTCCCTTTACTAACGTGGTGTTCCTTTGTTCCCATATTTTAATTCCTGTCTCTTTGGTTATAAACCCCTGGCCTTTTATCTAACAATACTTGTTCACTGTCCGCCCTGATCTCTGGTCTGTCCCTATTAGGAGATTGTCTATTGATTCTGTATTACACTTTGGTCCTTTCCCTGGTGGGCTTCAGTCTGCACAGGTGTGTTGAAGAGCCGCAGCCTGGAAGACCTACCAGGCAACGCCTTGGACTCAGTGCCCTACTTAAAGCTTACACCCTCACCCTACTTGTAGACAATATACAGGGTTCACTATCCTGGCCAATAGTAACAAGTGATAGCCCCCTAATAAGGCCTCAAGCAGCAATAGAAACCTGAGGTATAGCTGTTTCTTCAATTCAAAACTTAAAATAAAAAAACAGGCTATACTGTCTTTTAACAGGCATTACTAACAGAGAAGTCTTAGTTCACTGAATATGAATGTTCACTTAGCAAAGGGAAAGCTTCTTTTGCTTCATAAATAAAGTGATGTTATATTCACTTTGACTACCCAGTCATGTGCAAGAGAAAGTATTTACTAAGTTTAGTGAACATTAATTTTGCAAAGTAAACAGTCTATACTTGTTAAGTAAATCTATCCCACTAAAGCTTGCCATTCATGGATCAAAATTTGTCCAGTTCAGCGGGAACTGGATGACTTTTAATCCATTTTTGTCAGTTCCCATTCATGAGAAGATGGCCTATCGATCAAAATTTCATTAACAGACTTGTTTGGAAATTTATGCTCGATCAGCACATGCAGCCAAAGGGGCTGACAGCCCCTCTGTCAGAATACAATGACACACAGGGGTTGATTTACTAAAACTGGAGAGTGCAAAATCTGCTGCAGCTTCCAAATTTTCTTGTCAAAGCTTAATTGAACAAGCTGAAGTTAGAAGCTGATTGGCTACCAGGCACACCTGCACCAGATTTTGCCCTGTACAGTTTTAGTAAACCAACACCAGTGGGAAGGATTTTCCCTATCCACTTCTAATGTATAAATGGGGAAATCGGCTTAGTTTTTTTTTTTCAGCCACCTTGCTGAATGAAAAAGCAGTGTAATGTATGGCCAGCATTACTGGTGAACTTCCATTGTGGAAAGGCGTAGTAAAATAGCGCGCATCGCAGGAAACAGAAAAAAGACGAGGAGCCTATGATTATCCCCATATACAAATATGACTGCAAACTATAAATAAATACAATTTTAAAACATTAGCACACATTAGACTTCTGAGCACACATGAGATTATTTACATCAAGGTGATTTACGTGTACAAAATCACTTAATAGATAACATTTCTTTTTCGTACATCACGGGACACAGAGCGACTTAGTCATTACTAATGGGTTATATAGATTACCTTCAGGTGCTGGCACTGGCCACTTCCAAACCGTAAGTACCCTCCCCTATATAAGCCCCTCCCATCCGGGAGCACCTCAGTTTTTTGCCAGTGTCTAAGGTGTTGGCCAAAGAGTAACATGTGTTTTCACTGGGCTTGCGTACAGGTTCTTTTGGGCCTTAGTAAGCTGTTCCGGATCCCACCAAAAAAGCTTCATAGCTAAACGGTCGGTACCCGGGCCTTGCAGCAGAAGAGCAAGGTTTTGCCTGTAATGCCTCTCTTAGGAGGGCTGGACCCTGGGATCCAGAGCTCTGGTCATACCCACGACCAAGATGTTGTCTGTGCAGGGTGCTATACAGGTCCAGGGGAGTGGAATCCTTGGGAACCCGGTCCCTGAAGGTTTAATTACAATGCCTGCCGTGATAGGTGAAGTTTGGGCTTCTGTGGACCAAACAGAGTCCTGCGGCGGGGATCAGGTAAGTGGGGGCCCCCAGGAACTTGGTTCTATTGGGGGACCCCCAAGCCTAATTTGTCTTTCTGTCTGTTACCTAACGGTATTCCCGCTAATATCTGTGTATGCCTGTAACTACTGAAAATGTAAAATTTTAATAGTAGTCAAGAAAAAAAAAAAAAGAGGACCGCGGTACCTGTGTTAAACCACTAGAGGCCGCTGTGGTCCATTTTTCTTGTCATGTGGATCTTTGGTTTTCTCAAGTCAAAAGATCCAGGCAGTTGGTAAGTTTCTCTGTGGGAATCCACTTCCTCGGCCCTGTTGCTGCGCTCATCCACCGCACAGGCCCTCCGGCAAAAAGGGCCCTGGCTCCTAGTCCCTGTTTGGTTTCGAAAAGGGTGCCAATGGCGCACGGGCGCGCGCGCGGGCGCGTGCACGCGCCTCCTATGAAAAAAAAAGGGGCGGGAATACCTCAGCTTTGTGCTTAAAGGATATGTCGTCCAGACGCTCCGGAAATAGGCTTCCAGGAAGCCAAAGGGGTCTCCATCGGGCTCTGAGGATATTGGGCATGCTTGTACTGCACCAATCTCCCCTGAGAATTCAGAGGTCAGTAGCCGTAGAAACCCCGCAGGAGTGCCTGGTGCTGCGGCTGTCCCCAGTCCACCTGCTCCTGTATATATAACAGAGGAGGTTTTATCCTCAACTCTGGGAGGATTGGAAGAGAGATTAACAGCATTGATCGCTGCTTCCCTGTCACAGGGAAAGCGCGTCCGATCTCCGTCTCCTCCTTCAGAGTGCCTGTTAGTGGAGGAACAGCCCCACACAGGGATCGACCTACCTGAAGGGGATCAGGATGAGGTTGATTCAGTTATGGAGGAATCAACAGTGGAAGAACCTTTCTCAGCATCTCAGGCTGAAAGATTATGGGTTCAGTCTCTGACTAACATGGTCCGATCAGCATTTAAAATGCCTCTGGCGGAACCACCATCCACTACGGTTTCCTCGCTGGGGTCGCTAAAAGCTCCCCAGGCTGTCTGTTCCTTCCCAATCCACCCTTTATTAGAAGGGCTTATTTACCAGGATTGGGAGCATCCTGATAAAATATTTGCTCCCCCCAAGAGATTTCCGGTGATCTATCCCATGGAGGATAAGTTCATAAAAAAATGGAGGGTCCCTACAGTGGACGCAGCCATCTCTTCTGTGAACAAATCACTGACATGTCCAGTAGATAATGTTCCAATGTTCAAAGACCCAATAGATAAAAAAATTGGAGTCTTTACTAAAATCTGCTTTCTCTACAGCAAGCATGGTGACACAACCTGCGGTAGCAGCGATTGGAGTCTGCCAAGCAGTGAAAGATCAGTTGAAACAAGTCTTAAGGGACTTACCAGATCAGCAGGCTCTTGCCCTAGCTGACCTGCCTAGAGCCTTGTGTTTTGCGGTGGACGTCATAAAGGATACAATCCAACAGGCCTCCCGCTTTACGCTGTCTATAGTACATATGCATAGGCTTCTGTGGCTCAAAAACTGGTCTGCTGAAGCTCCCTGTAAGAAACTGCTGGTTAGCTTCCCATTTCATGGAGAACGCTTATTTGGAGAAGATCTGGACAAATATATCCAGAAAATTTCTGCCGGTAAAAGTTCACACTTACCGGTTAAGAACAAGAGTAGAAGTCCTTCTTTTAAGAGGCCTACTTCTCCAGTCCCGGGCACATCGGCTGTGAAGCAGTTCCGACGGCCTCCGCGGTCAAATTCAGGGGGCAGAAATCGGGGACAATCACAGGGTAACAAGAAGCCCTGGATCAAGAGAGGTACAGAACCTCCCCCCAAGTCATGAAGCGTTGCCCCCACTCAATCGGGTGGGGGGAAGGCTTCAGTTGTTCACAGAGACCTGGCGGGACACCATCAGAGACAGATGGGTGCTCTCCGCAGTAAGTCTGGGATACAAGCTGGAGTTGAAAGGCACTCCTCCTGCCCAATTTATGAGGTCAAACGTGCCAAGAGATCCCCAGAAGAGAGGATCCCTCCTTCTGGCACTAGAACAACTATTGCTCCAAGGTGTAATCATGAAGGTTCCCCTGGAAGAAAGCGGATTCGGGTTTTACTCGAACCTTTTCACAGTCCCCAAACCAAATGGGGACGTGAGGCCCATATTAAATCTAAAAGGGCTAAACAAGTTCCTAAATATCAGGACTTTTCGGATGGAGTCGATCCGATCGGTGGCCACCGCCCTACAAGGGCAGGAATGGTTAGCCTCGATCGACATAAGGGATGCTTATCTGCATATTCCCATCTTTCCGGCCCACCAGAAATTTCTACGCTTTGCAGTAGAAGGGCGCCATTTTCAGTTCAGAGCCTTACCTTTCGGTCTGGCCACAGCACCACGAGTGTTCACAAAAATTCTGGCCCCATTATGGCCAATCTAAGAACACAAGGTGTAACGATAATGGCATATCTAGACGACCTGCTACTAATAGACCACTCAGTGGAAAAGCTGGAAGTAGCTATTCACAAGACAATCAAGTATCTGGAATATCACGGTTGGATTATCAACCGGGACAAGTCAGCTCTAAGACCAGTCAAAAGTCTGGAATACTTAGGGCTAAGGCTGGATTCAAATCAGAGAAAGATTTTCTTACCTCCAGAGAAGGTGTCGTCTTTAAAAGATTTGACCCACTTAGTGGGTACAAAAAGAAAACCATCCATACGCCTCTGCATGAGGCTGCTGGGAAAAATGGTGGCTTCATTCGAAGCGGTACCCTACGGTCAATTCCATTCAAGGAATTTGCAAAGGGCCATACTGTCAGCCTGGAACAAAAAAGTTCAGGCTTTAGACTTACCAATGTCCCTGTCCCCTTCCGTTCGCAAGAGCCTCCATTGGTGGTTGGTGCCCCAGAATCTGGAAAAAGGGAAACCCTTCAGTCCGGTTTCTTGGAAGGTAGTCACTACAGATGCCAGCCTCATAGGCTGGGGGGCAGTACTGGAGCAATGGTCTCTCCAGGGCAAGTGGTCAGAAGCAGAAAAGGCCCTGCCCATCAATCTCTTAGAGATACGAGCAGCCCGGTATGCCCTAGTAGCATGGACATCCAAACTCCAAGGGTCCCCTGTCAGAATTCAATCAGACAATGCCACAGCAGTGGCATATATCAATCACCAGGGTGGCACCAGGAGTCGTGCAGCCCAGAGGGAAGCAAATTGCATCCTGGAGTGGGCAGAAAAATATGTCCCAGCCATATCCGCGGTTTTCATCCCAGGAGTGGAAAATTGGAGAGCGGACTTTTTAAGTTGCCAACAATTATGCCCGGGGGAATGGTCTCTTCACCCCGAGGTTTTCCAGGCAATATGCCAGCGGTGGGGAACACCGGATGTAGATCTGCTAGCATCCAGATTCAACGCAAAGGTGGACAGATTTGTGTCTCGCACAAGGGATCCCCTAGCTTGCGGCTCGGATGCCCTAGTGTTCCCTTGGGATCAGTTCAAGCTGATATATGCATTCCCACCGCCACAATTGTTACCGCGATTACTCCGCAGAATCAGGGTAGAAAAGAAACCAGTGATTCTGGTGGCTCCAGCGTGGCCCGAAGGGCATGGTACGCGGAGATTGTAAAATGTCAGTGAGGAGTCCTTGGACCCTCCCACATCGTCCGGACCTGCTGTCGCAGGGACCGATATACCACCCTTCCTTACCAGCCCTAGGTTTGACGGCCTGGCTATTGAAGCCCACATTCTGAAAAAGAGAGGGCTCTCTAATTCTGTGGTATCTACCATGATCAATGCCAGGAAGCCGGTATCCAGGCAGATCTATTATAGGATCTGGAAAGCGTACATTACGTGGTGTGAGGCCAAGAAATGGCATCCACGTAAGTACGTGATAGGGAGGATTTTGGACTTCCTACAGTGGGCTGTAGATAGGAAGCTGGCCTTGAGTACTATCAAGGGTCAGATTTCGGCCTTGTCAATATTTTTTCAAAGGCCCTTGGCTTCGCATTCACTAGTCAAAGCTTTCATACAAGGAGTGATGCGTATTAGCCCTCCGGTTAGTATTCCCATATGTCCTTGGGACTTAAACCTGGTTCTGTCGGTTCTACAGAAACAACTGTTTGAACCATTGCAACACATTTCCTTGGTTCTTCTCACCAGGAAATTGATTTTCTTAGTAGCCATTTGTTCGGCTAAAAGAGTATCGGAATTAGCCGCCTTGTCCTGTAAGGAGCCATATCTGGTTGTCCATAAGGACAGAGTAGTATTACGTCCTCATCCAGCCTTTCTTCCCAAGGTGGTATCGAGGTTTCATTTGAACCAAGATGTGGTTCTTCCTTCTTTTTTCCCCAAACCTAGCTCGGTAGAGGAAAAGTTATTACATTCTTTGGATGTAGTAAGAGCAGTTAAAGCTTATCTAAAAGCCACTGCTCAGATTCGCAGAACGGATACTTTGTTTATTCTGCCGGAAGGCCCTAGAAAGGGTCAGGCAGCATCAAAATCTACTTTAGCCAAGTGGATTCGACAGGTCATAATACAAGCCTATGGCTTGAGAAAGAGACCGCCTCCGTTCAAAGTTAGGGCGCACTCCACAAGAGCAGTTGGAACTTCATGGGCAGTGCATCACCAGGCCTCCCTGGCTCAAGTATGTAAGGCCGCAACATGGTCTTCGGTACACACGTTTACTAGATTCTACCAGGTAGACGTTAGAAGTCAGGAGGATGTCGCCTTTGGGCGCAGTGTGTTGCAGGCTGCAAAAGATCCTCATGCCTGATGGCGCCCAGCTTATGTATCCCTCCCCTCATTTGGCATTGCTTTGGGACGTCCCATTAGTAATGACTAAGTCGCTCTGTGTCCCGTGATGTACGAAAAAGAAAAAGGGATTTTTATAACAGCTTACCTGTAAAATCCTTTTCTTGGAGTACATCACGGGACACAGAGCTCCCGCCCCTCTTTTTGGGACACTTATTGCTTTGCTACAAAACTGAGGTGCTCCCGGATGGGAGGGGCTTATATAGGGGAGGGTACTTCCGGTTTGGAAGTGGCCAGTGCCACTATATAACCCATTAGTAATGACTAAGTCGCTCTGTGTCCCGTGATGTACTCCAAGAAAAGGATTTTACAGGTAAGCTGTTATAAAAATCCCTTTATTCCCTTACCATGTATTTTTTCAAATTATATCATATAATATCAATTTATGTGGCAGTATAGCTTATCATAAAATGATGAAGGAAATAAAAAATGAAGACAATAGCCCTCTGCTTAAAAAACTAAAGTGCAGCATTGCCTTCTTAAAATACAGATATTCATGTGCCATTATGCCATCACAAATCACCAAAAAACTTCTTTAATCAAGGTAAATGAGGGAACATAAGAAAATTATTAATTTCTTACTTCTCCACTTTAGCAAATTTTCACATACCTATAAAATCAAAAATTCCTAGCATACTTAACACCTAAACAAAGTCTGAACTGTTTAACCACTTCCCTACCCAGCCATAGTCATATGACGTCCACAGATGGGATCACCCATCCTGGGTGGGCGTCATATGACGTCCTCGGTTTTGTGGGGGGATATCTGAATGATGCCTGCAGCTAGAGGCATCATTCAGATATCCTTTTGTTGTGCCGGCGATTCTGTGCACCATAAGAATGATCATAACGGTGGTTCCACCGCTTGATCGTTCTTATAGGCGGCAAGAGGGGACATCCCCCCTCCCGCCGCCATCCGGTGCTTCTCCGGGCTCTCCTGTGTCATCAGGGACCCGGAGAGAATCGTCCGGCGCCGGTGGAGGGTCATGTGACGAGCATAGAGATGACTGGTGACCAGATGGTCACCAGTCATCTCTATGATCGTCGGAGGCCCGGGCGCAATGTGATGATGTCACGCCCGGGTCCTCAGATGTAAACAAAGCCGCCATTGCAGCTGGTAAGTATGAGATCAGTGAAAAAAAATTCACGATCTCATGCTTTCCAGCCTGGAGGAGAGATGTGGGGTCTTATTGACCCCGCATCTCTTAATAAAGAGGACCTGTCACACACATTCCTATTACAAGGGATGTTTTCATTCCTTGTAATAGGAATAAAAGTGATCAAAAAAAAAAAAAAGTTAAATAAGTGTTAAAAAAAAAAATAAGGAAAAAAAAAAAAAAAAAAAATTTTTTTTAAACGCCCCTGTTCCCGGTAGCTCGTGATCAGAAGCGAACGCACACGTAAGTCGGGCCCACATATGTAAACGCAGTTCAAACCACATATGTGAGGTATCGCCACGTGCGTTAGAGCGCGTGCAACAATTCTAGCACTAGACCTCCTCTGCAACTCTAACCTGGTAACCTGTAAAAAAAATGTAAGCGTCGCCTATGGAGATTTTTAAGTACAGAAGTTTGGCGCCATTCCATGAGTGTGTGCAATTTTAAAGCGTGACATGTTAGATATCTATTTACTCGGCGTAACATTATCTTTCATATTTTTCCCAAAAATTGGGCTAACTTTACTGTTTTGTTATTTTTTAGATCATGAAACCATTTTTTTTCCAAGAAAAAGGCGTTTGAAAAATTATTGCGCAAATACCGTGCAAGAAAAAAAGTTGCAATGACCGTCATTTTATTCCCTAGGGTGTCTGCTAAAAAAACATATATAATGTTTGGGGGTTCTGAGTAATTTTCTAGCAAAAGAATGATGATTTATACATGTAGGAGAGAACTGCCAGAATAGGCCCGGTATTGAGGTAGTAAAAAAAAGCCCGGGGTTGAAGTGGTTAAACAATTTAGGTTGAAATCTGGGGGTTTTGTTGCACAAATTAGCACATATTTATGAAGCCACACTGCAAGGGCCAAGAGACTTAACTGGTAAGTAGGGATGAGCTCGGTGTTCGAGTTGAACATAAGTTCGATTCGAACATCGGCTGTTCGACCGTTCCGCGAACATCGAACGATTTGGGCCGTTCGCGCCAAATTCGAGTGACGCGAACGGCCCACAATACACTGCGCCATCGCAGTGCAATCCCGGCGCTGTGATTGGCCAAGCATGCACTGTAACCCCGCATGCTTGGCCAATCACAGCGCCGGCAGCTAGGAGAGCCATTATTGGCCACAGGCAGGTTGCCTGTGGCCAATTATAGCTCAGGGGGTTTAGCACACGCCCCACACTATAAAAGGCCGCCAGCGCTGCGGCCTTGTGTAGTGTGTTCCGGCGCAGGGAAAGAGTTACATAGGCAGGGACAGTGTCATTGCTATTTGTACCTCAAACTTGTGTGTAGGGAGAGAGAAGGATAGGCAGGGAGAGTGTCAGTGTCATATTCTTTGCTAAACCTTGTGTGCAGGGAGAGAGAAGGATAGGCAGGGAGAGTGTCAGTGTCATATTCTTTGATAAACCTTGTGTGCAGGGAGAGAGAAGGATAGGCAGGGAATAGTGTCAGTGTCATTGTTGCTAAGCCTCCTGCACATTATACACCTGAAGTTAGCCCGTATTGCTGCTCTTTCCTGGTGTGTTACACCAACAGGCATTTGCAGCACTTACAGCGGGCGGAGTGTGCCTCCTGATCATATTACACCTGAAGTTAGCCTGTATTGCTGCTTTTTCCTGGTGTGTTACACCAACAGGCATTTGCAGCACCTACAGCAGGCGTAGTGTGATTCCTGCAAAATATACTCCTGAAGCTAGGCCTTATTGCTGGTTTTCCCATTTCCCTGCAGGCCATTAGAATGTCTGGAAGGCAAACAAGGAGAGGCAGACAGTCAGGAGCCAATAAAAGAGGGCAAGCAGGCTCTGTGTCTAGAGATAACAGTGCTGGTCATGGACGCGGTGCATCGCCATCAGCACGTGGCCATGGGACACGCTTGTCCTCCTTTTCGGCAGCTGGACGTGTTGAGCCGCATCATGCCGAAGACTTGGTAGAGTGGATGACCAAGCCCTCCTCATCCTCCTCATCCTCTCTCACCCAGGCTCAGGGTACTGGCAAAGCAGCTTCCAAAGCGTCCTCTTCCCTGGTATCAATGTCATCATCAGACACTCCTTCCCTAGACCAACCATGTCCTCCTGAGGAGTCCCCCGAACTGTTTGAGCACAGTGTTGGGTACATGCTCCAGGAGGATGCCCAGCGTTTCGAAGGGTCTGATGATCATACCCAGCTAGAGGAAGGCAGTAGCGTGAGAGCAGAGAGAGGGGATGCTCAAGAAGGACACCAATCTGGCAGTCATGTTCCAGCAGCTGCAGCATACTGTCAGATTGGCTCCAGTGATGAGGAGGGAGGGGATGATGAGGTCACTGACTCCACGTGGGTGCCTAAAAGGAGAGAGGAGGAGGAGGAGGATGAGGAGGAGGCACATCTCCAACGAGGCAGGATGCCCTCGGGGGGCCAGCGTAAGGGCAGCACACCGACGGAATCACACCGCAGAGCTCTGCCTGTGCAGGGCGCTGCCTCTGCCCGTTATTCAAAAAGTTCTTTGGTGTGGGCCTTTTTTGAGTCGAGTGCATCAGATCGCACAGCTGCTGTTTGCAACATATGTCTCAAGCGTATATCGCGTGGCCAAAACATCACCCGCTTGGGCACCACATGCTTGACCAGACATATGTTGACCTGCCATGCAGCTCGTTGGCAAGCCTACCTTAAAGACCCACACCAAAGAACAAAGCGGACCTCTCCTTGCACCACATCAGCTGGGATCTCCAACCCCACTATACCTTCAATCCTCTCTGAAACCTGCACTGAGAGGAATGAAGGTGTAGAATTAGGTGTGTCACAGCCAAGTACTTGCGGGCACTCTGCTAGCAGTACACCGACGTTCCGATTCTAGCAGGCAAATTTCCCTGCCCCAGCTGCTGGACCGTCGAAAGAAGTTCACTCCCAGCCATCCACATGCCCAGCGGTTGAATGCTAGCTTGGCTAAATTGCTAGCGCTTCAACTGCTGCCTTTTCAGTTGGTAGACTCGGCCCCCTTCCGTGAGTTTGTGCAATGTGCGGTTCCTCAGTGGCAGGTTCCCAAACGCCACTTTTTCTCACGGAACGCGATTCCGGCTCTCTACCGGCATGTGGAAGGCAATGTCCATGCCTCGCTGGACAGGGCGGTCAGTGGTAAGGTGCATATTACCGCTGACTCATGGTCCAGCAGGCATGGACAGGGACGTTACCTTTCTTTCACGGCCCATTGGGTCACTCTTTTGGCAGCTGGGAAGGATGCAGGACAAGGTGCAGTAGTGTTGGAGGTTGTTCCACCGCCATGCCTCCAAAATGCTACTACTGGTTGTGACACACCTCTCTCCTCCACCCCCTCCTCTTCTTCTTCCTCCATGGCCTCTTCCTGTGCTTTGTCCTCGGAACCAGCGGTGCTCCGTAGGCGTTCAAGGGGCTACGCAAGTATGCAGGCAAAAAGATGCCATGCCGTGCTTGCGCTGGTGTGTTTGGGGGACAGGAGCCACACTGGGGCAGAGGTTCTGTCTGCTCTGCAGGGGCAGTCCGAGAGGTGGTTGACGCCATGCCAGCTTAAGCCAGGAATGGTAGTTTGCGACAATGGCACCAACCTCCTCTCCGCTCTCCGACAGGGACAACTGACCCATGTGCCCTGTGTGGCTCACGTCCTTAACCTGGTGGTGCAGCAGTTCTTGGGCAGGTAGCCGGGCTACAGGATGTCCTGAGGCAGGCCAGGAAAGTCTGTGTGCATTTCCGCAGATCTTATAATGCCAGTGCTCGCCTGGCTGAGCTGCAAAATGAGTTGAACCTGCCCAAGAACCGCCTTATATGTGACATGCCCACCAGGTGGAACTCAACGTTGGCCATGCTGCAGCGGCTGCACACGCAGCAGAGGGCCATCAATGAGTACCTGTGCGACTACAGCACCAGGACAGGGTCAGGGGAGCTAGTTTTTTTTTCACCACGCCAGTGGGGCATGATCAGGGATGCATGCACTGTCCTGGCACCATTTGAGGAGGCCACGAGGATGGTGAGCAGTGACAGTGCATGCATCAGTGACACTGTACCTCTTGTCCACCTGTTGGAACATACGCTGCGTGGAATAATGGACAGGGCACTTGAGGCAGAACAGAGGCAGGAAGAGGAGGACTTCCTTGCCTCTCAAGGCCCCCTTTACCCAGACAGTGTTCCTTCTGTCCCACCCATTGCACAGGAAGAAGAGGAGGAGGATGAGGAGGAGGATTGTGTCAGCATGGAGGTGGAGCCTGGCACTCAGCATCATCAGCAGCAGTCTTTTAGGGATGATTTACAGTCCCAAGAAACCAGTGGACTTGTACGTGGCTGGGAGGAGGTGGCTGCGGATCATGTCGTCCTTAGTGACCCAGAGGACTCCGGACCGAATGCCTCAGCTAACCTACGCTGCATGGCCTCCCTGATCCTGCAAAGTCTGCGGAAGGATCCTTGTATTCTTCGGATCAAGGAGAGGGACCATTACTGGCTGGCCACTCTCCTTGATCCACGGTTCAAGGGTAAAGTTGCGGACCTTATCTTACCGTCGCAGAGGGAGCAGAGGATGAGATAACTCCGGGAGGCCTTGCAGAAAGGTCTGTGCAACGCGTTCCCAGAGACTGGGAGGTTACAAACTCCTGGTCCTGGACAACGAGTTGCTGAGGCTTCGATCAGTCAAAGAAGGAGCGGTGGGGAAGGTGGCCGTCTGACCGATGCGTTCAGACAATTCTTTAGTCCGCAGCCCCAAGGTATGATCGGTTCCAGCAACCATCGCCAGCGTCTGATATAAATGGTGCAGGAATACCTAGGGGCAAGGTCAGACTTGGACACCTTCCCCACCGAAAATCCTCTGGCTTACTGGGTCTTGAGGATGGATCACTGGCCAGAGCTTGCACAGTATGCAATTGAGCTACTGGCCTGTCCTGCAACCAGCGTTCTTTCAGAACGCACATTCAGTGCTGCTGGAGGATTTGTCATGGATCACAGGTTGCGCCTGTCCACCAACTCGGTTGATCGACTGACCTTCATAAAGATGAACCAGTCTTGGATCACCACCAGCTACCAAACACCTGAAGCTGATATAACAGACTCATTTATTTTCAAATGTCACATCCCTTCAAGACTGATGCCGATGCTGAGAGACTGTCCTGTTATGTTGACTGACTATCCTCCTCCTCAATGATCCGATTGATGATGATAGCTTGGAAGAACATTTTTGTTTCTGGGTGCCGCCACCAGTGGCTAAGGCCCAATTTTTCAGCCCCCGGGGCATGTAATTACAATTTTTTATGCAATGCTTTGCAGCAGGGCTCATTCCTGCACTCCAACTAGAGTATCTGGGAGAGGTTGCAGTGTCGTGGCACCAGCACCAGTGGCTAAGGCCCAATTTTTCAGCCCCTGTTTAACAGGGGCGTGTTATTACAATTTTTATGCAATGCTTTGCAGCATGGCTCATTCCTGCACTCCAACTAGAGTATCTGGGAGAGGTTGCAGTGTCGTGGCACCAGCACCAGTGGCTAAGGCCCAATTTTTCAGCCCCTGTTTAACAGGGGCGTGTTATTACAATTTTTTTATGCAATGCTTTGCAGCAGGGCTCATTCCTGCACTCCAACTAGAGTATCTGGGAGAGGTTGCAGTGTCGTGGCACCAGCACCAGTGGCTAAGGCCCAATTTTTCAGCCCCTGTTTAACAGGGGCGTGTAATTGCAATTTTTGATGCAATACTTTGCAACAGGGCTCATTGCTGTGCTCCAAGTACAGTATCTGTGAGGGGTTGCAGTGTTGTGGCACCAGTGCCTAAGGCCCAATTTTTCTGCCCCTGTTTAACAGGGGCATGTAATTACAATTCTTGATCTAATAATTCACAGCAGAGCCCATTCCTGTGCCCACCAAGAGTAACTGTGAGGCCTTACAGTGTTGTGTCAACACCACCACCACCACCACCAAAGGCCCAATTTTTCAGCCCCTGTTCAACAGGGGCATGCAATTACAATTCTTGATCTAATAATTCACAGCAGGGCCCATTCCTGTGCCCACCAAGAGTAACTGTGAGGCCTTACAGTGTTGTGTCAACACCACCACCACCAAAGGCCCAATTTTTCAGCCCCTGTTCAACAGGAGCATGCAATTACAATTCTTGATCTAATAATTCACAGCAGGGCCCATTCATGCGCCCACCAAGAGTAACTGTGAGGGCTCACAGTGTTGTGGCAACACCAACATGTAAGGGGCAAATTTCAGGTGAGTATATACGGCAGGCCCCTACTTTCAAACATCCAACTTACAAACGACTCCTCATTGCAAACGGAAGGATACAACAGGAAGTGAGAGGAAATCTACCCCTAGGAAGGCAAATTCTCTCCTGTAAGAGTTAATATGGGAAAAAAAGTGTCTCCTCTCCACTGATGCTTTATCACCAATTCTTGTTTCAATAAAAACCCCAAATTTTCAAAAAACATTTGTCATTAGGACGGAAAGTGAGGTGAACTGTTCTGAACAGGTGCACACTGCACAGACAGCAAAACAAATGTTACAGGGGTGATAACCCTTCCCTATGTTTTCCAAAAAGCTTAAAAATAGATTTTTTGGCTGGAGCTACACTTAAACAATGTACCTGTTCAAAATCACAAACAGATTCTACATAAGAACTAACCTACAGTCCCTGTCTTGTATGCACCGCCTGTATACGGCTGTTCAGAGTATATAGGGCCTTTTTATTTTGTGTGCGGGGTTCCCCTTAATATCCATACAAGACCCAAAGGGGCTGGTAATGGGCTGGGGTAGGGGGGGGGGCTGTGATGGGGTAGCTATGCCATTTTTCTTAAAGATTTTCATCCATATTACCGGGACCAGACATTACATTAAAGCCGCAAGCAGTTTTAAATGGCTTTTTTTCCTTTAGAAATGTAATTTTGTGCAGGGACAGTTCTAAACACGGGAAACACGTGGCACTTCACAGGCATACTTTAGACACCCCCCAGGTACGATATTTAAAGAAATATTTGACTTTTTTTTCACTTTATGCATCATTAAAATGACTGCTCCCGAAAAACGGACGTTTTTAAAACTTTTTTTTGGATTGATACATGTCCCCTGGTGCAGAACCCAGGTTCCCAAACCCTTTTTAGGACAATAACATGCATAATAGTCGTTATAATTAGCACTTTAGATTTCGAACGTTCGCATCCATTGTATTTAATAGGGTTCTAAAGTTCGTGCAAACTTTCGGTCCGTTCGAGGGTTCTGGTGCGAACCGAACCCGGGGGTGTTCGGCTCATCACTACTGGTAAGTGTAGTCTCTAACTCAATCTTTCTGTTCAAATTTGTTTATTGAATTTTATCAAATTACAGAGAAATAATAACAAAAATAAATAAATAAATAAATAAATAAAGCAACAATCACAATAATCACTACAATAGGTTCAAAATTAGCATATGAAATCATATATATATCATGGATTAAGAGACAATTGCTTCACTCAATAATCAGAGTGAGTTACTTTACATAGTCTAAATAAAGTGTAGACTCAGAATGAGAATTACAATTGAAGCTTTAAAGGTAAACACCTGAGGATAAAGAAATGTATTAAAGCCTCAAATAGGTATGAAACAGAACGATCGCTACAATATAACTCTTAAAAAATCTAGTATCTGTTTTTAAAATTTGAGAGGAACATATGTAGGTATATTTGTTGAACCTATATATATGAAAAATTTAATAAAAATAAAAACACAAAAAAAACACATAAACAAGTTGAGAAAAAGAGAAGGGGAAGATCAGGAAGAAGAGAAGAAGAGAAGGAGAAGAGGAAGTGACAGGAAGAATCCCCGGGGATAAATGCATTAATAGCTATTTGCTTATAGATAGTTACTGCGAGAGAGTGTAAAACATCAAGGCATCAACAAGGTGTCATCAAAGTTTGGTGGCAAAAAGTGAGTTATCCATGGTTGCCAAATATCTTTAAAGGAATTTATTTTATCTTGAATTATGGCTTCCATTTTGTGTTATTCCAGATTGCAGCCCAATCAGATATTTCAAGAGTAAGGCCTCGTACACACGACCGAGTTTCTCGGCAAGAACCAGCAAGAAACTTGCTGGCAGAGATGTCTTGCCGAGTAAATCGGTCGTGTGTACGCGGCTATCGGGTTTCTCGTCGAGAAAACCGACAAGTAACCTCGACGAGAAAATAGAGAACCTGCTCTCTATTTTCTCGTCGAGACTCTCGTCAGCCTGTTTCTCGACGAGAAAAGTGAGTGTGTGTACACTTACCTGTCCGCCGGGAAGCCCGCGCATGTTCGAAATGAATTTGACGCATGCGCGGTAGCTTCCTAGGCATAGATAGGGTATACCAATATGGCGGCGACGGCATCGAATGTGATGAGCGCATGCTCGTCGTAGTCGATGACGTCACCGCGTACGCTCCATTCAAAGAACCGCGGGTTCTTTGAATCGAGCGTGTGTACACTCGGCCGGGACAATTTTCTTGTCCAAGAATCTCGTCGAAAAAAACGACATGTTTTTTTCGACGAGAATCTCGGCCGTGTGTACGAGGCCTCAGATTGAGATCTGCCTCCCATTTAGCCACATAAGAAGGAGGGTCAGAAACAGGTTTAGTAATGAGTTGAGCATAGAGGTTAGAGATCAGTCCTTTTGCATGGGGATAATTTTTACATTTGGTTTCGAAGTGTGATAATTTATTAAGTTTGGTTCTGCTTTGGGTACAGGGTGTAAAAAAGTTTTTAATCTGCAGATATCTAAAAAGCTCAGAGTTTGGAAGACCATGTTTTTCACATAAATCTGGGAACGGTAAAAAGGTGGTCTGGGACGTCAGGTCATGAAGATGGATTAATTTAGAGTTAGTCCAGGCTTTAAAAGATTTAGGGAATTTCCAGGCAGGATAAAAAAGGGGATTTTTAATAAATGATAAAAGTGGACTGTGAGGAGATTGTAACTCATTTGTTATTTTAAATCTGTTCCAAATAGATAATGAGTTTTTGGTAACTGGGTTAGTGATTCTTTTATGATCAGAAGGTCTCAGCCATAAAAGATTGGAGATAGAATAAGGATCGCAATCTTTTGATTCTAGAGTTACCCAAAGAGGAATTTTGGAGGTTGCATGGTATTTGGTTAATTGTGCTAGTTGGGCCGCGTAGTAGTAGGTAGATAAATTAGGAAATCCCAGACCACCTTTACATTTAGGGAGGTAAAGAGTATGCTTAGGTAAACGGGGTTTAGATGTACCCCAAACAAATTTTGTTATTCTACTTTGTAGTATGCCGGTAGAGAGATTGGTAGAACTCGAAAAAAGTACAGAATTTTGGGAAGTATAGGCATTTTAATAATATTCATTTTACCTATCCACGATATAGGAAGAGAAGACCAATGTGTTAAAAGAGAGGTGATATGGCGTAATATAGGTGGGTAATTGGCTGAGAAGAGTCCTGTAATATTAGACGTGAGGTTGATTCCCAGATAGGGTAGACATGTAGTGAACCAGGAAAAGGGAAGGGATACCTGAGCTTGTTGTAATTTTGAGGAAGATAAGGAGATATTGAGTGCTGAGAATTTTTGCAGATTGACGTGTAAACCTGAAATACGGGCAAATTGGTCTAACTTCTGTATTAAGTTAGGAGCAGAGATATGAGGAGAGGATATAAAAAGTAAAATGTCGTCAGCAAATAAACAAATTTTATGCTGATGTCCAGCTTTCTCAAGGCCTTTAATAGATGGATCAGAGCGGATAGAGAGCTAAGGGTTCAATGAGAAGGGCAAATAGAATTGGGGAAAGTGGACAACCTTGACGGGATCCTCGAAGGATGTTAAATAGGTTGGATTTATAACCTGCATATTTCACGTAGGCTTTGGGGTGGTTATACAGTGATGAGATCCAACTAAGGAAGTGGGGGCCAAATCCCCAGCGTTGTAGGACAAATTGGAGGTAGGGCCATGATACAGTATCAAAAGCCTTTTTGATATCTAAGGGTAACAGGCAAAGAGGTATCCGTCTTTTTTGGGCGATATGGGTAAGTAAAGCCACTCTACGTACCGCATCTCCAGACTGGCGTTTTGGGATAAAGCCTACTTGGTCCTTGTGGATTAAAGATCCTATTATATTATTTAAACGTGTTGCCAAAACTTTCGCTAAAAGCTTTATGTCCAAATTAAGTTGAGAGATGGGTCTGTAATTGGAGGGAGCTGATTCTTCTGAATTTGGTTTGGGGATCATGGAAATAATAGCTGTCAGTGTTTCAGGTCGGAAGGAATGCCCAGAGAGTATAGAATTGAAGGCTTCGGCCAATAGTGGGGTTAATATATGTGCAAATTTCTTATAATACATGGCTGAAAAGCCGTCTGGGCTTGGACGTTTATTTAGCTTAAGAGGTTTTATTGCCATGTTAATTTCATTAGTGGTTATAGGGCTTTAAGGCTATCCCGGTTGACCAAAGGAATAGATGGAAGTGTGATGTGGGAAAAAAAGGAATCTGCAGAGGCCTGATTTAGGGGTTCTTCTTTATTGTATAAGATGTTTTTGGAAAGTGTGAAGAATTTTTACTGGGTTACTGGTGTAGGTGTTGTGGGATAATTTTAGACGTATAGGTTTGGAGGAGTGTATTGATTTTTTAAGGGCCCGGGCAAGGAGTGTCGTGGGTTTATTGGCTTTAAGATAGAATTAATGCTTGTATTTACTTAGCGTTTTAACAGCACAGTTTGAGAGAAAAAGGTCAAGGTCTACAAGTGCTCTATCCAGGTGTGATTTTGTAGTAGGATTAGGGTTTGCCAGAAAGAGTGCATGGGTTGAATTAAATTATGCCTCTAGTTTATGTTGGAGCAGTCATTTTTCCTTTTTGAGGTATGAGGCTTTTTGAATACATGCTCCATTGAGCACTTATTTATGAGCCTCCCACAATGTCAGAGGAGAGATATCAGAGGTTTTATTAAAATAAATATAATCTTTTAAGGCTGTCTCTAAATCTGCATAGTGGGATGGGTGGGATAGCATTAAGTTATTTATCTGCCAAGTGGGGTCTTGTGCTTTTGGAATTGCAGAGGTAAATGAGGTTAACACTGCACTATGATCGGTCCATGTGAAAGGTATAATGGAGGAAGAGAGAAGTTCAGGGGCCATAGGTACATTTATAAGTATATGGTCTATTCGGTAGAGTGAATTGTGAGGATGGGAGTAGAAAGTAAATTGTCGCTTAGCTGGGTTTGCTTCTCGCCAGGTATCTAATAAGTAATGTTGCTGGAGTAATTGTTGAAATGTGTTTTTACGGGAGATAGGTGTGCTAGGAATAGGGGATTTGTCTAAAAATGGATAAAGGACTTGGTTCGAATCTCCACAAATTAGTAGCGTGCCAGTTTTATGAGTTTCAACTACTTGTAACAAGTGAGAGAGGAAGGATGAAGGGGTTTTATTTGGGGCGTAGTATGACACCACAGTAACTGGAGAGTCATTTATATGCCCAGTAAGTATGAGATACCGCCCTTCAGGATCTTTGATCTCTATCTGAAGTGAGAAGGGAGTTGTGCGATGAAAAGCTATCAGTACACCACGCTGCTTTGTGTCAGCCGAAGCTGTAAAAACCTGACGGTACAAAGTGCCAAAATATTTAGGAGTGGAATTTTTAGTAAAGTGCGTCTCTTGGAGACAAATTACATGTGCCTTTGTTGAAGCTAGTGAGCTAAATGCTTTTGTGCGCTTTTGAGGTATGTTGAGGCCTTGCACATTCAAAGATAAGACATTTAAGGGGGGCATTCACATATCAGGAAATCAATATAAACATACAATATATATGTGAAATATTTAAATATACTTACCCCGGGGAGGAGCTGAGTTCTAGAAGAAAAGATAGAAAAGATGGAAAAAGAAAAGGTAGGAGGAAGAAACATATAAGCATTTAATGATAAATCAAGTATGTAGAGAATAATTAAAAATACGACGTACTGGGTGTGTAGAAAATACAGACCCAGAGGCCAAAAATCTATCCAAGGAAGCCCCTCCAAAAACAGATAGGAGGAGAAACCCAGGACAGAGTAGTGGGGAGAGCAGTAACTAGCTCTCAGAACCACAACAGCCAGTTAATCATTAACTGAAAATAAATAAATAAAGAAAAACTTTTAGCACCCGTCTATATAAAAAAAAAAAAGATATATGTGATGTAGGGTAGATTCAAGAGAAAAAAAAATGTAACAGCGACCTTGCTTGAATAGGGATGAACTATAAGTAATAGTGCTGATTATGGCCAGTAGGCCTTCACAAAAAAAGGGGGAAAAAAGGGAAAAAAAGGAAAATTGAGCAATCTCAGAGGTCCCGTGGAGAGAAGTTCCAAAATAAAACATTAAAAAGCTGTTTCTCAGTCCATAGTGTCTGCAGGATTCCTGTCAGGCGAGTTGAAGCAAGAGCGTTTAGTAGGACTGTGATGATTTCCATTGCTTTTGGAGCTGGAAGTTTCATTTGCTTTGTAGGACGCAGTTTGCTTGTGTAAAGTATTTGACAAGGAAAAGGATCTGTCCAATAGGTGAAGGTCCTGTAGTACCTTTTGCAATTTGTCAGCTGATTTACATCTATATTTTGAACTTAGATGTGTAAATCGTATGGAAAATGGAAAACCCCATTGATATGGTATTTGGTTTTGCTGTAGGATCTGAAGGAGGGGTTTCAGTGCCCGTCTTTTAGCAACCGTAGTTGGAGACAAGTCAGTAAAAATTTGATAAGGATTGCCTTGGAATATAAGAGAGTCTTTTATACGGGCTGCGGCAAAAAGCTATTCTTTTGTAAGGAAATAGTGAAGTTTCACTATAATGTCGCGCGGTGGTCCTGTAGCTTTGAGAGGGATCAGAGCCCTATGAATTCTGTCTATCTCCAGGCGGTCAATAGTGATTGATGGCTGCAGCTCCTGAAATAGGGCAGTTACTGTGGACTGGAGATCAATAATTGCCTCAGGAATTCCACAAATGTGCAAGTTTGAACGACGGGCCCAGTGGCGGCCCGTCCATAGAGGGCGCCCGGGCGCCGCCCCCCCCCCCTCCTGTGGTCACCAAAAATTGTTTTTTTCTTTTTTTTGTCTTTTTTTCACACATGGCGGCGCGACCATAGTGGGCGCAGAAGCGCCGCTACCGCTCGCTTCTGCGCCCGGCCGTCACTCACCACAACAATACATAGGTTCATGCATTGCATGAACCTATGTATTGCTGCCGCCCACTATTCAGATGGCCGGCCCCTTGAGCACCGGCCATCTGAATCACAGCGTCTGATTGGCCTTTAGAAGTGCCTATCAGAGCCAGCAGGCTCTGATAGGCTTCCCGACTACAGCCTGAGGGCTGTAATCTGCTTCTAAATATCTAATGAGAGGACGCACAGGGGTGCGTTCCCTGGCCAATCAGGTTCACCGGGTCTGGTTACCGGTAACCTGATTGGCTGAAGTGACATCGAGGGCGGGAGAAGACATCGAGGACAGAAGAAGGACGGCGCTGACTCGAGGAAGGTAAGTGCAGGGCTGGGGGGGACAAGCTGGCTGTATTATGAGGACAAACTGGCTGCATATAGGGGACAAACTGGCTGCATATAGGGGACAAACTGGCTGTATTATGGGGAGAAACTGGCTGCATTATGGGGGAGAAACTGGCTGCATTATGGGGGAGAAACTGGCTGCATTATGGGGGAGAAACTGGCTGCATTATGGGGGAGAAACTGGCTGCATTATGGGGGAGAAACTGGCTGCATTATGGGGGAGAAACTGGCTGCATTATGGGGGAGAAACTGGCTGTATTATGGGGGAGAAACTGGCTGTATATTGGGGAGAAACTGGCTGCATTATGGGGGAGAAACTGGCTGCATTATGGGGGAGAAACTGGCTGCATTATGGGGGAGAAACTGGCTGCATTATGTGGGAGAAACTGGCTGCATTATGGGGGAGAAACTGGCTGTATATTGGGGAGAAACTGGTTGCATTATGGGGGAGAAACTGGCTGCATATGGGGGAGAAACTTGCTGCATATGGGGGAGAAACTGGCTGCATTATGGGGGAGAAACTGGCTGCATATGGAGGAGAAACTGGCTGCATTATGGGGGAGAAACTGGCTGCATATGGGGGAGAAACTGGCTGCATATGGGGGAGAAACTGGCTGCATATGGGGGAGAAACTGGCTGCATATGGGGGAGAAACTGGCTGCATTATGGGGGAGAAACTGGCTGTATATTGGGGAGAAACTGGCTGCATTATGGGGGAGAAACTGGCTGAATTATGGGGGAGAAACTGGCTGCATTATGGGGGATTAACTGGCTGCATTATGGGGGAGAAACTGGCTGTATATTGGGGGAGAAACTGGTTGCAATATGGGGGAGAAACTGGCTGCATATGGGGGAGAAACTGGCTGCATTATGGGGGAGAAACTGGCTGCATTATGGGGGAGAAACTGGCTGCATTATGGGGGAGAAACTGGCTGCATATGGGGGAGAAACTGGCTGCATATGGGGGAGAAACTGGCTGCATATGGGGGAGAAACTGGCTGCATATGGGGGAGAAACTGGCTGCATTATGGGGGAGAAACTGGCTGTATATTGGGGAGAAACTGGCTGCATTATGGGGGAGAAACTGGCTGAATTATGGGGGAGAAACTGGCTGCATTATGGGGGATTAACTGGCTGCATTATGGGGGAGAAACTGGCTGTATATTGGGGGAGAAACTGGTTGCAATATGGGGGAGAAACTGGCTGCATATGGGGGAGAAACTGGCTGCATTATGGGGGAGAAACTGGCTGCATTATGGGGGAGAAACTGGCTGCATGTGGGGGAGAAACTGGCTGCATGTGGGGGAGAAACTGGCTGCATTATGGGGGAGAAACTGGCTGAATTATGGGGGAGAAACTGGCTGCATTATGGGGGAGAAACTGGCTGTATATTGGGGAGAAACTGGCTGCATTATGGGGGAGAAACTGGCTGCATTATGGGGGAGAAACTGGCTGCATTATGGGGGATTAACTGGCTGCATTATGGGGGATTAACTGGCTGCATTATGGGGGAGAAACTGGCTGCATTATGGGGGAGAAACTGGCTGCATTATGGGGGAGAAACTGGCTGCATTATGGGGGAGAAACTGGCTGCATATGGGGGAGAAACTGGCTGCATATGGGGGGAAACTGGCTGCATTTGGGAACAAACTAGTGGCGTTTGGGCACAGTGGCGGCAATTGATGATTATTTTTTTTTTCAGTTTGTTTGCGCCCCCCAAAAAAATTTGAGCACCAGCCGCCACTGGACGGGCCCTATTCTCAAAGTCTTCTAAACGCGTGTTTAGGGTGAGATTTTCTGCCTTTAAATCCTCTAGTTCATGCAGGTGGGACTGTACATCAATTTCCATGTCATCTACTCTATCTTCTAGGTCAGAAGTGCGCTGACCTAATTCCCTAATTTCCTTTGACAAACTGCTTGTGATGTGGTCTGAAGTTTTCTTGAGTGCCTTCTGAAGCATCTTTTCAAACTGCTTTAACCACTTAAGGACCAGCCACTGTATATATACATCGGCAGAATGGCTCGTACAGGCACAATCACGTACCTGTAAGTCCCCTTTAACTGCCTGACGTCGGGGTCATGCACGCGCCGCCGGCGGCGCGCTCGTGACCCCCCTGCCTTCCCCGTGAGTCGAGCCGCGGATCTCCGCGATCGTCTCACGGAGGCATGGAGCGGGGAGATGTTAGTGTAAACACAACATCTCCCCGCTCCCCTACTGACAATGTCACCAATCTCCGCTCTGTGTAATCAGAGCGGAGATCAGTCATGTGTCATCCGTAGCCACGCCCCCACACAGTAGTAATCACTCCCCTAGGCACACTTACCCCCTTCAGCGCCCCTAGTGGTTAACCCCTTCACTGCCAGTGTCATTTTTACAGTAACCAGTGCATTTTTATTGCACTGATCGCTGTAAAAATGACAATGGTCCCAAAAATGTGTCAAAAGTGTCCGATGTGTCCGCCATAATGTCGCAGTCATGAAAAAAAATCGCTGATTGCCGCCATTACTAGTAAAAAAACTAATAATAATAAAAATGCCATAAAATGACCCCCTATTTTGTAAACACTATAAAACTTTTGCGCAAACCAATCAATAAACGCTGATTGCGATTTTTTTAACCAAAAATATGTAGAAGAATACGTATCGGCCTAAACTGAGGAAAAAAAATGTTATTTTATATATTTTTGGGGGATATTTGTTATAGCAAAAAGTAAAAAATATTGCATTTTTTTCCAACTTGACGCTCTATTTTTGTATATAGCGCAAAAAATAAAAACCGCAGAGGTGATCAAATACCACCAAAAGAAAGCTCTATTTGTGGGAAAAAAGGGACATCAATTTTGTTTGGGAGCCACGTTGCACGACCACGCAATTGTCAGTTAAAGCGGCGCAGTGCCGAATCGCAAAAAGGGGCCTGGTATTTATGCTGCGTATTGGTCCGGGGCTTAAGTGGTTAACATGTTTGGGTTAATGGTATCTGTGTTGGTGACCTGTAGTGGGTCAGTATATTCATAGTCATTATCATTATATGTGTCATTCTCCACAAGAGCAGCCTGGGACTGCAGTTTCTGCTGTCTTTGTTTAGCAGCTCGTGAGGTGCTTGTGTGAGGAGAAGGGGGTGGGGCCATTTTCAATGCAGCTCTGGGCTGACTGACTTTGAAATTAGATGTTTTCCCGTTCAAGCGGGCACCCCTTCTAAACATAAATAGACTCTTTTGTCTCACCAGCTGTTCCCACACCTGGTTCCACCGGGAACCGAGCTGAGCGGGCGCTTTATTCGGCTGTAAAGTCCAGAGAGTCACGGAGCTTCAGCGGGGCATGTCCGTCTTCGCTGGCGCCGTGCATGCGCCCCCTCTCTCTAACTCAATCTTAACCATGCTCCTAACTTGGGACATACTGTATCTAACAATAAATAAATATAAAGCTGGTATGCCTTGGGGGTTATCCTCATCCTTCCTAAAAGGTGCAGAGACACACCCTTAACCCCAGACGAGTTCAAGACAGATAAAAGCCTACAGTATATACAATATCTGCACCAAATCTAGCAAGAAAACTAAAAATGGCACGCATTTATATCAACCTTTTACCAGCAAAAGTAAGGTGCACATGGGCAGGGCAGTGCAATGGAACAATACAAAAAAATCCCCATCCTACTTACCAGTTAGCCATAACCAGTGGCGGCTGGTGAAGTTTTAGGATGGGGGGGGCGCAAGACCCCGCCCCTCCACGGTTGGCCCATCCCACTTCTTACAAGCCACACCCCTTATAGAATCCACCCACTCCGTCCCCTGTATTCCACTCATAGTGTCAGCATTATACACCAGGCTATGCACATCATATACCAGGCTGCACATTATACACAGGGCTCTGCACATCATATACCAGCC
Organism: Rana muscosa; assembly: GCA_029206835.1. Lineage (NCBI taxonomy): Eukaryota > Metazoa > Chordata > Amphibia > Anura > Ranidae > Rana > Rana muscosa. Next base: position 679,836,296 of record CM055121.1, read on the forward strand.
TGTATATTATAAACAGGGCTCTGCACATAATATACCAAGCTGCACATTATACACAGGGTTCTGCACATCATATACCAGGCTGCACATTATACACAGGGTTCTGCACATCATATACCAGGCTGCACATTATACACAGGGCTCTGCACATCATATACCAGGCTGCACATTATACACAGGGCTCTGCACATCATATACCAGGCTGCAAATTATACACAGGGCTCTGCACATCATATACCAGGCTGCACATTATACACCGGGCTCTGCACATCATATACCAGGCTGCCTATTATACACAGGGCTCTGCACATCATATACCAGGCTGCACATTATACACAGGGCTCTGCACAACATATACCAGGCTGCACATTATACACAGGGCTCTGCACAACATATACCAGGCTGCACATTATACACAGGGCTCTGCTCATTATACACAGGGCTCTGCACATCATATACCAGGCTGTACATTATACACAGGGCTCTACACATCATATTTCAGGCTGCACATTATACACAGGGCTCTGCACATCATATACCGGGCTGTACATTATACACAGGGCTCTGCACATCATATACCAGGCTACACATTATACACAGGGCTCTGCACATCATATACCAGGCTGTACATTATACACCGGGCTCTGCACATCATATGCCAGGCTGCACATTATACACAGGGCTCTGCAAATCATTAAGGATGAGTTCTGCCGCGTTTGCATACTCCATGTGCATAGCCCGCCAGGAAGTCGGCACTGCGCTAATCACAGGCAGGGAGACATTTCCCGATCTCTGCAGCCGAGCATTGGGACAATGTCTCCCTGCCTGTGATTAGCGCAGCGCAGTGCCGTGCCGACCTCCTGGCGGGCTCTGCACATGGAGTATGCAAACACACCAGAGCTCATCCCTACACATCATATACCAGGCTGCACATTATACACAGGGCTCTGCACATCAAATACCAGGCTGCACATTATACACTGACGAAGCTTCAATTTGTTTTAAAACCCAGACAATATCTGGAGATCACAGACTAGGAAATGGTTTAAACTTGCATTTTAAGTTCTGACTTTATTAACCCATTGCATAGCCTCTCTACAACATTAAACGTTAGACAACAGGGGTTGCATTTAAAAAGTAATTTCGCTTTTGATAAGAAAAAAATGTAAGTACTACACTACATTTTGTATTTTTACAATTACAATTACCTATGTAGTTTCATCTGCTGCCCGCTATGATTCATAAAACTGGCAAATGTTTAAACATGGTGTACATGTAGGGTGGTGTTTTGTACACGGTCAATGTACAGAACACCAACTGTGTTATGTAAGTTTCAATACAAGCAATTAAAAGTAGGGATCTGCAATGACATTTGCCAACTTACAACCTGGAAATATGCTTCGTTTTAGGTCCAAATGCAGGCAAAAATTTGGGCCAGATTCATCCCTGAAATAGAGAACAGGGATGCACCGGACCCCTGCTGTGAGTCTCTCTGCACAACAGTGTGAATCTAGCCTGAACGGGGCCTTAAACTTACTCTGAAGCATGAATCGGACTGATGGTTTATCAAGCACAGAAAAAGACTTGTGATGATCGCTTAGGAATATGGCTACATGAGATTACAAAGGGCTCCGATTAAAGCTTAAAAAATACTGGCATTTGACATTTTTTTTCTCAGCCTGTAGAAGCACCTGTATGTTAGCTTATGTGTCCATGTGCACACAGGCATTTACAGATATATTAGAAGCAGAGCAATTACAGTCTGAAAAAAAAAAAACATGGAAAGACGCATTTTGGCGCATTTGAGAGGTCAAATAAATATTTTCGCCAATAGGATACATTTACGATAAAACGCATGATGCGCCTGCAGTGGGCTTTTCTCCTGCCAGGAGTTCTGATGTTTAGAGGAGCAAAGCAAACACCCTGTGTGCATGAGGTCTATTGGGTAGATTATGAAATTTCATGGACATTAGACTATTATTAAAGAAGTAGGGAATCCGTGCTCAGGAAAACATCAGACAGAGGTTGCAGGCCCCCTAAAAACTCCCTAGGGAGAATAGGATATAATATAAAAGAATGGGATGTTGGCGCTACCTCCCACTATAGAGACCCACTGGGTCTAAGTGATCTCAAGTAAATGTATAAGGACAGGCTGTACTGAGTTCCCGGGTCTGTACACCTATGGTGCCCATTATGAGGGGTTCCAACCATCCCTGTACTGAGTTCCTGGGTCTGTACACCTACTTTGCCCATTATGCTGGGTTCCCACCATCCCTGTGCAGAGTTCCTGGGTCTGTACACCTGAGGTGCCCATTACGAGGAGTTCCCCCCATCCCTGTACTGAGTTCCCAGGTCTGTACACCCGCTGTGCCCATTATGAGGGTTCCTCCCACCATCCCTGTACACCTACTGTGCCTATTATGAGGGGTTCCCACATCCCTGTACTGAGTTCCTGGGTCTGTACACCTGCTGTGCCCATTATGAGGGTTCCCACCATCCCTGTACTGAGTTCCTGGGTCTGTACACCTACTGTGCCCATTATGAGGGGTTCCCACCATCCCTGTAACGAGTTCCTGGGTCTGTACACCTGCCTTGCCCATTATGAGGGTTCCCACCATCCCTGTGCTGAGTTCCCGGGTCTGTACACCTGCTGTGCCCATTATGAGGGTTCCCACCATCCCTGTACTGAGTTCCTGGGTCTGTACACCTACTGTGTCCATTATGAGGGGTTCCCACCATCCCTGTGCTGAGTTCCTGGGTCTGTACACCTGCTGTGCCCATTATGAGGGGTTCCCATCATCCCTGTGCTGAGTTCCTGGGTCTTTACACCTACTGTGCCCCCCCATCTGTCTACAAATCTCTGCATTCTTATCTCCCAAGAGTACACCTCTACTTTGCTAACCTCTGCAATCCAACTTCCTTCCCATCCACTCTGCACCTCTGTACACCACCTCTGACTGCACACCTCCTCTGCTCACCTCTGCACCTCAATCCCCCTTTTTGATTACTTCTACATGCCCCCTATGATCACATGTATGCTGCCTAGGTGGGCGGCATGCAGCGGATGGGGCGTGATTTGCATATGAATCGAGGCGGCCGATCTAATTTGCATAACCAAGCCTGTGCGATTTACATGTGAATAATGTTAATTTAAGAACAATGCCTTTTGTTTCTTTATAGCAGCTGAAGGCAGGGGAGAAAAGGGAAGGTGTACAGACTTGCATTACATGGAGAGAGCTGAAGTAAAGTTGGAGATTAAAATGCTGCTTTACAGTCTCTCAGGGCACAGTGATAATAGCCCCTTCTGCCCCCTTCCCCCTCCAGTCCTGGCATGTAGAAACGTACCTGAAGATTTCTGTGTGATCCCTCTGTGTGCACTGCTGGATGCCGAGTCTGTGTCACAGGGAGATGAATGGAGCTGCCTCTGCACATAGCTCCCTGTCTGCCCTGACCAGTTCTCTTCTGCTGGTGATTTCCCCCTCACTTACTGAATGAGTCAGGCAGCCTGTGAGCCAATGATGCTGCAGGTCTGATTAAAGCCCCACCCTATGGACCCAATCAATTACAAGCACTGGAAACCTAATGCTAGAGCCTAGAGGTGGAGTTTTCATGGCTACAAGCTTTGCGCCCCGAACACACTCTAAACTACGCCAATAGAGCTTCTTAGCCCCAATCACTTCTTAACACACCCACTTAAAGGGACACTTAAAAAAATAAGTAGCTTTGGGGGGGGAGGGTGGCCCCTGCGCCCCCTATTGACGGGCCTCCACTGGCCAGAACAAAATCAAAGTCTAAACTGTTTCAACAATTTGCAGGAAAATCGCACTGTTACATTTGTAATTGTGTAGTATTTTTTGCTCCTCATTACTTTGTTCAGACATTGCTAATGAGTATGTATATCTGCACATAAACCAACAGTTCTGGATACTCAATGTGCCATTGCCACATTAGGGAATGTTTTTTATGGCTCTGTATGCTAAAATTAGGAACAATCCCTTGATTTCTGGATGTGTGATGGAAGTGATGACTTGTAAAAACCTTCTGTTTTAAGAAGGCATTGGTGTACATAAAAGCAATTTAACACAGAAAGAATAAAAGCTCAGTTTTCCAACCAAGACTTTGTAATTGAAATAAAACATTTGCAATAATTTATTTCCCTGCTAATATTTGTTCCAAGTGAAAATGGAAGTTGGAACATGTTGCTTGCTCATAATTTCATAATAGCAACAATTATTTTAAATGTTACCTACGTGTATATATAATATTACAATATTAGAATACTATACTACGTAATGCATAATAAAATAATCACTAGTTTATTAATTTAATTTCTTATAAAAGTTGACATGTCGCATTATTTTTCATACAGCAATACAGATTTTTATTTTTTTCTGTAATTGTAAAGGAATAATTTTTGATGATGGTAGCATATACAATTAAATTTATTTTGTTGTTATTGTTAAATTACTTTTATTCTATGTGAATCCATAATTTTGGGAAAAAATCTAAGCAGGGTAATTGTTGCCATGTGTTTTCAGTCTAAAGGCAAAACATTTTTAGTCAGTCATGGTAACAAGCCCGGAAAACAGCTTTGATGATATGTGTTCACTATGGTTACTTCTAAAGCAGATTATTTTTTCTGCCAGTGAACTTACTGTCCTTTGAGGGATGTTAAGACGAGACTTGATTTATTTTGCACTTCATAGAAAATTTGTCACAATGACCAACATATTCATTAGATATAAAATCAGATGAGATAATTTTGCACTTGACAACTCTTCCTTTGGGGGGTCATCCACAGTTTGACAAGTATCTTGTACAATTTGGCATTCATATTGTAGTGAATTTTATTTTCCCAAGAATTATTTGAAATCTACACTATCATCATGTTCCTTCAGAGGAACAATTTATTTTAAGTGAGGGTGTTTGAAATAATAACTTATTCCAATCCCACCCAGATCCTGGGAATTCTAAAACCGTGGATTAAAAGCAATAATTTGGTGAAATGTCTACCACAGTCATCCTATTATTTTAAGAAAACAATCTTTTGAATGAGGATTATTTCTCTGTGTTAAATAAAACATTCTAAACACTTGCCTTCTTCGTTTCATTTATGAATTTGTGTATTAAAAAAATTCAAAATAAATTACATTTTTCATGTTCACAAAAAAATACACTTTTAAAGTCTGATTGCAGTTGGTGGTAAAACAAAAAAAGACTCAAGAATGGTATGTAAAAACATGACTTTTTGGGGTTGATTAATGCCCCTTTCACACTGGGGCATTTTTCAGATGTTTTGACGCTAAAAATAACGCCTGAAAAACGCCTGAAAAAATCCTGCCCTGCAGTCTTCAATGTGAAAGCCCGAAGCGGTGCACTAGCAGGACCGCTCCAAAAGTCCTGCTAGCTGCATCTTTGGAGCAGTGAAGGAACGGTGTGGTTACCGCTCCTTTACCGCTGCTGCCCATTGAAATCAATGGGACAGTGCAACTATACCGCCCGCAATGCTCTGCTTCTCGGCCGCTAGCGAGGGTTAAAACCGCACCGCTAGCGGCCGAATTTCGAGGCAAAAACAACGGTATAGCGGTGCTAAAAATAGCGCCGCTATACCGCCAGCACACCTCCCGCGCCCAGTGTGAAAGGGGCCTTACTAAATGCAAAAAGACTGTGCAGGTTCTCCAGAGCTTAGTAAATTAGGCAAAGCTTCGCTTTCCAAAGAACATCCAATCATGTAAGGAAAATTAAAAATACATTTACTAAGATCTGTAGCAACTGCGCTTGCAGTTTAGTAGTCTTTAGTAAATCAATCCATTTGTGTTTGTTTTGTATTTCATTGTATTTTATTGTGCTCCAATGTCAGTGCAAAAGTCAGAATCCCCACACCTGTCTATTTCCAGCAGCTTGATCCTGCATAGTTACAAATAATTCCCTACAGTCGGTAATGTTCATGCATTTTGCTGATAGGAGATTATTATCATACAGGATTTCAGGAGATCAGTAGTTGTGACTGTGCAGGGGAGTGTGGTAAAGATCTACTAAAACTGGTGCATACCGAATGTGGTGAAGCTGTGCATAGTAACCATTCAGTTTCTGACTGCAGCTTCTTCAATTAAGCTTTGACAATTAGCCCACCTTCACATTGGGCCGATTTGACATTCGGTTTGACATGTCAAATCACATGCCAAATCGGAGCCTATTGCTAGCAATGACACAGTCCGAATCCCTGAGACACCGACTTTGTGACATCGCACTGATTCCCAAAAGTAGTTTCTGCACTACTTTTGGCGACTTTCGGGGGTGATTTCAATAGACATCTGTGCATAAACTCACACAGATGTCTGTGAAATCGCCCCCGAAGTTGGACTGAAATGCTGGTTTGAAACTGAACTCACAAGATTTCAAACCCGTCCTTAGTGTGAACCTAGGCTAAAACCTGGAAGCTGATTGGTTACTATGCACAGGTGCACAATATCCTGTGTTCCGGTTTTAATAAATCTCCCCCTGTCAGACTACTGGATATAGAGTGCTGCTATTACACAGAGGGTAAGGGCTTTTAATCTTTAGCCTGCTGTACAGATTTTGACTTTTGAGCTAACACTGAAGAGCAATGAAGTAAAAAAAAACATAAGTTTTTTTAAAGTTATGTTGTTGCACAGCGACAATTGGTCTATTTTGTTCTCCCACAAACCACACTAGCACTTGAAATATACTGGGTTTCAAGAAGACTCAACAGTATTTACCATGTTTTTGGGCCAGTTCCTTAAGGGCACTTTCACACTGGGGCAGTGAGAGCGTCGGCGGTAAAACCCAGATAGTTTTAGCTGTGCTTTACCGACGTTTTTGCAGTGCTTTTTGGCCGCTAGCAAGGCGCTTTTAACCCTCCACTAGCGGCCAAAGAAGGGGTCAATAGCGCCTGCAAAGCGCCACCGCTGAAGCGCCTGCAAAGCGTTCTTTCATACTGAGGCGCTGTACAGGCGATTTAGCACTAAAAATAGCACCTGTAAATGCCTCTCCTGTCACTCCAGTGTGAAAGCCCGAGTGCTTTCACATTGGAGTGGTGTACTTGCGGGACGTTAAAAAAAGTCCTGCAAGCAGCAACTTTGGTGTGGTTTCAGAGCAGTGTATACACCGCTCCTAAAACCCCCCTGCCCATTGAAATGAATGGGCACTGCTGCCGAAGTGCCTTAAAAGCACCCCGCTAGCGGCCGAAAAGCACCGCTAAAACGGTAGTAAAGTTTAGTAATTTACTAAAACTAGTGGCGCTTTACCACCAACGCTCTCACCGCCCCAGTGGGAAAGTACCCTTATTGTTACTATAAACAGCTGCACCAGATTCTGTGTGCACCAGTTTTAGTAAATTCCCCCCATTGTGTATTCTTAGCCCAAACTAAACAATACCAAAATCAGTAAAGGCTGATGTAAATACAGTATTGTATAATAGATAAAAATAATAAAGCAAATTTTAAATAAAATGTATGACTATCTATGATTATCTAATTTTCTCTCATAGAATGTAGGCACTTAACTTTCTTCTGTGTCTTGTCAAAAGGTACATTTTATTATTTTACAAAAGGTATTGTATGTTTTCACATACATTGTTTATTGTTTAAACTAAAACAATAGCAGTCTCACCAAAATATTAATAAAATGGCTGGTAATCATATGTTTTCCTGCCCAAATAATCTTTTGAAAAATGAATATTTATTTAACTGTCATAATAAATAAGCATATATCTGTCTGGCCATCTTTCTGGAATTTGGTACTGCAATTGAACTTCCTTAAACAACGTTTATTATTTTTCCATCAATCATCAGTTAAATTGGTAATCCATCAAGTACAGAAGGTGTTCTAAGTAAGTCAAAACTACATTTTTAGAAAAATGTTGTGGAAAAATGTAGTTAAATAAAAAGGTACAATGTTTGTCTAAGTCTACAACTGAATTGCAAATTAAAATCTTGCTAAACATATATGGATAAAACACATATAAAAACTTTATGAAACAAAAAAAAAAAACACATATAATGTATACTAATAGTATAATACTATCACATCCAATAACACAACTTATTGATCCTCAAAATATATATTTTTCTACTTCCTTTAATGTGCAAAGCTGTTCCGTAAAGGTGGCAGTTACAAAGGTTGGACAAACTTAATAACACTACCATGGGTGATGATCAGTTTTTTTTTAAATGGCTTCATTTTTTTCCCAAACAAAAGAATGCAGTTGCTGTAACTGCTTAAAAGTGTTAGCAGGACTAGGGGTTTTTTTTCTTTCTTTTTTTTTGCTACTTACCTAAACTGTATTTAAAATGACCGTCTTAGACTACCCTGTTCACAGGATGACAATTCTTTTGTGCGATTTTGCATAACAAACTACTGGCAGGATCAACAAGTAATAAAACAATGTCACAGAGAGAATTTGCAAGAACAAAGTCTACTGTGTTAATTCTACTGACAATGTGGGGGATTTACTAAAACTGGTGCACACAGAATCTGGTGCAGCTGTGCATGGTAGGCAATCAGCTTTTAACTTCAGCTTGTTAATTAAGCTTTGGCAATAAAACCTGGAAGCTGATTGGTTTCTCTGCAAAGTTGCACCTGATTTAATACTCTTCAGTTTTAGTAAGTAACCCCCATTGTATCTGTATGTCAGTTTTGATTTTGCTCATAGTTTCACTTTAAAGCCCAACTCCAGGCTGCTTTTAAATGTGCTCAGTATCCTAATGGATGTTTTTTGTCTCTATTCCATCTTACAAGGTCATAACAGATGTATAATTCCTCACAACTGAATTCCTCAATCATTTGAATAATCCTATTTATGGGGAGTCCTTTGAGGAGGTGTGACACAATCATTTGAAATAGCAGTTAGATGGATCTAGAAATTCCAGTACATGCTAAACTCTTCTGTCTCGTACACACGTATGGGATTCCCGGCGGTAAAAAGTCCGCCAGGAATCCCGAGGGGAAAACCGAGAACCTGCTTGGTAACTTTTCCCCAGTACACACGAGAGGTTTTCCCGTCAGGAAAACTGCGGTGAGAGCTTTGGCCGGGAATCCCGGCCGTGTGTATACTCCATCGCTGTTTTTCCCACAGGAAAACTGGCGGGAAAAAGACCACCGGGAATCCCGGCGGGAAAAAAGAGAACATGTTCTCTTTTTTTTCCCCGCAGTTTTCCTGCCTGGAAAACTGCGATGGAGCATACACATGGCCGGGATTCCCGGCAAAAAGCTCTCATGGCAGTTTTCCTGCCGGGAAAACCGGTCGTGTGTACGAGGTATTCCAATGTGCAGTATACATTGCGTGTAGAGCATGCCTTTAAAACAAGTTGTTACTTATTGTCATGAATCTTGCATTAAGTTAGATGTTAGAAGAGTGTCATCATACTAGCCATATGACTTTTAAACTAGCCCTTCTATTCAATAAAAAGCATTCTTGGGTGTCTTTATGTACCTCCGAGGAGCCCCAAAAGCTTCATTGTAAAATTCGAAATATGCTCCATCCACATCTTTTTAAATGTCTGCTTCCTCATAAGAAGTACATTTGTTTGACAAAGTCTATCTTTCTATAGTTCATGTTGGGGGCCACTAAGGCTGCTTTCACAATGAGGCGGTGGGGGCGTCGGCGGTAAAGTGCCGCTGTTTTTAGTGGCGCTTTGCCGTCTTTTTTGTTGTGCTTTTTGTCTGCTAGCGAAAAAAGGGTTAAAATCGCAGCTGCGTTTTGCCTGCAGTTTGGCGGCACTGCCCATTGATTTCAATGAGCAGGGGCACTTTAGGTGGGGTGTATACACTGCTCCTACAGCGCTGCAAAGATGCAGCTTGCAGGACTTTTTTACCGTCCTGCCAGCGCACCGCTCCAGTGTGAAAGCCCTCGAAGTGAGAGGAGAGGCTCTTTACAGGCGCTATGCAGGCACTATTTTTAGCGCTATAGTGCCTGTAAAGCGCCTCAGTGTGAAAGCAGCCTTACAATTAAGTTGTTTGTCCTTGACAAAGACATCCAAGATAAATTTGTAGTGTGCCATTACATACCTCGCCTTCTTATTTGCCTGTCTATTATGCTGGCCCTCTGGCTTTAATACTTTCTGAGTCACTGAACTGGATCAAATGTGCAGAATAGCAGTTATGACTTCACTCTTTGACTTTGTGTGTTGCTTTGTGTGTTGCAGCACTCCACAGAAACTGCCTTACTAAAACTCACTAACGATTTACTAACTGCTGAAACCAATAGCCAGTACTCCATACTCCTTTTACTTGACCTCTCTGCTGCCTTTGATACCGTTGACCACCCGCTCCTTCTCAAAAAACTACATTCCCTTGGCCTCCAAGATTCTGCTCTAGCCTGGTTCTCTGCCTATCACAGCGCTCCTTCAGTGTTACCTACAACTCTGTCTCCTCATCTCCATTGCCCCTTTCTGTGGGGGTCCCTCAAGGTTCTGTTCTTGGACCACTTCTCTTCTCTATCTACAACTCCTCACTTGGTCACTTGATAACTGCCCACGGCTTCCAATACCACTTATACACCGATGTCACCCAAATCTATCTGTCTACTCCTGACCTCACTCCTTCAGTCTCCTCTCGCATTACCAACTTACTAACTGACATCTCAGCATGGATGTCGCACCACTTCCTTAAACTAAATCTCTCTAAAACTGAGTTACTAATATTCCCCCCCCGCCCGTGCCCCCCTACATGACTTTTCCATCAAAATCAACAATGCAACCATCAGTCCCTCCCCTCGCGCCAGGGTACTAGGTGTAATCCTAGACTCTGACTTGTCATTTTAGCCTCAAGTCCAATCGTTGTCAAAAGTTTGTAGAATTCACGTCTGTAACATCTCTAAAATGTGCCCCTTTTTAACAAATGAAACCACCAAGCTCCTCATTCACTCCTTGTTATCTCTTGCCTTGAGTATTGCAACTCCCTTCTCATTGGCCTGCCTCTCCATAGGCTATCCCCTCTTCAGTCTATCATGAATGCTGCTGTCAGACTTATCCACCTTATCAACCGCTCAGTGTCTGTCAACCCTCTCCTTCAATCTCTACACTGGCTCCCGATCACCCAGCAAATGAAATTCAAAATACTAACCACAACTTACAAAGCCATCCACAACTCTGCCCCGAGCTACATCACCAATCTTGTCTCCAAACATATCCCAAACCATCCTCTCCGCTCTTCTCAAGACCTCCTACTGTCCAGCTCACTCGTCTCCTCCTCCCATGCTCATCTCCAGGATTTCTTCAGAGCCTCTCCCATCCTCTGGAACTCGCTACCTCAACCTGTCTGGCTATCCCCTACTCTTGCTACCTTCAGGCGATCTCTGAAAACTCATCTCTTCAGGGAAGCCTATCACGTCTCCAACTAATCTTTTACCACTTCCATCAGCTCATTCCCCACAGTTACAACCTTTTGTACCACCTGCCCCATCCTATTAGATTGTAAGCTCTTCTGAGCAGGGCCCTCTTTATCCTCTTGTATTTTATTGTATTATAACTGTATTGTCTCCCTTTTATTTTGTAAAGAGCTGCGTAAACTGTTGGCGCTATATAAATCCTGTATAAAAATAATTATAATTTTCCCTTATGCATTATCTGTTTCTCTCAGGCAAAAACTTCCCTTCATATGGATTCTAGTTTCATTGCTATTGTATTCCCCATCACAGCATTTTTAACCCCTTCACATGTAAGGGTAAAACAAATGTAAAGGCCTAAGCACAATTTTGCAACTTTGACATGGGTTAGTAAAACTGTACATATTCACAACTATTTTGTGTATTCAGGTGGATTATGCCTTGATTTTTTTCAGTACAAATTGGGCTTACTTTTGGTGGTAAATGGTAATGGATATCTCCTTATTTTTTTATTTTTTTATTATTATCAAAGAAAAACTGTCCCAAAATAGTAAAATAAAAATAAAAAATGTGTTTTAATTTAGCTGGATATTTCCTAAATAAATAAATAAATAAATAAATAATACATTTTCCTGCCCCAGACGATTGCAGCAATACCACATATGTGTATGTTAGTTGTTGTTTGTACCCGTAGTACAGCCCAGAAACAATGGTGTGCATTTTGCTTTTTTTGTATCCTGCCTAAAACACACTGGGGTTGATTTACTAAAGGAAAATCCACTTTGCACTTTAAAGTGCACATGGAAGTGCAGTTGCTGTAGATCGCTGTAAATCTGAGGGGAAGCTCTAAAATTAGGGGAAGCTCTGCTGATTTTATTATCCAATCATGTGCAAGCTAAAATGCTGTACTATATTTTCCTTGCATGTCCCCCTCAGATCTACAGCATCTGCACTTCCATGTGCACTTTCAGTGCACTTTCAAGTGCAAAGTGGATTTTCCTTTAGTAAATCAACCCCACTGACACTGATACTAATTGAAAAAAAATAAAAAATTCTACCCAAAATATGGAGACTGTGACTTTTGACCCTGACCTTGACCTTTGACCTCAACCTTGACCCTAAAACTAACCCTGACAAACCTTGATCTTTCATTTAATTTTTTCTCAAATGTTTCTGTATTTTTTCCATTATTTTTCAATTTTATTTTATTTTATTTTTTTCTTACACACCAATCAGAGGCTATCACAGCAATCGAAAGTTCCGGGTCCTGTTTGTAGTTATGAGACCTGGGTGAAAGCCCAGTCTCTGTGCTGGAAGCGCGCTGTGTAGCACGCTCCCAGCACAAAGAGACATATGCACATATGTGGCCCCATGAAAAAAGCACACTTCCGTGAATCTGCATATATGTGTCTGGTCGGCGGGAAGGGGTTAATTACAGGTGGTGCTAAGTAATTATATTTTAGTGTGGTTCTTTCGTATTCTGCTTGCATTGACCTTTCTCACCAGGTAGTTCATAAATGGCCATGCAGCTATGACCTTACTACTATCACAGCTAAAATTATTCTGGTCTTTTGTTAGTATGAGCAGGGCCAGGACAAGGGGTAAGTGGAGGGGGCAGCTGCCCTGGGTGCAACTAAGCAAGGGGGCAGAGAGTAGACACAGAGTGGTATATTGATTGTATGGCATGCACTAGGAGTTAGTTGCAGTTCTGCATCCTTGCCCTGGGTACTGGAAGAATCTGTCCCTGTACTGGGTATGAGAATTGTAAAATATGGATTTTGCATATACATTTGTAAATCATTTATTTATGCATTATAGAGTTAAAGGCTGTTATACTCAACGTGCTGTGAATGCAAACGAGTTTGAAATAATGACCTGCTTTCTCAAAATATACTAACAATATAAACAAACATCAGCTTAGAACAAAAAATAATGAAATAAATGCTAAAACACACATTTCTGCCATAAGCAAGCAATTGAAAATGAAGCTGACCCTTGGATATCTTGTTCTCTGCCGCGTTGACAAAGTGCCTCTTACAGGATACCCCCCTGTGAACAAACCGAAAGCAAGTCTTCTTAACTGCTTCCTCAAACATTTCCCTCTCCAAACATTTCCTGTGAAGCGGTAGGAAATATCCATATGGAAAATCCCTTTAATCTCACTATGTCGACTGGAGCTTGTTTTGTATAGCAGCAAATCCATTGCTTTTACTGTGCAGCTGTTAATGCTACTGAGATATTCATCATGTATATTCAAACTCAAATGTCACAAAAGTAGATTATGGATGGTAAAACAATAAGGAAAGGATTAAAAGACAGAAACGTGAACAGACTATACCCAAATGAGCTCCAGAAGACATACAGACTATGAATACAGTGTTTAATATCCCTTCTCCTCCAATTGCAGTATTTTAACCACTTCAACACCGGGCTTTTGTTTACCACATCAATACTGGGCCTATTCTGGCACTTCTCTCCTACATGTACAAATCATCATTCTTTTGCTAGAAAATTACTCAGAACCCCCAAACATTATATATGTTTTTTTAGCAGACACCCTAGGGAATAAAATGACGGTCATTGCAACTTTTTTTCTTGCACGGTATTTGCGCAATAATTTTTCAAACGCCTTTTTTTGGGAAAAAAAATGGTTTCATGAATTAAAAAGTAACAAAACAGTAAAGTTAGTCCAATTTTTGGGGAAAATATGAAAGATGATGTTACGCTGAGTAAATAGATACCTAACATGTCACGCATTAAAATTGCGCACACTCATGGAATGGCGCCAAACTTCGGTACTTAAAAATCTCCATAGGCGACGCTTAATTTTTTTTTACAGGTTACCAGGTTAGAGTTACAGAGGAGGTCTAGTGCTAGAATTGTTGCACGCGCTCTAACGCACGCGGCGATATTTCACATATGTGGTTTGAACGGCGTTTACATATGTGGGCGGGACTTATGTGTGCGTTCGCTTCTGATCGCGAGCTACCGGGGACAGGGGCGTTTTAATTTTTTTTATTATTATTATTATTTTTTTTACTTATTTATTTTTTACACTTATTTTACTTTTTTTTTGATCACTTTTATTCCTATTACAAGGAATGTAAACATCCTTTGTAATAGGAATGTGTGTGACAGGTCCTCTTTATTGAGAGATGCGGGGTCAATAAGACCCCACATCTCTCCTCCAGGCTGGAAAGCATGAGATCGTGATTTTTTTTTCACTGATCTCATACTTACTTGCCGCAATGGCGGCTTTGTTTACATATGAGGACCCGGGCGTGACGTCATCACATCACATGTGAACAAGCAAGCTATCGCTTGTGAAACGCGTCTACCATTGCCTGTATCTGTCTGACCCTGTTGACAATAAAGATGACATCAAGATAAGTTGGAGTTCCAGTGTGCGACCAATTTCTTGTTTTATTTGTCTTCCACGGTGGTGAGCCGAGGTCTGCAACTGTGATCTACCTTACACCTGATTCTGCCTGGAGCGGTGTGCTTCTTCTAGATCTCATTCTATGCTTGTCCTGCTCATCATTTTCCTTGGTACAGATGATAGAAATGATTGGAAATCTAACATTTTAAAGTTGTTCCAATAACAGATGAAGAGAAATGCTTCAGTGTGGACTAGGGATCAGCGAATCTGTCTGTATTCTATTTGCGGACAGTTTCATGTGTCTTGTTCAAAGTTCAGTCTCTGGTGGGTGAAGCTTTTTACCCAATTCTGGTTATTCGCAGGGCTAATAATCATGCTAATGTCAAACAAAAGGCATGGAATGCCAATCATAAAAAGAAAAAAAAATCTGGAAGCTGATTGGTTTCTATCAGCTTCAGCACTCTCCAGTTTTAGTAAATCAACCCCAATATGTCTGCTGTGAGCCCTTATATAGAAAGGGGGTTTGGTTGTCCATTCCTTCAAGTTATTGGCTTTCATGACTGTCCAGGGATAAGTCTGTGTTATATGTTGTTCTTTATTTCTGGCATACAAATTGCAAAGCTTTCATCCAAATGTTTGTGACTTCTGAACATCACAAAGCCTGGTCATTTGCTGCAAACCTATTGTCTTACATAGTTACATAGTTGGTAAGGCTGAAAAAAGACACCAGTCCATACAGTTCAACCTGTGGTGTGTCAGTGTGCTTGTGTTTATGTCAGCTGTCTGGCTGTCATAGTGGTCTAAGTTCTTTATGAGTCACTGACCAAGAACAAACACACAGAGCAGAAGTTCTGACTTTATTCCATGCCATAATTCAAGGCCAGTGGCTCAGAATGTGTTGTAGTCAGTAAATCAGCATTACACCCAGGCAACTGCCATTTTTTATGATAAGGTCAGCAATGGCATCCTCCAAGTTTCTCTAAGACATGTTATCATTTTTTGGTGAAGAAACATATTACATATGCAACACTGCCTTGCCACACTGGAGCCATTTTAGATGTCCCAATATTGAGATTAAGTAAGTATGGGACGGTAATTCTAGGCGTTTATAGTGCCACATCCAGTATTAAAGCCAAAATGAGAAAACCCCTGTGATGGACTTTTAACTAGGCACACCTTATTAAAGTAAAAGTATCTAAGAGTATTTCAGTAGAAAATGTACACACGACCGCTTTTCTCGACGAGAAAAACTGCATTTTTTTTTTTCGCCGAGAAAAACGATCGTCTGTGGGCTTTATGTCGTTTTTCTCGTTGAGAAAAACGGCATAAAAAACGACGAGAAAAATTAGAACATGTTCTAAATTTTCTCATCGTTTTTTCCATCATTTTTTTCCACGGCAGTTTTCCCATAGGGAGACACTGCCGCGGAGCCCACAGACGGTCGTTTTTCTCGTCAAGAGAAAAAATGACGGGAAACGTGTAGGGAACCCTTGGAACCGAAGCTGTTCCCTCGTTTTTCCTGTCATTATTCACGGCGTTTTTTTAACCGCCGTGAATAATGAACGTGTGTACGCGGCATAAGATACTTTTACTTTAAAGCGGAGGTTCTGCGGCAAATAATTTATTTTTTTCCTGGTATTGAATAGATTTTCGCATTATAAATAAATACTCACTCGTTTGAGGTTATGAAATATCCCATGTCCGTTTTCGGGCAAAAGAAGAACTTTAAAAATGCGAGCACTTCAGTTCCCATTTTGCTTGTGGGCATGTTGAAGCCCACAAGCAATGATTTCCTGTATGCTGATTGTTGCCATTACAACGGGCAGCGTCATTGAATGTTCACTCCCCGTTGTGATGGAAATCCTAGTACGGCATTCTGCAAGGACTCCTGGGAAGCGTGACACCAAGCTCCCAAGAGTCATCGCGGCGCCGGGGAATACAGTAGCCACGCCTACTCCCGCGGGAGTCAAGTCCCGGAAGTCAATCGGCAAACGGCAATAATAAGGTATTTACAGAGAGAAAAAAAAAACATTTGTCAAGTGAACATGTCGGCAGTGTGCTGAAGGGGATAAGATAAAGTTGTTAATCTGGGTGGAACTCCGCTTTAATTAGGTGTGCCTTAAAAGTCCATCATAGATGTTTTCTCATTTTTGCAATCTTGAGATTAATGAGGACTTTTGAATGATCTGCAGACCATGACATTGCAAGTTCTATTTTCCTAATTGGTAGAACTGGAAAATAGAAGGACATATCATTTTGAATTTTGAACATCCAATGTTGGACATCTAAGAAATTGGAGTGAATGTTTGTTTAATCATACGGAACGTTAACATTTTTTATTATATGTCAATATGTCCTATATGTCTTATATGTCATATTTTCTTCAATGTCTTATATGTCAATATGTCAATCAAATCTCTGTGATCATCATTTCTATCTACAAACTGACAAATTCATACACAGGCTGAGTATATACATTAAAGCCTACATTTACTAAGAAAAAGAAAAAAAAACAGCAGCAGAAGGGATACATCACATTGACGGCAAATAATATTCCTTGTGCTGTGTCCTGGTTTAGCAGAAATCTTCTTCTTCCAATGTCTCCCCCCAAATAGAACTGGTTAATAGAAGTAATAGAGCTGTGACAGGCACTCAACAAGAGTGCCCAACTATGCCTGCCCTTTCTGCCCAACTTCTTCACTCATTGAAGCTGGTTCCACATCTTCTATGAATTATTATTATTAATATACAGGATTTATATAGTGTCAACAGTTTGTGCTACCTTTTACAACATGAGGGCAGACAGTACAGTTACAATACAATTCATTACAGGAGGAATCAGAGGGCCCTGCTTGTTAAAGCTTACAATCTAGGAGGGAGGGTCAAGTGATACAAAAGGTAATAACTGTGGGGGATGAGCTGATGGAGGGATTGTCTAAAAGCAAACAGAGTAGGAGATAATTGGACAGATTGGGGTAGGGAGTTCCATAGGATGGGAGAGGCTCTTGAAAAATTCTGGAGACAAGCATGGGAGGAGGTGACGAGGGAGCTAGAAAGAAGGAGGTCTTGGCAGGAACGGAAAGAGCAATTAGGTTAGTATTTTGAGACTAGGCTAGTGATGTAGCTGGGGGCTGAGTTGTGGATGGCTTTGTAAGTTGTTGTTAGTATTTTGAATTTAATTTGTAGGGTGAGCGGAAGCCAATAGAGGGATTGACAGAGAGGAGTAGCAGACACGGAGCAGTTGGTAAAGTGGATGAGCCTGGCAGCAGCATTCATGATGGACTGAAGGGGGGATAGCCTATGTAAAGGTAAGCCAATGAGAAGGGAGTTGCAGTAGTCGAGGTGAGAGATGACCAGGGGGTGAATTAGGAGCTTTGTGGTGTCATTGGTTAGAAAAGGGTGTATTTTGGAGATGTTGCAGAGGTTGAGGCGGCAAGATTTGGACAGTGATTGTACGTGGGGCCTAAAGCATGTATCAGAGTCCAGGATTACACCTAGAACCATGACATGCGGGATGGGTTTATAGTTGTGCCATCAATCTTGACAGAGAGATCAGGGGAAGAGGCACGTGATGGAGGAAAAATTATAAGATCTGGTTTTGGATAGATTGAGTTTGAGGTGGTAGGGGAGATCCAGACTGATATATGTCTGTTAGTGAATTAGTGATACGTGAGGAGACTGAGGGAGTGAGCTGAAGAATAGAGAGATAAATGTAGGTGTTGTTGGCATAGAACTGGTATTGGAAGCCATGGGAGACTATCAGCTGACCCAAGCAGGAGGTGTAGATCGAGAATAGAAAGGGGTCCAAGAACAGAACCTTGGGGGACCCCAACAAAGAAAGGAAGAGGAGGAAGTGGAACTGTATGTAATTCTAAAGGTGCAGTTGGATAAGGAAGAGAACCAGCAAAGAGTATAGTCACGGAGACCAAAGGCGTGGATTTTTCTGAGGAGGAGGGGGTGGTCAACCGTATCAAAGGCAGCAGAAAGGTCCAGGAGTAGGAGTACAGAATAGTGTCCATTGGTTTTGGAATTTAATAGATTGATTGTTAGTTTTAGGAGGGCAATTTCTGTGATGTGTTGAGGGCAAAATCCAGACTGAAGGGGATCAAGAAGGTTATTATCTGCGAGGTGGTGGCTCAGTTGGTTGAAGACCAGCCATTCAAGGAGTTTGGATAAAAAGGGGAGTATAGAGATGGGGCATAGGTTGTTAGGATTGTTAGGGTCCAGTGAGGGCTTTTTAAGTATGGGGGTGACTAGTGCATGTTTTAAAGAGTTGGGGAAGATGCCAGAAGTGAGTTAGAGAGTGTAGAATAGAGCCAGAGGGTGAACGTAGCATTTGTGAGGGAACAGGATCCAGAGGGCAGGTGGTTAGCTGGACATTAGCAAAAAGTTTAACAACCTTGTCTATAGTGGTGGGGTTGAATAAGGTAAGTAATGATTGCACATGTGGGCATAGAGTGTTAAGTGGAAAATGTATCTGTACAGCGGAGATCTCCTCACGAATTGTATCAATCTTATGTTTGAATGTGTGATTGGTGATCTCCTAGGCAGTGAGTGAGTTAGTGGGTGGAGGCAGTGGAGGAGGAAGTACAGAGTTGAAGGTAGAGAAGAGTTAACGGGGAAGAGATGATAAGTTGGTAATGTGAGTGATAAAATAGGTCTGCTTGGCAGTGAGGAGGCAGAAATTGTATTTTTGGAGCGCAGATTTGTATTGGTTGAAATCTTTCTGAGACTTAGTCCTACGCCACAGGTGCTCAAGAGCATGGCTATGTTTTTTCACTTCTTGTTTTATCTGTTTGCCAAGGTTGTAAGAGTTGGGCATGATTCTGTGTGTGAGGGGGGTCAGTGTATCCAGGGAGGATGACAGTGAAGCGTTGTAGACAGAAGTGGCTAGGTTGGGGCAGGACTGTGGTGATGTATTGTCATAGAGGTGGTCAGTAGCAGAGTAGAGAAGAGAAGGGTAACTGTTAGGTGGTTGGACCCCTGGACCGGTAGATCACGGCTATCCTTAGAGAAACTGGAGAGAAAAGACAAATGCAGTGTGCCTCAAATGAGAAGAGTGACAGAGAGGGAGGTGGGTGAAGTACCTGAAAGGTGCTATGCGGGGAAGGATTCCCACTCCCCCTCCCCCTCCCTTGCATCCACTGAGTCTGGGGGAGTGAGTCCAGAGAAGACCACCATTGGATAGGGCAGCAGAAGATGCATTGTCAGATTCATGAAGGCAGGTTTCAGTAATGGTGAGTAGAATAAATGAGTTAGTGATAAAGAGGTTGTGGAGAGTGGTAAGTTTGTTACAGACAGAGCGGGCATTCCAAAGGGCGCAAGAGAAGGGGAGTCTGGTCTTGGGAAGAAGAGGAATGGAACCTAAATTGTGTGGATTGCTGCTGACGCCAGAGGGAGCTGGGTGATGGGTGCATTGGGTACAGTTGGAGGCCCAGGATTTGGGAATCAATCTCCAGAGGTTAGGAGAAGCAGAAGGGTGAGGGAGGTAATGTGGGAGTGCAATTGATATGAAGGAACATGCCCCAGTGTCCTGGAGATTTTATTAGCGTGTGGATTTATAATTAGCAGGAGTTGGTGGGTGCAGTAATAAGGAGAGGACAGAAGTGAGGGAGTTATATATAAGCTGTGGGTGGAGAAGAGGGGTGAAGGAAAGAGAGTGTAAGGAGAGAGGACCCAACTGTCAGAAGGAGTGTTAGAGAGCACATGTTACAGAGTGGATAGAGAGCTGAAGGGGTAAACAACTGAAGTGCAGAGTCAGAAGTACTCCCACTTATAGAAATACGCCCACTTTTAGAAAGAACCCCAGCAGCAAATGTCCCCCCTCTGCAAATGAGCCTTCTCCATAAAGGTTGCTCTAGTTTTATACTGTGAGGGATGGGGGTGGGTGCTTTCCAATTAACTAATCAGGAGTTAATAAAGAATGGATAAACAAAATGTGTTTTATGCTTTGTTTCCTCCAAATTGGATGTTCTTCATTCAAAAGAACAGAGGGAATCCAGAAAATACTGCATTATGGCCACTAGATGTTGCTGATGATCATAGGAAATAAACATGCAGTGCCTCAGAATGCGTTGAAGTCAAAGGATTAACTTTCAAACCAGGTAAGTGCCATTTAAAAAATAAATAAAATTAGTCAGCAATGATATCCTTCACATTTCTCCTGAAACCCTGTTGCTGACTCCAGCTTATGACCTGACCCTGCCTTCTGCCTGATGTTCTGGTGCCTTCTCTATTCACTTTGGCCTGGCTATTAGTCCACTCCTGGTTCCTGATTCTGTATCTTTGCTGCTGCCATCTTCTTCCCATCTGACCACGCATCTGAGATCCTATATCTGCCATCTTTCCTGCTGCAAAGTCTTCAGCTCTGCATATACTACAAGATCTCCTGACCTGGATCTCTTACAGGCACCCATGCAGCTCTGTGCCCTGTCTACCCCAGAGGAAATGGGACCAGTGGCGGTGCGTCCATAGTGGGCGCAGGAGCGCCGCCCCCTCTCTCCTGCACCCATCAATCAACAATACATAGATTCATGCATTGCATGAATCTATGTATTGTCGCCATGCCGCCCACTATTCAGGTGTCTGGCCCCCTGTTGAGCGCCAGCTATCTGAATAACAGCAGTGTTCGTGTTTTGGAAGTGCCTGATTAGAGCCAGCGGCTCTAATAGGCTTCCTGATTAGAGCCTGTGGGCTCTAATCGGCTTCCAAATGGTTAACCAGAGGGCGCACAGGCTGTGCGTTCCCTGGTTAAACAGTACTGTGTTAGGGAATCGCTTTCCTAACACTGACCTGCCTCTCAGCCAATCAGGTGCACCGGGTCTGGTTACCGGTCACCTGATCGGCTGAAGCGACAGGCGAGCAGAGATGACATCGAGGGAGCATGGAGCAGGATGGCTGACCCGAGAAAGGTACGTGCCGGGCGGGGGGGGGGGGGCAAACTGGCTGCATTTGAGGGGGCAAACTGGTGGTATTTGAGGGGGCAAACTAGCAGCATTTGAGGGGGCAAACTGGTGGTATTTGAGGGGGCAAACTGGCGGCATTTGAGGGGGCAATCTGTCGGCATTTGAGGGAGCAAATTGGCTGTATTTGAGGGGGCAAAGTGGCTGTATTTGATGGGGCAAAGTGGCTGCATTTAAGGGGGCAAAGTGGCGGCAATTGATGGGCACAGTGGCTGCGTTTGATAGCACAGTGGCGACAATTGATGGGCACAGTGGCTGCGTTTGATGGCACAGTTGCGACAATTGATGGGGCACAGTAGCTGCGTTTGATGGGCACAGTAAGCCTGCAATTGATGTTTTTTTTTATTTTTTCATTTGTTTGCGCCCCCCAAAAATTTTGAGCACCAGCCGCCACTGAATGGGACAAGATGTGTAATGGAAGCCCTCTTGTTAACTTGGCCTCCACCAACTACATGACACCCTCTCTCCCAGGAGTGAGAGTCAATAAACTCCTTTTCTTTCTTAAAGTGTTTGTATACCCCCAATCAGGAAATTGTACCTATAGATAAGCTTATAATAAGGCTTACCTATAGCTACTGTAAATATCTCCTAAACATGCGCCGTTTAGGAGATATTCACCTTGTAGTCCGCCGATGATTCCATTGGTGTATGCGCTGTGAAAAAACGGCCCTCCGTGTCGTTTGTTCACCAGCAAGTCATGTGACCGATGGCTCCCCTGCGCATGCGCGGGAGTGACGTCATGCGAATCCACCCAGTCACAGAGCCGGGGTCCTCAGCTCAGGAGGAAGAGGGGCGTAGATTGATGCGGCCACAAGGGGGACATTGCTGGCTTTGTTTGCAGGTAAGTGGCACATAATGGGGTAGTATGCAATGCATACTAGTCCATTATGCTTTTACTTTGCAGGGAAAAAAGAGAAAGTAAAATCCATCAGGGTTTACTTCCTCTTAAATAAAGTGACTGAAGCCCATCTATTTACTCCACTATTGCACAGGACT
Source organism: Rana muscosa (assembly GCA_029206835.1). Classification (NCBI taxonomy): domain Eukaryota; kingdom Metazoa; phylum Chordata; class Amphibia; order Anura; family Ranidae; genus Rana; species Rana muscosa. The sequence goes on from CM055121.1 coordinate 679,858,977, forward strand.
GGCCCTGAGGTGAAATGCTAATCCACCTTTAAGATACCACACATGCTTTGGGGGACAGGGGTGCATTGAAGTAAGTAAGATTTTTTTGAAGGAAGATGAGGAGTTAAAAATGATCATGTTTGTCACAGTTGTGTTTGCCCAAGTGATAGTTTTCTTGCTGGTAAGAAAAGGAGAACAATGCACTCCCTCCTTTCCATCAAAGCAGGTTTGCACTTAGAACATCAGACCACGTACTTTTCACAAAGGGAGCTATATAAAATGTCAATGATATATTGTTTATTGCAGTGTAATAGGATTTTCTGCTGTATTCTATAATTTGAACATTTTAGACATTAAACTAGGAAACTGTAAAGTGTTCAGACTTAAGACATGATGAAATTGATAATTCAATACACATTATGAATTTGTGGAAACATTGTCTTGAATCTCAATGGCACAAAAAAAGTGTAACTATAGCAGAATCATTTACTGCCATCTAGTGAGCAATGTGTTCCTTTCTGCTGCAAACATATTCTATGTTTTATTTTAGATTACTGGTACACTGAAAGAATCAACAGTAGAAATTGCCTTTTGATCTACATTGTTATCACTCTTCTGTTCTCAGAACAGAAGCGAGTATAAATCTGCAATAAAGATTAGACATGTGCGATTAGTTTCGTACGAATCGAAAATGCGTACGAATTTTTCGAAATTCGTACATTTGTACGAATCCGAATTACGAATTTTTACGGATACGAATTCTGTACGAAATACGAAGTTTCGTTTGCGAAGTTTCGTTTACGAATTTTGGCTCAAAATTGAAAAGATTCAACATTATAGAGAGAAAAGATTCGACATTATAGAGAGAAAAGATTCGACATTATAGAGAGAAAAGATTTGACATTATAGAGAGAAAAGATTCGACATTATAGAGAGAAAAGATTTGACATAAAGAGAAAAGATTCGACATAGAGAGGAAAGATTTGACATTATAGAGAGAAAAGATTCGACATTATAGAGAGAAAAGATTTGACATAGAGAGAAAAGATTCGACATTATAGAGAGAAAAGATTTGACATTATAGAGAGAAAAGATTTGACATTATAGAGAGAAGATTGCTGCTGAAATTGGGTGGGGGAAGTACATTTCCGGTCGAATCATTCGTTCGTTCCGATCGAACCGTTCGTTATACGCGTCGTACGAAATTCGTATTTCGTCCGAATTGAATTCCGTACACGAATTACGATTTTTTTAAATACGAAAAAGAACGGAACGGAACAAAACAAATTTTTCGACGGCTCCCTTGTCTAATAAAGATGACAAAAATCCCTCCAGTTGATATGGTTAATCTGAAAAGGATTGTTTTTTGCTTAGACACTGCACGTCAAACAGATCCCCGTTCTGACAGGCGACAACACTGAGATCGTCTGTTCCTAGTAATCAGCAACAGCGATCTCTGTGTTGTCCCAGTGAGCCCATCCCTCACACAGTTAGAACACACACACCGAGGGAACACAGTTAACCCTTTGATCACCCCTAGTGTTAACCCCTTCACTGACAGGGTAATTTATACAGTGATCAGTGCATTTTTTTAGCACTGATCACTGTATTGGTGTCACTGGTCCCCAAAAAGTGTCACTTAGGGCCAGATTTGTGCGCTGCATTGTCGTAGTCCCGCTAAAAATTGCAGATCGCTGTCAGTACCCTCTTTTGTAGATGCTATAACTTTTTTGCAAACCAATCAATATACGCTTATTGGGATTTTTTTTTACCAAAAACTTGTAGCAGAATACACATTGGCCTAAAATGATGAAGAAATTCTTTCTTTTTACTTTTTTTGGGATATGTATTTTTGCAGAAAGTAAAAAATATATATATTATTTTTTTCAAAAGTGTCAGTCTTTTTTTGTTTATAGCGCAAAAAATAAAAACCGCAGAGGTGATCAAATACCACCAAAAGAAAGCTCTATTTGTGGGAAAAAAAGGACGTCAATTTTGTTTGGGTGCAACGTTGCACAACCGCGCACTTGTCAGTTAAATTGACACAGTGCCGTACAAAAAATGGCCTGGTCATTAAGGGGGTAAATCCTTCCGGAGCTGAAGTGGTTAAAGTGAAATTTTAGTTGGTCTTTAACCAAGCAAACAACCAAGGTGTGATAAGCAGAGAATAGGAGATGTTAGCAGTCGATATATGTAACAGAAATTGAACAATAACGTCTCTGTAGGCATGGCCATTCGTAAAAGATCTAATTATCCATCTCTAGCGTCAGACTCACTTCCATAGGTGTCCGCACAGGGTGTGCCAGGTGTGCCTGGGCACGCCCTAATCACCCTGTGATGGACAGGTTCCCTCCTGCTGCTTGGCTACAGAGAAAGGGACTGGGGAAACCCTGTTCTCAGTCCCTTTCTTTGTCTCAAAAGTGAGACATCACCACTGATATTTCACCAAAGCCCCCCAATGGGCTCCTATTTTTTTTTTGTAAAAATAATTATATATATATATATATATATATATATATATATATATATATACTGTAAGATCGGGGGTTGTTAGCTCTTGTGGTGGATGCGTATTTCCAGTGATGCAAGCCAGTCAGCAACTCTATAAAGGAAAAAATCTCACGCCTAATATAACAACATTAATAAATTAAAGCTGCTCTCCAAAAATTCCAAGGTGTGGAACCGAATAGTGGTGAAAGTGAATATATAGATGAATTATATACTTGTGGAGGCGCTAAATATAATTACTTGTGATAAATTAATAAAATACCAAGTGTAAATAAAAAATAAAAAATAAATATAATGAACCAAACACCAGCCTACCTAAACACACTATATTAAACAGTGTTAACTGAATCAAAATTGTGCAAAATTTGCCCAAATCTTGCATAAATGTGTATAGAATGGAGTCCTGTAGAACGATACAGGACAATTGAACACCTTTGTACAAAATTACATTAGTTGAAAACTGTACATGATGAATTTATATATCAAGTGCCATCAAGTCCTTGAAATCAATAAATAACAAAAAAAGTCAAGTGTGAGATCTGAAGTGCTGCGAGCAAATCAAAAAATCCAAAGAAAGTGACAGCTGTCAGAAGTCCACCTTCACCGACTGTAAACCAATCACCCAAATGTGCTCAAATAAGGATGGCAGCTTACCAAATGAAGTTGACCCTTTTAATTAAAAAAGAGGTCAAATACGCTTGCAGCAAATCTTTGCTTAGGTTAAATGGAGAAGATGATACCGGACCGGAACCACTGCCCCATGGAGGCTCAGATAAGGATATGGAATGAAAGGTAAAGCAACAATAGCGTAATTCCGTTTATTGAGCCAAACTGTGCAAAAGTTAAAAAGCCAAATGCCTGCTTACTTGAATAAGTGCCACAGACCCGGCACTGAGGCTGGATGGCGTAACGAGGAGAGAGAAAAGATGTCCCATCTGTGAGTATCTGGCGTGCGTTCCACCTGCGATGATAGAGAAGCCAGAGGGACCGCCTTGAGGCGGTACTAGGTCACGTACAGACACCACTTCCGGTCCCTCTGGCTTCTCTATCATCGCAGGTGGAACGCACGCCAGATACTCTTTTTTCCGAAGTTCGGCCGAACCCGTCGAACCCGAACATCCAGGTGTCCGCTCAACTCTAATCACGAGTAATTATATTTAGCGCCTCCACAAGTATATAATTCATCTATATATTCACTTTCACCAGTCAGCAACTCTGTTTAAGGGCATGGTAGCCCATTTTTATTTAAAAGCATGAAAGTTCACAAACACATCTGTAGTATTCACAGGGGGGGGGGGTTCCACCATTCCTGTATCTTGCATACTAACAGTTTAGCCTCGTAGCTTTACCTTCTTGCTATCCAGGCCTTTAGCCTAGGCCTGACGGTCTGTTCCTCAGACCCACACAGTGTCCAAGAGTTTCAGCTTTCTCCTAGCTTCTCCTGGTCAGCACCTTTGCTGCTGTATCACTAACGGTGTCTGCCTCCTGCAGACATGCACCGCCTTTGACTCCACTTCAGAGAATGAGAGCCCACTCGGCTCTCAGGCACACAGACTTCCTCTCTGTTGGGTGGAGCCCTGTTCCATAATCACCTCTGAACTAAATAGCCCAAGACACAGCTGTTCCATCAGCGTGTCTTTCTTTACCAAATCTGGCATAAACCAACCCTCTTGAAGGTTGCACAAAATCGCACCCTCACATACCCTCCCCCCTTGTTTCGAACCGGGGGGAGAAACACATGATCCCGTCACCAGTAACGGGACACCTCTGTGCCAGCCATTGGCTGCGTAGGCCCATTTCTTTTCTGGGGTATGTGTCCACCAGCACTTCACCTTGGCGCCTCTGTGCCAACTATCCATAGCAGTAGTCCTAATCTGCTCAACCTTTTCTCTAAAGGGGCACTCCACCCACATCTTCTTCCGGGTGTACTTCCACCAGCCCTTCTTCCTGAACCATGGGCTCCCACTAATCTCTCTATCCCTTCTACCTTTTGGCCTCAGGACCCTTCTTATTCCTCCCACAGACCTACTCTCCCGGGACTGTTGGGGACCCACTTTCATGAAATCTTTCAGGGACTGGCCACTCTCACTACCTGACGCAACATTAACCAACAACATTTGTTTCTCAGGTTCACTAACCCCTGTGTGGTCACTCTTGGCCACCAAACCATCTGTGATTAATACCATATCCTCAATAGCAATGTTCCACAAGGGGTTATTCAACACAATATGGTCCTTTGAACCTCTTGTCCTGTTTGCTAGGACAGTGTCTATGGAGGGACCATCTACAGGCAAGCAGTTACTCCCTATGGGTAAGTCCCGTAGTTTCACATCGCCCCCTGTTGTCCAACACTCCAATAACAATTGTCCTACCAACGCACATGTTCCACCACATTTTCCCACACAAATCTCTTTAACCATTTCTGTGTCCGCTGGTACCTCAACCAATAGTTCGGAGTTGTCTGACAGTGCTCCACAGTGCTTCTTATACATATTTCCGTTACAATTACCATTACTGTTATTTCCTGTCAAAGTGTCTCCGGGTACCTCAAACTGCACCTCTCTGCGCGTGATGGACTGAATTCCCACTACCGCCACGTCCGTTCCGGGCCCTTCCTTTACATGAGGTGTAACGGGTGAGACAGTATGTGCGCCATGTACCAACCACTGCTCAGCCGCACCTCGGACCGCACCAGCAGGAATACACCCCATCACACCTGCATATAGAAAGACTTCCACTATGTCTAACATCTCTAATTTCTCAAACAATTTCCCTAAGCGCCTTCCGCACATAACCGCCGCGGGAAGCACTCTCGCGTAGAACTGTGAGACAACTTTCCACAAAAGCAACCAACAGTGTAGCAACCAATTCTCATCAATATTGCTTAACAACGCATGTATCACCTGCGTCCACCAATTGGTATTATGCAGTACCATGTCACCCTTCTGCTGTGGATACATGCAGGTGTATATTGGAAAGATTCTCACCAATTCCCACAACATCTCAGAAATTTCTAGACATGCCGTATCTAAACGCAGAACTCTAGGAACTTTTCCTTTACCAACGATGTGGAGGGACTCATTTGCTAAGGCGTGAGAGGCCAGGACACTTAAAACGACCTCTACCTCAGAGGCAACTAACAAAATTTGTGGCTCCCGCTGAGCACTGCCAATCGCATGTGTCACACTCATCCTCTCACCTTCAGCAACACTGAGCCCTTCCAAATCGCTATCCACTACCTCATCAATCTGACATTCAACATTACTCATCTCTTTTGCTGTGGACAAAACCTCTGCTATGTATGCGCCCTTTTCAGATCCTTCCAACTGGAGAGGGTTAATTTCTGCAAAAGCCAATGCACCCATGTCTACCGGCCCTGCAGCCTCTCTATTTAGCATAGCAGAATCTGTGTCCACTCCACTGTTACCCACTAAGCCTTCCTTGTTTAAATGCACTTGTGGCAAAACATTTTCAAACACAACAGGCTGCAATAACATAACTTCACCACTTTGCTCGGGTGGCGCTTCACTAAACCCAAGAGGACTGTCAGCAGTGACAGACCGTAACAACTCATTATCAGTACAAGAAATTTTAAACATTTGAGTTTTACCATTTTTCTCATCACCGAGGTCAAGTACCCTCTTATCTATCAGAGCGGCACCACAGTTGTCCCAGGCAACCTCTGGCTCCAGCACACAGAGCTCCCTGGAGGTTTCTAAGGACACCTCTGCAGCCTTATATACTGTTGCCAAGGGGAATCGCATATCCTGCTTAGCGATCACCCCTACCTCATTAAGCATCACATTACCATCAGCACATGTGTCATCAGCATTCATAAACATAGCAGTTTTATAAATTCTATCAAATTGTCCTTTGTCAAAACGCATGGCACCCTGCGTGCCACTCAGCACACCACCCTTCCTCTCCAAAGGAATTATTTTGCCCACTAGGGCATCTTCACAGTTGTCCTGGGAAACCACTTGCCTCACCACTGCAGGCTCCTTGGTGGTTTCCCTTGGCAACTGCACAGCACCTGTCACTAGGGAACATGGCATACCAACTGCTTTGGTCACCCCTAGCACATCCTTTCCAGCACTCCACTGGATTACCTTAGCTGTACCCAGAGTCCATATGTCCCTTTCAATTTTTGACCTCGCTGCAAGCAGGGTTTTAACCTGTGTCTCCCCACTGATCTGGGTAGCACACTGCAGCAAGTTAATTTTTTCACCTTCAGTGGATCTCCGCGCTGGGGTCACTTCCACTTCATTGTGAGCAACCATACAGTCAGCCTTTCCCATGATTTTAACAGGAACAGTCTTACCATTCTCTTTAGCATGGGTTGAAGATTTCAATTGAGGGCGTTGTCCCTTCTTTGCTATGCTCTCCCAAGATGACGCCCCCTCCTGGAAACAGGGTAACATTACATCCATCTTGGATTTTCCATCATCGCCTGCAGGCAAAGCATTAAGCCCAACAACACGATCAGCAGCTGAGCAGCTGTATTTCAAAAGCTTGGACAAGAAAAGATCCGGTGGCCCAGCTGACCACATTCCAGGCATGGCACTTGGTGACTTTCTCCTGTTGCTATGGGAGACCACCTTCTCCCCACTGATCTCTTGTAGCGCTCTCTAGACTGGACTGCTCCTAGAAAATTATCGTAGTCATCTCGGTTACAATACATCCCACGGTACACCTTCTGGTACTCCTCCATCAGAAAAGGTTGCACCAACTCAACCCAGCGATTTCTGGGCCATCTTCTGTAAGAAGCAATCATCGCAAACTCATCCAAAAAGTCCTCAACACATTCCGAAGGCAACATAGGTCGTATGAAGTCAGCTGTACGGATTTCTGCTTTGTTGCCATGGGCAACCACACCCATCTGCTCACTCTTTACACTCAGAGCAGGCTTCTCATACCTTTGCTTTGGTGAAGCCTGGGACAAAGGGCATTTAGAAACTTCATGCCCCCACTCACTGCACCGCAAACAGCGCACTTGGTTCTTAACCCTTTGCACATTGATAGCTGGCCATCTTGCACCAGCGTTGCCAGGGGCAACATGTCCTTCCCCTTTAACTTGGTTCAGTGCGGCCAAGTGTCGCCTGCACCAATCCACTGCAGACTAGGGATGAGCTTCGAGTTCGAGTCTAACTCATGTTCGACTCGAACATTGCCTGTTCGCCTGTTCGCCGAACAGCGAACAAATTGGGGTGTTCGCGGCAAATTCGAAAAATCTATGGGAGAAATCTAAAGTGCTAATTATAAAGGCTTATATGCAAGTTATTGTCCTAAAAAGTGTTTGGGGACCCTGGTCCTGCCCCAGGGGGCATGTATCAATGCAAAAAGAAGTTTTAAAAACGGCCGTTTTTTCGGGAGCAGTGATTTTAATAATGCTTAAAATGAAAAAATAAAAGTGAAATATTCCTTTAAATTTCGTACCTGGGGGGTGTGTATGATATGCATGTAAAGTGGCGCATGTTTCCCGTGCTTAGAACTGTCCCTGCAAAAAATGTCATTTTTGAAAGAAAAAAATGCATTTAAAACTGACTCGCGGCTATTAATGAATTGTCGGCTCCCGGCAATACAAACAAAAGTCATTGATAAAAAAAAAAAAGCGTGGGGGTTCCCCAGAATTCAATTACCAGGCCCTTCAGGTCTGGAATGGATATTAAGGGGAACCCCGCCACAAATTAAAAACAAAATTGACGTGGGGTTCCCCCAAATATCCATTCCAGGCCCTTCAGATCTGGCATGGATTTTAAGGGGAACTCCACCCCAAATGTAAAAAAAAATGGCGTGGAGTCCCCCTAAAAATCCACACCAGACCCCTTATCCGAGCACGCAACCTGGCCGGCCGCAGGGGAAAAGGGGGGGACGAGAGAGCGGCCCCCCCTCCCTCCTGAACCGTACCAAGCCACATGCCCTCAACATGGGGAGGATGTCCCCATGTTGATGGGGACAAGGGCCTCATCCCCACAACCCTTGCCCGGTGGTTGTGGGGGTCTGCGGGCGGGGGGCTTATCGGAATCTGGAAGACCCCTTTAACAAAGGGGACCCCCAGATCCCGCCCCCCCCCTATGTGAATTGGTAAGGGGTACATTGTACCCCTACCATTTCACGAAGAAAGCGTAAAAAAATGTTTAAAAAAACACACAAACACCTTGAAAAAGTCCTTTATTTAAAAAAACAAAAAAAACATTCCAGCGGTGAAATCCAGTGTCCCGCGGCGATCCTGATGTCCAGCGCTGTCCGTCATTGGTTGTGCCTGAGCGGACCTGATGGGGAACTCCCTCTCAGTATTTTAAATGTATAGACCCGCCCCTTCTAATGTTCCCCATCAGGTCCGTTCAGCGGACCAGATGCGGAACATGAGAAGGGGCGGGTCTATACATGTATTACCAAAGTGAGAGCAGTTCCCCATCAGGTCCGCCCCCTCGGTATGTCGGACCCGCCTACGTCATTGGCTTGAGCGGGGAACTTCCTTCACTGTGTAATTTAAATGACGTAGGCGGGTCCGACATACCGAGGGGGCGGACCTGATGGGGAACTGCTCTCACTTTGGTAATACATGTATAGACCCGCCCCTTCTCATGTTCCGCATCTGGTCCGCTGAGCGGACCTGATGGGGAACTTTAGAAGGGGCGGGTCTATACATTTAAAATACTGAGAGGGAGTTCCCCATCAGGTCCGCTCAGGCACAACTAATGAAGGACAGCGCTGGACCGCCGCGGGACACTGGATTTCACCGCTGGAATGTTTTTTTTTTTTTTTTTTTTAAATAAAGGACTTTTTCAAGGTGTTTGTGTGTTTTTTTAAACATTTTTTTACGCTTTCTTCGTGAAATGGTAGGGGTACAATGTACCCCTTACCAATTCACATAGGGGGGGGGGGGGGCGGGATCTGGGGGTCCCCTTTGTTAAAGGGGTCTTCCAGATTCTGATAAGCCCCCCGCCCGCAGACCCCCACAACCACCGGGCAAGGGTTGTGGGGATGAGGCCCTTGTCCCCATCAACATGGGGACATCCTCCCCATGTTGAGGGCATGTGGCTTGGTACGGTTCAGGAGGGAGGGGGGGCCGCTCTCTTGTCCCCCCCTTTTCCCCTGCGGCCGGCCAGGTTGCGTGCTCGGATAAGGGGTCTGGTATGGATTTTTAGGGGGACTCCACGCCATTTTTTTTTTACATTTGGGGTGGAGTTCCCCTTAAAATCCATGCCAGATCTGAAGGGCCTGGAATGGATATTTGGGGGAACCCCACGTCAATTTTTTTTTTAATTTGCGGCGGGGTTCCCCTTAATATCCATTCCAGACCTGAAGGGCCTGGTAATTGAATTCTGGGGAACCCCCACGCTTTTTTTTTTTTTTTTATCAATGACTTTTGTATGTATTGCCGGGAGCCGACAATTCATTAATAGCCGCGAGTCAGTTTTAAATGCATTTTTTTCTTTCAAAAATGACATTTTTTGCAGGGACAGTTCTAAGCACGGGAAACATGCGCCACTTTACATGCATATCATACACACCCCCCAGGTATGAAATTTAAAGGAATATTTCACTTTTATTTTTTCATTTTAAGCATTATTAAAATCACTGCTCCCGAAAAAACGGCCGTTTTTAAAACTTCTTTTTGCATTGATACATGTCCCCTGGGGCAGGACCCAGGTCCCCAAACACTTTTTAGGACAATAACTTGCATATTAGCCTTTATAATTAACACTTTAGATTTCGAACGTTCGAGTCCATTGTATTTAATAGGGTTCTAAAGTTTACACGAACATTTTGTCTGTTCGCAGGTTCTGGTGCGAACCGAACAGGGGGGTGTTCGGCTCATCCCTGCTGCAGACTCAGACTCTGGTGAACTCTCCATACTTGCAGTCACCTGTGCACTCCTTGCACCAGTGTTGCTAGGACCAAGGCCTCGTACACACAACCGATTTTCTTGTCCAAAACAGTCAAGAAAAGTGCCGCAAGAGTTTTTTTGTCTAGAAAAACGTTCGTGTGTATGGTTTTACGACGAGAAACTTGCCGAGAATCTCGATGAGAAAATAGAGAACCTGCTCTCTATTTTCTCGTCAGGATTCCAGATTTCCTCGTCGTGTTTCTCATCGGCCTGTTTTGTGACGAGAAAATGGTTTGTGTGTATGCTTTTACGACTCTTCCAAAAGCGCGCATACTCACAAGCAACTATGAGACGGGAGCGCATCTTCTGGTAAAACAAGCCTTCATAATGGAGAGAGCACATTCGTCACGCTCATAAATATTTCATCGTTTAAATGTTCTGCATTGAAATCTTCGTTAGAATGTTACATTAGTCAAAACGAGTGACCTTCTTTTGCTGCTGATATTCACACAGAGTTGTGCCTTATTTTTAACCTTTTTCATGCTGCTCTTTATAAGATTTATGTGTATTATATCGTGCAAGTTTTTAGGAATAATTTAAATGGTTAGATTTTTCAAAATGATGTTAATTCTAATTTCTCAATGTTTTGATAGCGATCTCCCATTTAATTTTGGAATCTATATTATTTAAATTTCCCACCATGTTTTTGTGCTAATCATATTTAGTTATTCTTTTGGGGGGGTGATATCTGTGCCTTTTATTGTCAGTCAAATGTATCTGCTTACTCCAAAGCTTGATTTTGTTTATTTAAAAATACACATAGTCAAGTATGAACTTAAACAAAAATCACATTTATTCATGTTTATAAATTAAATAAAGAGAAGGCAGCGCTGGAGAAGCTGCTGCCATTTGTGCATCCCAGGGACCCCAGAGCACACAGCAACCCTGTGTGGACACTAAAATTGGGAGCTTGAGAAGGCCCACATTTCTGAACACAATCTGATGCTGGCCTCCCAGAGGTCAGGAACAGCAGCAGGTGAGATATATGTCCCAAGTGTGTGGTACTACAACAGGCTGCCTTCTGTCCGACCACAATGAAGCAAGGCCATCACTTCCTCTTCTTCCTGGCAACCTTCCCTGCAGCCTTTCCTGAAGCCTTTCCTGAAGCCTTTCCTGCAGCCTTTCCTGCAGCCTTCCTTCTTCGTTTGGCTGGAGGCTGGCCCACTGGAGGGGTACTCCTGTCAGGAGGAGGAGGTGGAGGTGTAGCAGAAGGGGGTGGGGCAGAAGAAGAAGGTGGAGGTGTAGCAGAAGGGGGTGGGGCAGAAGAAGAAGGTGGAGGTGTAGCAGAAGGGGGTGGGGCAGAAGAAGAAGGTGGAGGTGTAGCAGAAGGGGGTGGGGCAGAAGGTGGAGGTGTAGCAGAAGGGGGTGGGGCAGAAGGTGGAGGTGTAGCAGAAGGGGGTGGGGCAGAAGGTGGAGGTGTAGCAGAAGGGGGTGGGGCAGAAGGTGGAGGTGTAGCAGAAGGGGATGGGGCAGAAGGTGGAGGTGTAGCAGAAGGGGGTGGGGCAGAAGAGGAAGGTGGAGGTGGAGGTTGAGGTTGGGTCAGTTGGGCCACCTCACATATGGCGGTATTGGGGGTAATTTGCTCCATCACCCCCTTGTTGAGCAAGGTGATGAGCAGGGGCTCGCATAGGAGGCGTTGCTCCATGCTCATCACCTTGAACTTAGCCTCCACTAGGCCGGCAATGGCCTCTTCAGGGGATGTGGGCTCCTTGAGGGTGGCATGGGCCTCTTTAATAAGGGCCATTGCTGCCTCACTGGTGGTCCTGTCCCTCCTGCCTCTTTTGTGAAGCCGGATGGGAGGTACCTGGGATCTGGTGCTTCTCCTTTGCCCTGCCACCTCCTGGCTGCCACTGGGCCCTGCCACCTCCTGGCTGCCACTGGGCCCTGCCACCTCCTGGCTGCCACTGGGCCCTTCCTCCTCCTGCCTGACAGTTTCCAGACCCTCCTCCTGGCTGATTTCATCCTGTGTATGAAAAAGGAACATAGTTTAATATGTTGGTTTAATCTTTGCATCAAACTTTGTAATTCTGATGGAAGCAATTAGAATGTAAATGCATAAATCCTTGCTTTAAATTTACCACTACATCAGCTTGACTATTTACCACACAATTAAGTGCAGAATAATGTCTACAGATCCTGATTTTACTTGTGGAATACAAAATAATGTATGTTTCTCATCCTGACATATTTGGGAAACATTAATTTTATCCCAATACATTTTCAGTTAATACTATACCTGGCTCCAGATGGACAAATCAGGATCATCCAGGATGGCTGCCTCCTCTTGCTCCAGAGAAGGCTCAGGTTGGCTGCAGGGAAGTCTGGGGGGAAGAGTGGAGAGTGATGGCCTTGTCTCAATGTGGTCATCCAGGAAGGACATCCTGTTGTAGTACCACAAAATCGGGACATAAACATCATCTGCTGCTGCTCCTGACCTCTGAGAAGCCAGCACCTTAGAGCGTTCAGTCCTGTAGGTACCTCTCAAGCTCCCAATTTTAGTGTCCACTTGTTTTGCTGTGGCTGTGGGCACCTTGGTATGCACAAATGGGAGCAGCTTCTCCAGCGCTGCTTTTCTCACCCCTTTTTTTTTATGGATGGGGTTTTTCGTCTCCCACAGAGCCGGCAGCTCCCTTACCCGGTCAATAAATTCCGCCAGGAACTCTTTGTCGCTAATAAAGACATTCATATTGTATCTGCAAGTAAAATAAATTATATTAAATTAATGTGAGGCAAACAGTCTAACCTCCTTCACATCCTAGTCACCATATATATCCTCCAACAATCTCAAGACAGTATAGACCAACAATTTTTACAAGTCACAAAATCACATACCTTCGTTCACACGTCCGTCACTTGAACTCCTCTCTCCGCACACCGAACGTACTATAGTCACATGTGTGTTTGCTATATACACACCACGCATGCGTCAAAATTCAAACACGTCGCTCCGCACACGTCGCCCGCCCATGACATTCTAACTTACATCTTTTCCCCGCCCCTTCTCTTTCGGCACGCAGACAGATATGGCGGAGTTACAGCAGGTGTCTGATAATTCCGCAACTAGCGAGGAGACAAGCCCGGAGACCGAGGACACGTCACGATCAAGGAGGAGATTCAAGGCATCGAATATGTCTTTGGCGGAGATGGCGGAGATGGTGGACATCTTGGTCAAGGCTGATTATGATGCCAAGCATGGGCCGTATAGCAAACCAAATAGAAGGAAGGCCAAAATACTCACTAAAGTTGTGAAGAGTCTGAGGGCGAAGTTCGGGGTGAAACGCTCAAATGAGCAGCTCAGAAAGAGGTGGTCAGACCTCAAACTGAGGGAGCCAGACCAGTTGAGGAGCATAAAGAGGATGCTCGCTAAAAGTAAGTAAAATGACAACGTTTCTGCTATTAATATTTTTAGAAACTGACATGTTTTTTTTTTTATCATATTGGACTCCCTTCCAAAATGTAATATTTTGAACTAGGTTGGGCACAGTAATCGTTCGTTACGTTACCGACACTTCGTTCGGCCACTATCCATGGTTTTGGCTTATTTAAGAGCCACAAAAGTAATTAGACATCTGCCATTTTTGATCAAGTATTGTGGATAATTTTTTAGTCTAGATGATGTGTTTGTAAAGAGAATGAAATGCAAACTTTTATCAGTGTAAAGGAGAGGACACTCAGCAGCTGCTTCCACATCTGTACTTTGGAGCACTATAGTGTGGGCCAACAGACCCGCCTTTTTTGGGTGTCCCACACAGGTGCATCAGAGTTTTTTTGTGGTGCCTCCATGTCCAAAAAATTACATCCAAATGTGAATACTAAACATATTTGGGGTCATAAATAATGCATTCTTCTTTAAATTCCGCACAAACACACACTTGTACCCCACTTCCAAACAATTTATCCTTTTTTTATTTTAACAAGGAGATTTACAGTGTGATAAATAGACCTTTGGTTTTATTCTCATAGGGGAGAGAAGACTGGGAGGAGGACACTCCAGGGAGCACATGCACCCCACAACTTCCAAACAACACCAAACTCCCAAAGACCCACAACCGAAAGATGTGCAGGAAGTTGAGGTGGAGGAAGGAGAAGTGCATGAAGGAGATGTGGATGACGTTGTGGATCTGGTCACCACAACAGGTCAGTATCTGACACCACAGCTTAAGGTAAGCGAGGTAGGCCTGCAGAGTTTTATTAATTTTTTTTTATGGTTTTTAGGGGATGGAAATGTTGTGAAGGATAGCACACCGTTCTCTGCTGACAGTGCCCTCCGCCTCATCCAGCAAGTGATGGAATGTAGCACGGAACTGGACCTAATTAAACAAAGAATCCATGTGATGGAACAAACATTTAAAGACATTCTCGATGTTTTGGGGAGAATTCAATAAGCCATCCAAACACATTTGTTTTTACATGTTTGTTTTTATATTTTTTTCTAATTTTTGGAGTAACAAACCAGCCAAAAATTGAATATGCACACAGTGTGTGAACATGTGCTATCTGCCATCAGGGGATATCCATGTACGTCTTTTGTGGGTGCAACCCCTTCCTCGTATCAAAAGTCGGTGAACTGAGGAAGGGGATGCACCGCCAAAACACGTCCATTGATCACCCCTGATGGCAGATAGCACATGTTGACAATAGGGATCAGGATTGTAAACTTCCTATATTAAAAAAATTAAAAATGTGTGCATATTCAATTTTTTGGGCTGGGCAAGGGGTGGCAGGACCCCATATTAGGACGGGCACATAGAGACATAGTTTGTGTAAGTGAATGTCTCCGATTGCTCAGAGGTATCCAATGTTGTAATTTTTGAAATGCAAGTGATATTTTTGTATTTTCATAAGCCAAAAATTGCCGGGTTGTGGCCAGGCCAACCCCAAAGTAAAAAAAATAAAAAATAAATGAAGAGAATGTGCACAGAGTAAAATATTTGACCACAAACAACGTGTAGCTTCTTTTTATAATACCCTCTAAGCTTATTTGGTTCTTTTGTAAGGTTACATAGTGAAATGGTTGTTATTTACTAAAGTAAAATACACTTGCCACTACAAATGCACAAAGACAAACTAGGAGACAGGAAAGAACAAATAATTAAAGGTTTAAACAAGATTTTTATTGGGATACTTAGACATAGGCTGGCATAGGAATTGCCCCCTACCCGTGAAATACTCCATGTATTTGTCCCGAACCACACAGGCATTTTGGGGGGGCAAGCCAAGACGGGCAGATTCCAGGCCCGGAAGGGGATTTGCAGGGGAAAGTCCAGCCTCTGGCAAAACTGAGGCCATATAGGAATTTGATTTTTGGCTCAGAAAGTTGTGTAGCACACAGCAGCATAACACTACATAGTTTATTTTGTAGTCCGCCAAGTGGATGGAAGTCATAAAAAGGCGGAACCGGCTGGCCATTATGCCAAAGGCATTTTCAACGACTCTTCGGGCCCTGGCCAGCCGGTAATTGAACACCCTCTTCTCTGGGGTCAGGGTCCTCTGAGGAAATGGCCTCATAAGATGCCGTCCGAGTCCGAAGGCTTCATCAGCCAAGAAAACAAAGGGGAGTCCTTCAATATTCCCTGCGTCCGGTGGCAATGCAAGGTCGTCACTCTGGAGACGGAGGGCAAACTCCGTCTGGATGAAGGATCCCCCATCGGACATCCGGCCATTCTTCCCTACATCAACATAGAGGAATTCATACCGTGCTGACACCACCGCCATCAGCACAATGCTATGAAACCCCTTGTAGTTGTAGTAGTAGGACCCAGAACGGGGTGGCGGCACGATGCGGACGTGCTTCCCATCTATGGCACCACCGCAGTTGGGGAAGTCCCACCGCGTGGCAAACTCCGATGCCACAGTCTGCCATTCCTGTGGCGTGGAAGGAAGCTGTGGAGTGAAACAAGATGAAATAATATTAGAAAAACAAAGGCATACATTACAAGGAAATTCTATCCCAAAAAATTAGAGACCAACATCAATCTAATTATACGTTTATTAAGGTGTGTAAAAAAAGTATAATGGAAGGCTCATTTATCATATTCATCACCCCCTCTGATGGGCCATTACTAAATTATTTTGGTGGGGGGGGAGATGTGTTTGGCCACATGATAACATTGCAGTGGCGGTGCATCCAGAGTGGGCGCTGGAGCACTGTCCCCTCTCTCCTGTGCCCATCACTCAGAACAATACATAGGTTCATGCGTTGCATGAACCTATGTATTGTCTATGCCGCACACTATTCAGGTGGATGGCCTCTTGTAAAGCGACCGACATATGAATCATTGTGGCATTTAGGGGGTTAAAATTGCAGAGCAGAAACAGGTATTAAAATAGTCTTGCAAATTACAACCTGAGGGATGTAATTGGCTTCCTCAAAGAAAAATCGGGGACGCAAGGAGGGGGGCATTCCTTGTGTAAACACTGACAGGCTGCTCTGCCAATCATGTTCACCAAGTCTGTTTAATGGTAACATGATTGGCTGATGCAACATGAAGGGAAGGAGAAGACATCAAGGACAGAAGAGGGATGGCGCTGACCACAAGAAGGTAAGTGCAGGGCTGGGGGGAAACTGGCTGCATTAGAGGGGACTAAATGGCTGCATTTGAGGGAACAAAATGGCTGCATTGGAGCGGACAACTGGGGGCGTTTATTAGGCAACAGAGCAAAAAAGGAGGAAGTTTATTTCCTAAATTGGGGTTTGAACCCCCCAACATTTGGAGCAACAGGCGCCCCTGCTGGAAAAGTTAGTGAAGGGAAATATTTAGGGAGGAGAAAAAAGGGGCAATCTAAAGCTTCCAACATGCATGGGGACAAAGGTGACATTCTCAGCATATTACAATCATGGTAATTAGGGAAGGATGAAAGAAATACAATACATTAGCATACATGTAATACCTAAAATGTGATGTTAAGGGAGCAAACTTACCCTAATATAGTCCTCCTGCAGGACTTGGATGATGGCAGAACAGGTGTCTGGGATTATGAGGCCCAGAGCCTGGGGGGAGATGCCTGTGGTGAACTTCAAGTCCTGAAGACTTCTCCCTGTCGCCAGGTAACGCAACATGGCGATGAGCCTCTGCTCAGCACTGATGGCTTCCCGCATAACGGTGTCCTTCCTGGTAATATAGGGGGACACCAAAGCCAACAGTTCCTGAAAAACGGGGTCAGACATCCTCAGAAAATTCCTGTAGTCCTCAGGATTATTCTCGACGATCTCCCGCAGCAGAGGCATGTGGCAGAATTGGTCCCGCTGGAGCAACCAATTCTTGGTCCATGAACTCCTCCTCACACCATTCATGGACTGGTCTTGGTCCAAAACAAGCAGACCAACACCAAGCGCACGCACAGCACGAACTCAACGACGAGAACGTCCAGGCGACATGGCTAGGAAACGGTCGTCTAATCAGAACGTACAGAACAGAACGCACTTTAGAACAGCAAGGCCTATGAATAATGAACTGAAAATCAGAAACGAACAGGCAATAACGCACTGTAAAACAGATATGACCTGCCTAGACGCCCTGAAAGTCAAGATACGAACCCACAAGCACAAACTGAACGGCAGAAAACGATCTGAAAAGTACGAAGACTGAAAAGCGCGAATCGTCTCTTCCCAAACTTTTACTTAACACGCGGTAACACGAGATCAGCAAAAGCAGCCCAAGGGGTGGCGCCAAGAAATAAGGTCTTCACCTTTATAGTGCCGTCGTACGTGCTGGACGTGAGCGCAGAGAACAACGAGGAAATTGGGAAATGACAGTGTGTACGCATAGAAAGCTTGACGAGAAAATCGACAAGCTTAACAAGAATCTCGTCGAAAAAAACGACGTGTTTTTTACGATGAGAAAATCGGTCGTGTGTACGAGGCTCAACACCCGCTCTGTCTCTCATTTCAGCAAACCTTGCTTTCTTTTTCACACAGGAAAATTTTAAAGTACTGTCTCCAAGACTTTGCAAAGAGCACACTTTCACATGCAGACTTCACGCTCTGCTTGAGCTCACTTCCACAGGCACATCACCTGCATACAACACAGTCCATTAATTGAACTCCTCTGCAATGCAGTTCGCCTGGCTGCCACACACAGCTAGCAGCAGTTCACGGCAGAAAACTTTAACTTTTCCTTCAGATAGGCTGTTCATCACAGTATTGCTGTTAAACACACAGTTTCTTTTTACTCACTGTTTTTGGTATGCGAGGATCTGGAACTCTTCCAAAAACTGCCCAAAGCAATATCTCCACCACTTGTAAGATCGGGGGTTGTTAGCTCTTGTGGTGGATGCGTATTTCCAGTGATGCAAGCCAGTCAGCAACTCTGTTTAAGGGCATGGTAGTCCATTTTTATTTCAAAGCACGAAAGTTCACAAACACATCTGTAGTATTCACGGGGGGGGGGGGTTCTACCATTCCTGTATCTTTCATACTAACAGTAGCCTCGTAGCTTTACCTTCTAGCGATCCAGGCCTTTAGCCTAGGCCTGACGGCCTGTTCCTCAGACCCACACAGTGTCCAAGAGTTTCAGCTTTCTCCTAGCTTCTCCTGGTCAGCACCTTTGTTGCTGTATCACTAACGGTGTCTGCCTCCTGCAGACATGCACCGCCTTTGACTCCACTTCAGAGGATGAGAGCCCACTCGGCTCTCAGGCACATAGACTTCCTCTCTGTTGGGTGGAGCCCTGTTCCATAATCACCTCTGAACTAAATAGCCCACGACACAGCTGTTCCATCAGTGTGTCTTTCTTTAACAAATCTTGCATAAACCAACCCTCTTGAAGGTCGAACAAAGTCACACCCTCACAATACTGTGGGGAGAACAAGTATTTGATACACTGCCAATTTTGCAGGTTTTCCTACTTACAAAGCATGTAGAGGTCTGTAATTTTTATCATAGGTACTCTTCAACTGTGAGACGGAATCTAAAACAAAAATCCTGAAAATCACATTGTATGATTTTTAAGTAATTAATTTTCATTTTATTACATGACATAAGTATTTGATACATCAGAAAAGCAGAACTTAATATTTGGTACAGAAACCTTTGTTTGCAATTACAGAGATCAGACGTTTCCTGTAGTTCTTGACCAGGTTTGCACACACTGCAGCAGGGATTTTGGCCCACTCCTCCATACAGAGCTTCTCCAGATCCTTCAGGTTTCGGGGCTGTCGCTGGGCAATACGGACTTTCAGCTCCCTCCAAAGATTTTCTATGTGGTTCAGGTCTGGAGACTGGCTAGGCCACTCCAGGACCTTGAGATGCTTCTTACGGAGTCACTCCTTAGTTGCCCTGGCTGTGTGTTTCGGGTCGTTGTCATTCTGGAAGACCCAGCCATGACCCATCTTCAATGCTCTTACTGAGAGAAGGAGGTTGTTAGCCAAGATTTTGCGATACATGGCCCCATCCATCCCCCCTTTCAATACGGTGCAGTCATCCTGTCCCCTTTGCAGAAAAGCATCCCCAAAGAATGATGTTTCTACCTCCATGCTCCATGGTTGGGATGGTGTTCTTGGGGTTGTACTCATCTTTCTTATTCCTCCAAACACGGTGAGTGGAGTTTAGACCAAAAAGCTCTATTTTTGTCTCATCAGACCACATGACCTTCTTCCATTCCTCCTCTGGATCATCCATATGGTCATTGGCAAACTTCATATGGGCCTGGACATGCGCTGGCTTGAGCAGGGGGACCTTGCGTGCGCTGCAGGATTTTAATCCATGACGGCGTAGTGTGTTACTAAGGGTTTTCTTTGAGACTGTGGTCCCAGCTCTCTTCAGGTTATTGACCAGGTCCTGCCGTGTAGTTCTGGGCTGATCCCTCACCTTCCTCATGATCATTGATGCCCCACAAGGTGAGATCTTGCATGGAGCCCCAGACGAAGGGAGATTGACCATCATCTTGAACTTCTTCCATTTTCTAATAGTTGGGCCAACAGTTGTTTGCCTTCTCACCAAGCTGCTTGCCTATTGTATAAAAAAAACAAAAAGGGCGGTATAGAAAGAGCTCATCCACTATATAATGACAGGAAATTGAATTTATAATTGATCAAAAAAAAATTATTTATTTTTTTTGGTTATCCCTACTATCAACCGGTGTAGTTTGAGGGAAATTATTTATATAATATAGAATTTTCCTGCTTTTAGTTCCTCTGAATTATGAGAAGCATATAGAAAAAAAAGGGGGGGGAGAATGAAGGAGTATGAAATCCTTCCAAAAAAAGAATTCGTCAATGAGGAACTATTGAATGTATAAACTTTTATTACGTTAACCGCTTAGTATTAATTAACATTTAAATATCAAAACAAACATTTTGAAAAAAAAACCTCACCAATCCATTAAAATCAGACTAGTCTAAAAACTTTAGACATGGGTGGTCACCCGACCAGCCATACACACCACAATCAACCATGCACCGACTCATCCAAAGATTTCACTTATTTAGATCCGGAATTTTTCCCATAGAAGGTTTCTTGCTTCAGTATAAACACATGGTCAAATTGAAGAACAGAAGTTGGAAAGCCAACTTTGCCGTTCAGATATTGATAAGAAATCGACAAGATGTTCAAGTCAAACTAGACACAATCCACAACTGTATTCTCTCCTATCAAGAGCCTCCGAAGAAAGGATTGATATTACTGAAACATGTCAGGCTAAAGGAGTTGATTGTCTGTTTTTTTCTCTATTGGAATATGTATAGTTTATGTCTGAATGTTCCGTATTTTTGCAAATTCATGTTTGATATGTAAAGCTATCATTGTGTCTAACGCACCTCTCGATATATGCATATATTTTATCTTTTTCTAAAAAAAAAACCTTTCCAAATAAATTTGATATTTTTTTACAAATCTTTTGCTTTTTCCCTGTTTGCCCTTAAAAGTCCTGTTGTACCGGGGGGTACTTGTGCCCTTTTGGGTTTATTCCCACTATTTTGGGACGGTGGCAACATATGAGGAGAAACTTCCTTCTGTTTTTCCTCCATGTGGTTCATTTCTTATATCCAATTGTCAATATAAATCATTAGAGATATGTGTCATGAAATATTGGACAATGGTAAAAAGGTCCCCACTTTGGGTCAGCAACTTCCACATAAAAGAATAATAAACAAGGTATAGCACCACTGTGAGTGCTATACAAAGTGCAACTTATGCCTTAGCAAAACAATGTGCAAAACTCCATCAACAACTGAATTAATGCAACTGTATCAATAAACAAAAAGAAAATAGAAAAGTCCAAGTGAAGATGAAATCCAGGAAAAAAATTACGAAGAGATCTGATACCTTCACACGTGTGAAATAATGTTTCTCAGAATGTGTTCAGAGCTCGGTCACCATCTCCCTGTGGAGTAAACACTCATCGGAACAGATGGCTGCCAATACAGCAGCATATGCGCCGATGACTTATATAACCCTTTCCCGCCGAGGGTATGCACATATGCGTACTCGGCTTTTGGGGGTTATACCGGGATGATGCCTGCAGCTGCAGGCATCATCCCGGTACCGTTGTTTAGAGCCGGCGATTGGCTTTCCAGGAGCCTTTCCAGAGCCTCCGCCACTCTTACTGGGCCTCCCGTCCCACCGGGAGACCCGATCCACGATCCGCCACCTCGGGCGGCTAGAGACAGACTGAATCAAAGCCGCAAATGGCTTTGATTCAGTCTCTTCACTGTAACCACGGAAGCAACGTCATTAGGTCACGTCCGGGTTACTCAGCTGCCAATGGCGCCGAATTTAAAAAAGTACACAGTATTTAGAATCGCCGTTTTCGGCGTTATGAATACTTTGAAGTGCAAAGGAGGGATTGGGGGTCTTTTAGACCTCCGATCTCTCCATACAGAGTACCTGTCACCACTTATTACTGTCACAAGGGATGTTTACATTCCTTGTGACAGCAATAAAAGTGATCAATTTTTTTTTTTTTTTTTTTAAAACACTATTTTTTATTATAAAAATAAATAAAATAAAAAAAAATGTTTTAAAGCGCCCCTTTCCCCACGAGCTCGCACAGCAAAGAAAACGCATACCGAAGTCGCGCCCGCATATGAAAACGGCGTTCAAATCACACATGTGAGGTATTGCCGCGATCGTCAGAGCGAGAGCAATAATTATAGCTGTAGACCTCCTCTGTAACTCTAACCTAGTAGCCGTAAAAAAAAATTAAAATGTCGCCTATGCAGATTTTAAGGTACCGTAGTTTGTCGCCATTCCATGAGTGCGGGCAATTATAAAGCATGACATGTTTGGTATCTATTTACTCGGCGTAACATCATCTTTCACATTATACAAAAAAATTGGACTAAATTTGCTTTTTAATTTTTTTTAAATTCATGAAAGTTAATTTTTCCCAAAAAATTGCGTTTAAAACACAGCTGCGCAAATACTGTGGGACATAAAATATTGCAACGATCGCCATTTTATTCTCTAGATTCTCTGCTAAAAAAATATATATAATTTTTGGGGTTTCTAAGTAATTTTCTAGCAAAAAATACGCATTTTAACTTGTAAACACCAAATGTCAGAAATGGGCTTAGTCATGAAAGGGATAAAAAATCCACAACATGTTTGTGAACTCTCTCAGTGTCAGTATCAAATGGCACCTTTCGATGGGATGTAGCTGGATGCCATGGTACGACCATGGTCTGCCATGGTCTGCCAAGGCCTGCCAAGGTCTGCCATGGTCCGGCCTACTTATTGTTGCATATTAATATTTTCTATCTTCTCTGCTGCAGCTGCTGACTGGTGTTCCGGGCACCCACAAACAGGAAGCAGAAAAACCCCTTCCAGATAAACCTCAGTTTATATATAGGGGGGTGCCAGGACTTAGGAACAAAATAGTTCATAATGTGCCGGACCCTCTGAAAAAGACTGTCACTTTCCTGGATAATACCAGG
This sequence comes from Rana muscosa, assembly GCA_029206835.1. Classification (NCBI taxonomy): domain Eukaryota; kingdom Metazoa; phylum Chordata; class Amphibia; order Anura; family Ranidae; genus Rana; species Rana muscosa. The sequence goes on from CM055121.1 coordinate 679,882,231, forward strand.
TTCTTCAGGTGTATGCTGTCGAACTGCAAAAAGAGGAGAAAGAAAGAAAAGTATGTTTATGTCAATTCAATCCCTTGATGAAAGCCCCTCCTATGGGCTGAAACATGTCGGATTACATGTTGTAGTAATGTTCTTCTGTTACACACAGCTACGCTGTACGAACGCATGTGCTCTGCACTGAGACTGGACTGAGCTGAGCTGAAGCATCACGCTGTGTAGCAGGCTCTCTATATGCGGCTTGAGTGATTGTGGGAGCGGGACTTTTAGCTCTCTGCCCGATCCTGGATGACTGACACCTGGAAGACTTATACAAGGCACTAATATTCCCCTTATCTAGGAGAACCAGCACCTTTGACCCCCGCACGGGGTGAACATGCCAATTACGGCCGTGTTATCTGCTGTGAATGTCTCCTATTGATACAGAGAGGACAAACCCTGCAACACAGGATGAGTGTCTGCTGTTCCCAGGCTGGGTGAGGGGACCCTCGGTCCAAGCAATGTCACTTTATTCAGGCCGCTGTTCATGCTGCTGTTTCATCTAGCCACTTGATGATTACAACTGCCTGTCTTATTCACACTCAGTGGTTTTTTGCTGTCTGCTGCCAATTTGCTGCCCTGCATTGACCTGCGTTTTCTATTTTTTCTTTTTTTTCTTTTTGCTTGCTTCAACCAGTGAATAGATTGATATAATGTGACCTATCTAATTTTCATTCATCATTGCTATTTCATACCTAAATACTCAATTAGAACCGTATTTTTTGCATGGTGTCACTTTTTTTATCCCAGTTTCAGCTTTTCAACGCACAGCTATATCTGCATTTTTCATGTTCCTTTGGAACTGGTCTAGCCCTATTGACTGGCCCTATTATACACAGGGACATTACCTGGACTAATTTTCCAGTTAATTACCCTGTTCTAATGCATGCATGCGTCCACATTTAAGTAGTTTGTGGTTTTAATATTGATGACGTCATCATATTAATTTTAATTGTCTGTGGGTGCTAGTATTGGTTTTTTGAGCATCAGTAATTTGTGTATTGATTTTTCTATTATTTATTAATTTTTTGTACCATTAAAAGTTATCTGTTTTCATAAGCGGCGTGGTCCACCTGTGGCTTCTTTATCCAGGGGGAGTCCAACTCTCTAGGTTTCTCCCTGGTGGGTTTTTCTCTATATATCTATCTATAGGCCACAGAGACCGCACCTGACTTGGTGAGTCCGCCATCTAAACGTCACACTGTGCGTCTGTTATTTTTCAGGCATAGTGTGGGTGTATATACATAGTGAGCACTGGGACCTCCCCCCTTCTTTTCCTGTTTATGTCAATTCAAACCCACAAGGTTTTTAAAATAAATACCTTTATTACCTGCCAAAGCACACATGTGGTATATGTTCTGGAATGTACCTGCGGTTTGCATCATGTGGGCGTACCACAAGTAAGCTCACTATTCGTATAGGTGAACATGCTACTAACATTCTCAGTGATTTTAAGAAACATAGTGTTTCTAATAATTTTAGGCTGGTACACAATAGAGACTCTATTGCCGCGTACACACGATCGGTTTTTCTGATGAAAAAAGATCGATGGACTTTTTTCATTGGACAAACCGATCGTGTGTGGGCCCCATCGGTCTTTTTTCCATCGGTATAAAAAAAATAGGCTCGGAGTGTTTTACGTCACAGCGTTTTGGAGGGTCGGAATTATGACTGATGTGTAGGCAAGACTGATCAAAGTCATCTTCATCGGATTTCCGATGGAAAAATCCATCGGATTTTATTCCATCAGAAATCCGATCGTGTGTACAGGGCATAAGTGTTTGATATTTTATGGTATAGAGAAGGTCTCACAACATTGGAAATGGTCTAATCTTAAGAGAGATGTAGCACACAGGGAGACTAGATGGATTTAGGAGCTGGACATCTTAGCTATTAAGATCCTCATCATACTGTAGCATTAGACATCAATAGTTTTATATCCAATTGTTAATTGCCTTGGTCCTGTATGCATTTTTATAATGGATTTTTTATATAATTGTATTAATAATTCTATAGTTTATAGAACATAAATTACCTTTAGGGTTATAATAAGTGTATATGATTTTTTTTTTTTTGGGGGGTTTATTACAATGTTTTGTAATATGTAGGAGATTTTATTTTACAGGATATTGTTAGTTGGGTAACAGTTAGCATTACATCCACTAGATGTCACCACTAAAATACCAAATCCATTATAGGGTTTAGAAATGTTTTTATTCATTATTCTACAATATATATATATATATATATATATATAGATATATATAAAGTCATTTTTGAACTGCTGGAAATCCTGACTGCTGAGAGGGCACAAAATAATGTGAGTGTACATTTTGCAGGGGTCTATTGTTTGCATTGTGAGAGTGTTTATCAGTAATAAATGATTACACAATGAGTTTCTCTCTGTGGTTTCTTTCTACATCACTGATCCATCTGGGGCTGGATTTCTTGGAGTGGAGCCACGGGGCCGGGGTCGGTTGTTCCTGGAGGTGGCTTACCCACATTTAAAGCAATATATGACCCATAATTCTTGGGTCACATGCTTCATCATCACCTGTTGGAGCACTGGATGTTTTCAGCATGTGCACAAGAAGGAGTTTCCCTTTTTTTATGTTGCATTGTGTTTAGAGTTGAGCGGACACCTGGATGTTCGGGTTCGACGGGTTCGGCCGAACTTCGGAAAAAAGTTCGGGTTCGGGACCGAACTTTAACCCGAACCCGGACCCGAACCCGAACCCCATTGAAGTCAATGGGGACCCGGACTTCTAAGGACTAAAAAGGCTCTAAAAAAGTAATGGAAAGGGCTAGAGGGCTGCAAATGGCAGCAAAATGTTGTTAAGAGCATGGCAAGTGCTCTGCAAACAAATGTGGATAGGGAAATAACTTAAAATAACATAAAAAAAAAAAAAATTAAAAATATGCTGGAGGCCCCCTTTTCAGCAGAAGAGGTACGGGAAGTCATTAAGAACCTCAAAAACTCAACGGCACAATGCCACACATATGGTGGGAATGCCCCAGAATACGCCCTTTCTGGAATAAATTATTCAATTTAATGGATAAGCTAGTGGGAAAATAAAATACTTTGAAATAAAAATGTAGCGGGGTGCTAAATTTAAGGGAAGTGTTTGAGTGGTAAATAGGCTCAAACACCCTAATTCTGTAGGATTCATGGACCATTTTGTCCTCGGGGGACAGTATTGGTGTGCAGTTCCCTGCGGCCTACAGGTGGCGCTGCCATGGTAGGCTAGGGTTGAACCGCCGATACAGTGCTGTGCCTTTTGTGTCCCCTCTTGGCAGTAGTACAGCGGGGCGGGGAACCTATTGTGCATGCCGGGAGAGCATATAAAAGGGGCAGACCTTTGGCCTGGGGGCTGATGTCCAGTGGGGTCCACGCCCAGGTGCCTTCGGCCTGGGTGCAGGTGTTCCTGTTCCATCTCGGGTACCTTTAGCCCGGGGTGAGGTACTATCCTGGAGTTCCTGCTGCCCTGGGTATGGAGGCCTAGGTGCGGGAGTAAAGCCTGGAGTCCAGAGCCTTCGTCTGGAGTCCGCTAAGGGTCGAGGAGTCTTAGGGTGCCGCCTAGTGTAGGGGACCATGTTCCAGGGAAGGGAGGATCATTCTGATGGACCGATGCGGGAGTCACGGTGAAGGAAGGGTCTGTTGACTCCCTGGAGAGATGTCTTCCCCTTCATATGGGCTAGGTTCGTAGAAGGAGAAGCTCAAGGTCATCTTGACTGTATCAGAGGCCTTATTCACCCGGCCCGTGGCAGGGGCCTTATACACCCTGGTTTGTGGCAGAGACCAAAGTTCTCCAGGTCCGTGGCAGGGGCCTTGTACACCCGGTCTGTGGCAGAGACCAACCTCAATGTCTGTGGCAGAGACCGTGCGCCAAAAACTGTTTGAGAAACCTAAGCAGTGAAGTGAATGTGCTACGTTTGTGCCTGGACCTCCTCCACACCTTAAGCTGTCCTGTTTCTTTGCTCTAACCTTTTCTATCCGAGTAGAGTTTATTTTGCCATGAGAGAATAAGAGTTGTAATTTCAGCTGGTGTGGACATTGACTTTACTGGGAATTAAAGGACTTGCCTCTACCTACAGTAGAGGTGAGAATCATCCTCTGGAGGAGTTTTGACTCCGGCTGTGGACACGGCCCGTCAAGTACACCGCTCAACCTCTTTATATAGGAGGGTACGGGCTGGTAGTGCGGTGTGCCTTTCTCCCTCCTGCGAGGAGCCAACAACATAAAGGCAGGTAAGGGGGAAAGGATCTGTGCGCTACAAAAAAATAAAATAAAAATTATAATCTTGACCTAGGAGGACGAGGTCCATATGGAGTAGGAGGTTGAGGTGGCGGTGGATGTGGCTGTGTAGGTGGAAGCGGCGGTGGAGGAGGACGAGGTAGCCAACACTGGTTCAAAAATACAACAATGACTGGGTAAGGCCGGTGATGTGTCGAATTCTGTCCCCCGTCAAATAGTGTCCACCCTGCACTGCGCTTGCTCAGTATGTCGGACAAGGGGATTTCGAAAATCTCCCAAGACGAACGGCGCCTACGTGGTGAGTTCAGGTGAAGGCCACACCATCCGTGGTTCAAGCCGAGCCAAGTGAGGCCGTGCCCGAAGCGTGGCGATCGAACCGAGCCCGTGAGGGGCCCTGTTACTATGTGCTACCGTATGTCCACTTGGATGGTGGGGCTTGAACCTGCACTCACAGCGCAGGCGCCGTTCATCTTCGGAGATTTTGTGAATCTCCTTGTCCTCTGTACTGCGCAAGCGCTGCGCCTTCGCAGTATGGGCCGGACACAATCCGATGGCCGGACAGTTTTTGTCACAACACCGGTATACATGTCTATTCTGCACAAAGTACGGACAAGTCCTGTGGGATCCATGCCTGGTTCATTTTAATGAACGTGAGCTTGTCCACATTGGCTCTGGACAGATGGCTGCGCTTGTCTGTGATAACGCCCCCTGCCGTGCTAAATACACGTTCAGATAATACACTGGCTGCAGGGCAGGCCAGCACCTCCAAGGCATAAAGGGCAAGCTCAGGCCATGTGCCCAATTTGGAGACCCAGAAGTTAAAGGGGGCAGACCCGTCATCCAGTACGTGTAGGCCTGTGGACACATACTGCTCAACCATGTTGGTGAAATGCTGCCTCCTGCTAAGACGTTCCATCTCAGCTGGTGGTGCTGGTTGTTGTGGCGTGCTGACAAAGCTTTTCCACATTTCAGCCATGCTAACCCTGCCTTCTGAGGTGCTGCCGGTGCCCTGGCTGCGTTGGCGACCTCTTCCTCCTCCTCTGCCTTCGCCTTGTGCTTCCACCGTACGCCCGCTGTCAGGTGGGAATGCCACCAGCAGCGCGTCTACCAGCGTGCGCTTGTACTCGCGCATCTTACGATCCCGCTCCAGTGAGGGAATTAAGGACGGTACGTTGTCCTTGTAACGGGGATCCAGCAGGGTGGCCACCCAGTAATCAGCACCAGTTAAAATGTGGGCAACTCGGCGGTCATTGCGGAAACACTGCAGCATGTAATCGCTCATGTGTGCCAGGCTGCCCAGAGGCAAAGAAAAGCTGTCCTCTGTGGGAGGTGTATCGTCTGTGTCCTCTGTATCCCCCCAGCCACGCACCAGTGATGGCAACGAGCTGGTCTGGGTGCCACCCTGCTGTGAAAATGGCTCCTCCTCCATCTCCTCCTCCACCTCGTCATCCTCCAGAACTGTGCCCTTTCTGCCGGACAATTGTGTACCTGGTGTTTGTTGGTGCAGGAACCCACCCTCGTAGCCACTTGTGAAAGACTGCCCTGCAAGCCTTTGAAATGATCCCGCTTCCTCCTCCTCCTCCTCATCCTCCTGTGCCACATCCTCTTCCATCATCGCCCAAAGCCTTTTTTCAAGGAGGCATAGAACTGGGATAGTAACGCTAAGAACGGTGTCATTGGCACTGGACATGTTGGTGGAGTACTCGAAACAGCGCAACAAGGCACACAGGTCTCGCATGGAGGCCCAGTTATTGGTGGTGAAGTGGTGCTGTTCCGCAGAGCGACTCACGCGTGATTGCTGCAGCTGAAACTCCACTATCGCCTGCTGCTACTCGCACAGTCTGGCCAGCATGTGCAAGGTGGAGTTCCACCTTGTGGGCACGTCACATATGAGGCAGTGAGCGGGAAGGCCGAAGTTACGCTATTAAAAAAAAATGTTGTTTTTTTAGTATAGCACAGTAGGAGAAAACTATATAGAAATTGTTTATTTCACACACCTCCAAATATGTATAACACACTGCAAACTATTTTTTGTGCCCCTAAACGGCGTTTTTTGGAAGAGCAGAACACACCCACAGTACGTAACCGCTGAATCGCACAGCTACAGAACTGCAGAAAATGCTATTAAAAAAAAAATTTGTTTTTTTAGTAAAGCTCAGTAGGAGAAAACTATATAGAAATTGTTTATTTCACACACCTCCAAATATGTATAACACACTGCAAACTATTTTTTGTGCCCCTAAACGGCGTTTTTTGGAACAGCAGAACACACCCACAGTACGTAACCGCTGAATCGCACAGCTACAGAACTGCAGAAAATGCTATTCAAAAAAAAGGTTGTTTTTTTAGTATAGCACAGTAGGAGAAAACTATATAGAAATTGTTTATTTCACACACCTCCAAATATGTATAACACACTGCAAACTATTTTTTGTGCCCCTAAACTGCGTTTTTTGGAAGAGCAGAACACACCCACAGTACGTAACCGCTGAATCGCACAGCTACAGAACTGCAGAAAATGCTATTAAAAAAAATGTTGTTTTTTTAGTATAGCACAGTAGGAGAAAACTATATATAAATTGTTTATTTCACACACCTCCAAATATGTATAACACACTGCAAACTATTTTTTGTGGCCCTGAATGGCTCTTTTTGCAAGCGTACATTAAAGTGCAAATTTTTTTTTTTTTTGCCCTAAACGGGTCTTTTTTTGCACGAGCAACATAAAATGCAATTTTTTTTTTTTTTTGCCCAATGGGTCTTTTGGAAAAGAGCACAATAAAGTGCCTTTTTTTTTTCCCCTAAAAGTTCGATTTTCGCTGACACTGGGCTCATGGCAGTGTAAAAAGACTGCACTGCAACACAAACAGGTAAACCTATGCAGATCGCTGATTTTAATCTCTGAATCTGGACTCCTATATAATATTCTCTCTCCCTGAAAGCACCAACAGGAACCTGGCCCTACACTACACTATCTCTCTATCTTTTCCCTCAGATTGCAGAATCAGGACTACCTCATGTATTTTTCTATCTCTCCCTAAAAGCAACAGCAGCAGCCAAGATCCTCTCCCTATCTATTCTGAAGCAGAGTGACGTGTGTGCTGTGTGCCTCTAGCTTATATAGAAGCTGGGTCACATGTTGCACTGACCAATCACAGCCATGCCATTAGTAGGCATGGCTATGATGGCCTCTAAGGGCACACCAGCTAATCAAAAGGTGATTGGCTGGCCCCTGAAGCATTTCTAAATGCGTAATTAGAATGCCGAACCCGAATTCGAACCCAGACTTTTGCGCAAAGTCCGGGTTCGGGTTCGGGTTCGGGAAAAAGCTAAAGTGCGGTACGGACCCGGACTTTACAGTTCGGGTTCGCTCAACACTAATTGTGTTGTGTCTCAAGCAACCTTTTAAAGATCACATATTCTTTAAGATTTACAGTCATTTTCACTATACAGTGCCTTGAAAAAGTATTCATACCCTTTAAAATGTTCCACATTTTGTCATGTTGCAAACAAAAACTTAAATGTATTTTATTGGGATTTTATGTGATTGACCAACACAAAGTGGCACATAATTGTGAAGTGGAAGGAAAATAAAAAATGTTTTTCAAAATTGTTTACAAATAAATATCTTAAAAGTGTGGCGTGCATTTGTATTCAGCCCTCTTTACTCTTATACCCCTAACTAAAATCTAGTGAAACCAATTGTCTTCAGAAGGCACCTAATTAGTAAATAGAGTTCACCTGTGTGTAATTTAATCTCAGTATAAATACAGCTGTTCTGTGAAGCCCTCAGAGGTTTGTTAGAGAACCTTAGTGAACAAACAGCATCACAAAGGCCAAGGAACACACCACACCAAGCTTTGAACATCTCACGGTGCACTGTTCAATCCATCATCTGAAAATGGAAAGAGTATGGCACAACTGCAAACCTAGCAGAGCGGATATGATGTCAGTGGACAAGTCACCACTGACATCCATCGCTCCTTAGAACAGCATGGAGCGTCTGTTCAGGTCCACCTAAAAAAACTGACAGGCAGACCTGAACGGTCCACATATGTGAAAGGGGCCTTAGTGTTAGCTTTAATGTCATTGTCAGTATTGGCATCAGTGTCAGTGTTTGAGTTTGAGTGTCAATGTGAGTGTGTGAGTAGGATTTAAAAAAAAAGCAAAATGCACAATAGTGTTACTGGGCCCTACTATGGATACAAACAACAAAAATTGTACACATATGTGGCATCCCCATGGATGTAAGGAGAATTTATTTTGGGCTGTTCTTTAGTGGTGTGTTATGGCAATGGCTACATACATAAATGCATACACAGCTAAGGTATAAAAATAATATATTTTTTACTATTTTGAAAATTGGGCAATATACATTGCCATTTACTACCAAATGAATGTCCAAATTATCCTGAAAAAGCAAGGTGCAATATACCTGTAGCGGCCTCACTCCTCTCTCTAGTTTTATCGGTTATACGGCTGTTGTCTAGGAGTACCTGAGAGAGAGAGATGAGATACACCACGGCCCATGTCCTCCCTAGCTAAAAGGTGAAGGCCAGAAGATTGGGTTTTGTGTAGGTGTCCTAGAGTCAAGTCCAGTACTTCGTCCCTGACTCCTTTGCTCCTAGTAACCAGAGTTCCACACAGTGAATAGGTCAAACTCAGTTTTATTCTTCTTGGCAAACAACAAACAGTTTCTTCTACTGAGTAATAATGGGGATAGATCGAGGCACAATCCTTTCCCTTCTGTTGCTAACCACTGTAGTATCACCAGTGGTAAATAGTCACTGCCACTGACTATGTGAGGTAGAACGTGAATTACCTTCGCTAGCACGGCCCTTGTCAGGGGAAGGAAATCCGTCCAAGGGAGAAACCGGAGGCCTCTCTGTCACCAGCGATGCTGCGCTGGACTCTCCAGAGAAGTTCCGCACACCAGATCTCACGAACTCAGACACGAGCACCCAAGGAGTTAGGGCCCCCTCTGATTCCTCCACCCTCGCAGAACTCAGTCGAAGGTACTGAGCCCCAGGCGTCCGCCATAGTACCTCACCCCAGGCTAAAGGTGCCTGGGATGGACTCCATCCCCGCTCCGACTAGGTCAAGGGCACCTAGGCCTGGAACACTGGAACGCCAGCTCCCAAGCTGAAGGTGCCTGGGTGCGGCCGAGTCCTCCGACTCCCACTCCGGACTCCGAACTCTGAACCCCGTGGTAAGGGCGTCCGCCCCTTTTACCCCCTCTCCCTTTGTGTCACAGCGGGTTCCCCGCCCCGCTGTACCAGCTCCAGGGGAGGACAAAAAGGTACAGTCTTGTGGTGTGAGTTCAGCTCCGGCACAGGGCAACAGCGCCACCCATGGACCGCAAGGAACCTCACACCACCAGAGTCCTCCAAGAACCAGAAAAAGGTCTCGGATCCCCTAGCAATTTGTGCATCTGGCTTACACTACCATCCAGATGCCTCCCTTAAATTCAAACACCCACTACACTCTCCCCCTAGTGATTTGACACTGGTCCCCATTGTCTGGTGCAAACTCATATCTCCAAAAGAGTGGCAACATAAATTCAACCCAGAGACAAACTACACAATCTAACCCTGGATTGTGCCAAGACCTAAATGGGAAAGGGAAAACAAAACAGTACAACTATAAAACTTTTCAATAAAACACTTTACATATCTCACACATTTACATTCTTCCCTCCCCCTGGCTATCTAAGGACCACCCATTCTCAGCAGCCTTGATAGACGAGTCTCCTGCAGAGGGAAAAAAAAGAAACATACATCCTAACAATATATGTGTGTCTGCTTGGAATGAATGGGTCTATCCGAAAAGAAACCCACTCACTCCAATGAGTGCTGCATGATGTAAAAAAAAAAAAAAACAATAGTTGCACAACACTGCCACCTGGTGACAATGCCGCGGTCAAGTCATTCATCACTTCCAGATGAACTTTTTCTCTCTTGATCATTTCTCTGTGACTCTACACTGACTAAAACCTCAAAGTCACTGATTTCACTGAAGTGCAGGGAGTAAGGGGGAGAACAAAACAATAACAGCTCCCATTTCTTCAAAGAGTAGAACTGCCCAAATGCAAAAAAAAACTAGGGCACAGTCCTTGTGTTCCGGTGAAGGCACTCCGGAAAGTTCTACAATGAACAGCAAAAAGAACACACAGGAGTCTTTCCTTTTCTCCTAAAGGTAAAACCTTGGATGCGGCAGGAACACAGGCTTCAAATGTCTGTCCAAAGCCTCCACATGGTACTCAGGATTTCCTCCTTCCTTGCGGCAAATCACCACTCTGTCCGCATGGATATGCCTTCCCAGCATCCACTTAGCTTTACAGTCCTGGAACTTCTTGGTGACCGTTGGTGAACAAGAAAGGTATCGCCGTGCTTGCGGTACTTTAAGTTTGTCCCACACAAAGGTATCATACAATCTTTGGCGAAAAACTTCCACCTCGTAGAGCAGTTCTCGAGGCAGGTACGGGTATTCCCACCCATACTCTTGGGCAACCTTCTGGCCGAAGAGACTATGCAGCCTTGACAAAGGTGGCATGGTGGCCCGGTCTCCTTCTCCCGGTGAAACAATCATTCTGGGTGGCGAGGTGCGTTCACCACCTTGGTAGATCTGGGCCTAGGAGCCCGCAGTGACTTGCGTTGCACTCCCGCAACAGGAACAGGTGAAATGGATGTTGAGTCCAGAAGAGGAATCCCTGACAGGGGACCAGATTCTTCCCTAGGCACCGAGGCCTCCACCCGTAGTGTACTATCTCCAGTAGACATGGGCAGGTCCCTTGTGACACGGGACGAGGGTAGCTTCATCTTGTCCCATCCCTTCTGGTGGAAGATTTCATCTATCTCCCCATCATCGCCATTGTCAGACAATGAATCCAGGTCGGAGGTGTCGTAGCATTCAGCGGGCAGATAATTCCCAGTCACGGAACTATCTCCCTTGACGGCCTCTACCGACTGTGGGCTTCTGCCACTTTTAACCACACAGACAGTCCCTCCCAACCCCTGGCTCACCTGGGCCTTCAGAAGAACAGGGATGTCCAGGACTCTTCTCTCCGGACCCATCCAGGCCAGGCAAGCAGCGGGGCGATGCTCTTCCATGACCACACGAGGCCATCACTAGGCCGAATTTCCTCTTCGGTGGTCGGAGCAGGGAACTGCTGGTGACCGAGGCAGCATCCTCTGATTTTTCCCTTTTCATCTCCGCTTGGGCAGTCAGAGAAGTTTCCGCACACCAGATCTCACAAACTCAGACACGGGCACCCAAGGAGTTAGGGCCCCCTCGGATTCCTCCACCCTCGCGGAACTCAGTCGAAGGTACTGAGCCCCAGGCATCCGCCATAGTACCTCACCCCAGGCTAAAGGTGCCTGGGATGGACTCCATCTAAGGCTCCGACTAGGTCAAGGGCACCTAGGCCTGGAACACTGGAACGCCAGCACCCAAGCTGAAGGTGCCTGGGTGCGGCCGAGTCCTCCGACTCCCACTCCGGACTCCGAACTCTGAACCCCGCGGTAAGGGCGTCCGCCCCTTTTATCCCCTCTCCCTTTGCGTCACAGCGGGTTCCCCACCCCGCTTTACCAGCTCCAGGGGAGGACAAAAAGGTACAGTCTTGTGGTGTGAGTTCAGCTCCGGTCAAGGGCAACAGCGCCACCCGTGGACCGCAAGGAACCTCACACCACCAGAGTCCTCCAAGAACCAGAAAAATGTTTCGGATCCCCTAGCATTTTGTGCATCTGGGTTACACTACCACCCAGATGCCTCCCTTAAATTCAAACACCCGCTACATACCTTAAAACGATAAGCTAAAAAGATGCAAGTAACTCACTAGTGTGTAAATGCTGGAAAGCTCAGTTTGTGAGCTGATGCAGTGTCTCAAACATATTCTGACTCACCTTGAAGGTGCGATCCAGGTAATAAAGATCCCTCTTTCAAGCTGCTCGGTCCTCAGTAACTCACTTTAGATGTGGTTTCATCCCCACCATTTCTGTTTGCAATATACCTTAAAACACTAAGTTTTAAGGTATATTGTAAGTAGCTACAATGATATGTACACTTTTACTAACGGATGTCAAAGTTGCAAAACTGTGTTCAGGTGTTGTTAAAATAAAATAGGTTGAGCTTATTGTAGAATTTTAGAATCTAAACACTACCACATTAGCTTTCTTCTGAACTTTTCCACTACTTATGTACCTAGGTGTTTGAATAAACATTTGTACATTTGATGACTGGACAAATCCCAATTTATAGTACTTCAAAATGTAGTTTACTTTTAACATTAAATTATGGCATGAATGTAATTTTCTGATGAAAATCACATATACTGTTATGCCGCGTACACACAATCGTTTTTCATGCCATTTTTTAAAACAACGTTTTTCTCGTCGTTTTTTTTCTTGTTTCCTCTCAAGCCTGTCTTGCATCCACACGATCATTAAAAAGCGCAGTGACGTACAACACGTACGATGACACTATAAAGGGGAAGTTCCGTTCTAATGACGCCACCCTTTGGGACGCTTTTGCTGATTTCGTGTTACCGTGTGTTAGTAAAAGTTTGGTGAGAGACGATTCGCGCTTTTCAGTCTTTGTGCATTGAAGATCGTTTTCTGGAGTTCAGTTTGTGCCTGTGGGTTCGTATCTGTCTTGCAGTGCTTGTAGTCAGTTTGTATCTGTTTATTCAGTGCGTTCTTGTCTGCTCGTTCCTGTTTTTCAGCTTGTTCTTCATAGGCCTTGCTGTTCTTCCGTGCGTTCTTCTAGTTCGTTCTGAGCAGCCGACCGTTATCTAGCCATGTTGCGGCTACATACTCGTCGTAGAGTTCGTGCTGTCGTTGGTGCAGGGGTTCATGCTGTATCCCGACTCCAGGCCATGAACAGGGTGAGGAGGAGTTCATGGACCAAGAATTGGTTGCTCCAGCGGCACCAGTTCTGTCACATGCCTTTGTTGCGGGAGATCAGGGAGAATAATCCTGTGGATTACAGGAATTTTCTCAGAATGTCTGACCCCGTATTTCAGCATCTGTTGGCTTTGGTGTCCCCCTACATTACCAGGCAGAACACCGTTATGCGGGAAGCCATCAGTGCTGAGCAGAGGCTCATCGCCACGTTGCGATACCTGGCGACTGGGAGAAGCCTGCAGGACCTCAAGTTCTCAACAGGCATCTCCCCCCAGGCTCTGGGGATCATTATACCAGAGACTTGTTCTGCCATCCTTCAAGTTTTGCAGGAGGACTATATTAAGGTAAGTGTTCTAATTTAAAACATCACATTGCATGTATTTATTTATTAATATGTGTATTTTTTATTTTTATCAGTCCCTATTTCCCATGATTCTTAGCTGCAGGGAATGTCCCCTTTCTCCACATGCATGTTAATTATTTTGGATGTTTTTTTAGGCCTATATTTAAATTTTCCTTAGTTAACCTCTCCAGCATGCTATCCTTGGGCCATACCCACCTAGCCTAGTCATTTCCATTTATTTTTTTCTCTGCTCCATTGTAGTGCTTTACCCTAAATGCCCCCTAAAGATTGCATAGGAATGTTACATTTTGTTAAACTTCATACAGAGTGCTACAGCCTTGATTTGTGATCTCCCCAACTCATCTTCACCCCCCCAAGTATTTTTTTGGGGTTTGTTTTTGTTTTTTTGTTGCTTACTAATAATGTTTTCATTTGTCTTTTTATCCTAATGTTGGCCATGAATAGTTTTCTATAATCTGCTTGCAATGTTTCTGTCTCAAAGTATTAATATTTTTTTTTAATTAACTCCACAGTTCCCTTCTACGCCGCATGAATGGCAGAATGTGGCATCTGAGTTTGCCCAACGATGGAACTTTCCAAACTGTGGAGGGGCCATCGACGGCAAGCATGTTCGGGTCGTACCACCACCCCATTCGGGATCCTTTTATTACAATTATAAGGGGTTCCACAGCATCGTCATGATGGCAGTGGTCTCGGCCACCTACGAATTCATGTATGTGGACGTTGGCAAAAATGGAAGAATGTCAGATGGAGGAGTGTTTGCACAGACCGAGTTTGGAGAACGGCTCCTATCGGATCAGCTGGCCTTGCCACCAGCGGAGCAGAATGTGGAGGGACTCCCATTTGTTTTTGTTGCGGGTGAGGCATTTGGCCTGGGTCCCCATTTAATGAGGCCATTCCCCCAACACACCTTCACCCCTGAGAGGAGGGTGTTTAACTTTCGGCTGGCCAGAGCAAGAAGGGTGGTGGAAAATGCCTTTGGCATCATGGCCAGCCAATTCCGCCTGTTCCTCACCTCCATCCACCTTGCCCCCTATAAATGGAACCATGTAGTAATGACTTGTTGCGTGCTCCATAATTTTTTGAGGGTGCATTCTTCCAATTACCTCACTTTGAGTGGGCCTGAGGCCTCATTAGTTGAAAATGTTAATTTAGTGGCACTGGAAGCTGGCCGTCCAGGCTTGGCCCCCCAATCCGGACGTGATGTTAGACAAAAATATGTTGATTATTTTGTGGGTAGGGGGGGCCATTGATATACCTGAGGATGCTTAAAAGTATTATTTTGTAAAATAAAACCTTTCTTTGAGAAAATATTTGTATTGTGTTTTAGATTTGTATTCTTTTATGTTTCTCGTAGGTTTACCTAGTGCACTTGTAGTGCCATGTGTATTTAGCATTCTTAAATAGCCTTGATTGTCAGTGTAAACACAAAACATTGATTCTTTCACTTTGCACAACATTTACATAATGAAGACACAAATTGTTGGTAATAAAATACATTTTTAAAGTTTTTTTTAAGGAAAAATCCTTTTAAATGTAGACGTATCAAAAATATTTTTGGGGGTAAAACGCATGAACAGCCATGCATAAAAACAAACTAAAAAAATGTAAACATGTACTATTCATTAAAGTTGAAAAGAAACAAAAACCTGCCAAAACACACCAAGTTCAAAGTTCTTTTGTGTTCAAAAATTAAACACGCCCAAGCACAGCCATGATCTTTTGTAGCCTTTCCTCCATCCGTTTGGTATTTTGCCTGATCTCTATCAAGTCTCCCTTTATTTTTTCAAGGTCACGACAGCAGACCATTAGGTATTGGATCAGGATCTGGGCACTGTGCCTTGTAAACTTTTCCGGGTCTTCAGCCCGAACAGCACCTAAATAAAAAATAAAAAACATGTACTATGGAATATGTAGGCCTACATCTATTAACCTGCATCTGTCTGGTTTGACCCTGGCCTGTTGTGGTGCCACTTTCCACTTCCTCAACTTCACGTTCCTCTCCATCATTTGGTTCTGGGGGTCTTGTTGAAGGTGTTGGTTTTATAGGCTCATCTGACGTAGCTTTTTGAAGCCCTATGGAGATTGCAATCAAAGGTATAGTTTAATTCCAAAATAATAATTATATACAACTAAAAACCCTGAAAGGGAATTTTGAAAGATTATTTGGAAGTGTGGTCCAATTTTAAATGTACCCCCAGTGACAACCTGAACACATGATTGGATACATAGCCAAAACAAGAACATATACTTTTTAAAATAAAGTTTGTCACATTGAAACACCCCCAAGTATATACACTGGATCACCTGTGTGTGACACCCTAAAAATTTATTGGTTTTGGCCCACACTGGTACTACTGCGTTCAGATGTTTAATCAGCTGCTGAGCATTCTCTCCCTTTAACATTACAATGCATACCCTTTTAATTAGTCAAAAATCTAAAAGTTGTATTCTAAAAAGAATTCAACTTTTTTCTAAAATTATCTCCACCCAAAAAAAAAAAAAATTTGGTTGTTCACACTGGATGATCCAAAAACATTGTATTAAGAAGTGTACGGAGAAAGAGCTTTACTACGTCCGTTTACTGTGCGGACGAACACGAAAATTGTTATCTTTCACGGTACTATCTCAAAGTCAAAAATTCACGACTTTTAATACAAGTAATAATCTTTACCTAGGAAAATGTTTGAAAATTACTTACTTTTTCCTAAAACTTTCTTGATTCTTTTGTATTGGTCGGGCTCCCGCAACTTGAGATCAGACCACCGTTTTCAGAGATGTTCCTTCGTTCTGCACACCCCAAATTTTTGGTGAAGAGTTTTGACCACTTTGCCCATAATTTTTGACTTGACAAGATTAGGCCTTTTATACGGCCCATGCTTGGCATCATAATCCTCCCTCCTCAAAATGGCGACCATCTCCACCATTTCCTCGAATGACATGTTAGATGCCTTATGCCCCGTACACACGATCGTTTTTAATGTCATTTTTTAAACCGACGTTTTTCTCCTCGTTTTTTTTCATGTTTCCTCTCAAGCCTGCCTTGCGTACACACCATCATTAAAAAAAACGATCAAGCAAAGCGCAGTGACGTTCAACACGTACGACGGCACTATAAAGGGGAAGTTCCGTTCGAATGACGCCACCCTTTGGGACGCTTTTGCTAATTCCGTGTTTCCGCGTGTTAGTAAAAGTTTGGTGAGAGACGATTCGCGCTTTTCAGTCTTCGTGCTTTGAAGATCGTTTTCGGGAGTTCAGATTGCGCCTGTGGGTTCGTATCTGTTTAGCACTGCTTGTAGTCAGTTCGTATCTGTTTATTCAGTGCGGCCTGCTCTGCACGTTCGTGTTTTTCAGCTTGTTCTTCATAGGCCTTGCTGTTCTTCCGTGCGTTCTTCTAGTTCGTTCTGTTCAGCTGACCGTTATCTAGCCATGTTGCTGCTACGTACTCGTCGTAGAGTTCGTGCTGTAGTTGGTGCAGGGGTTCATGCTGTATCCCGACTCCATGCCATGAGCAGGGTCAGGAGGAGTTCATGGACCAAGAATTGGTTGCTCCAGCGGCACCAATTCTGTCACATGCCTTTGTTGCGGGAGATCAGGGAGAATAATCCTGATGATTTCAGGAATTTTCTCAGGATGTCTGACCCCGTATTTCAGCAGCTGTTGGCTTTGGTGTCCCCCTATATTACCAGGCAGGACACCGTTATGCGGGAAGCCATCAGTGCTGAGCAGAGGCTCATCGCCACGTTGCGATACCTGGCTACTGGGAGAAGCCTGCAGGACCTTAAGTTCTCCACAGGCATATCCCCCCAGGCTCTGGGGATCATTATACCAGAGACTTGTTCTGCCATCCTTCAAGTTTTGCAGGAGGACTATATTAAGGTAAGTGTTCTTCTTCAAAAATTCACATTGTATGGTATTTATTTTTGGATATTTTTAATTTGCTTTATTTGCAGTCCCTAATTCACATGATTCTTAGCTGCAGGGAATGTCCCCTTTCTCCCCATGTTTTATTATTTAAAGTTTGGGGTTTGAGGCCTACCTGTAAATTTGTCTTACCTAACCTCTCGAGCATGCTATCCTGGGGCCATACCTACCTTGCCTAGTCATTTCCATGTTTTTTATTATATGTTCCATCGTAGTGCTTTACCCAAAACGCACCCTAAATTTGGCCTAGGAATGTTTCATTTTTGTTAACTTCAATAGAGAGTGCTACAGCCTTCATGTGTGATATTCCCAACTCATCTTCAACCCTTACCCCCCCCCCCCCCCCAATATTTTTTTTTTTTTTCTTGCTTCCAATTTTTTATGTTTTGAACAGTTTCTACCAATGTTGGCCATGAATGTGTGTATGAAATCAGCTTTCAATGTTTCTGGCTCCAAGTATTAATTTGTTATTTCTTTAATTCCACAGTTCCCTTCTTCGCCACATGAATGGCAGAATGTGGCTTCCGAGTTTGCCCAGCGATGGAACTTTCCGAACTGTGGAGGAGCCATCGACGGCAAACATGTTCGGGTCGTCCCACCACCCCATTCGGGATCCTTTTATTATAATTATAAGGGGTTCCACAGCGTCGTGATGATGGCAGTGGTGTCGGCCACCTACGAGTTCCTCTATGTGGACGTTGGCAAGAATGGCAGGATGTCTGATGGAGGAGTTTTTGCCCAGACGGAGTTTGGAGAACGGCTCCTTTTGGATCTGCTGGCCTTGCCACCAGCGGAGCAGAATGTGGAGGGACTACCTTTTGTGTTTGTGGCGGATGAGGCGTTTGGCCTGGGACCCCATTTGATGAGGCCATTCCCGCAACGCACCCTCACCCCTGAGAGGAGGGTTTTCAATTATCGGCTGGCCAGAGCCAGAAGGGTGGTGGAAAATGCGTTTGGGATCATGGCCAGCCGATTTCGCATCTTCCTTACCTCCATCCACCTTGCCCCATACAAATGGAACCATGTGGTTATGACGTGCTGTGTGCTGCATAATTTCCTAAGGGTGCATTCAACGAGTTATATATCTTTGAGTGGGCCTGAGGCCTCTTTAATCAATGCCGAAACTTTGGTGGCCCTGGAACCTGGCCGTCCTGGCTTGGCCCCCCCAACCGAACGTGAGGTCCGTAACCAATATGTGGACTATTTTATGGGTAGGGGGGCCATTGAAATGCCAGACAATCTCTAATAATTTTAGACCAAAAAAATAAAACTTTTAAAAAAAGTAAAGATTGGTTTGTCATTTTTATTGTATAATGTTTGATGTTTCTGGTAGGTTTACCTAGTGCACTTGTTTTGCCATGTGGATTAAAAAATCTTTTAATTAGCCTTCATTGTCAGTGTAAACACCAAACATTGATTAGTTCACTCAGCACCACATTTACATAATGAAGCCACAATGATTTGTTATGTAAAAAGACCTTTATTTTTTTTGTTTAGGTGGGCAACTTCCTTAGAAATGTGGATGTTCCCTTAATTTCAGGTGTATTAAAACGCATGACCAGCCATGCATAAACAAACTATATTTCTCCAAATTTAGAAAAAGCTAAACATGTGCTAGTCATTAAAGGGTAAAATAACCAAAAAAAATAGAAATCTCTGCAAGTAAAACGTTATTTGGTGTAAAAACATTAGACACGCCCAAGCACAGCCATGATATTTTGGAACCTTTCCTCCACCCGCTTTGTATTTGCCCTGATCTCTAGCAAATCTCCCTTAATTTTTTCGAGGTCACGACAGCAGACCATCAGGTATTGGATCAGGATCTGGGCACTGTGATGTGTCAACTTATTGGGGTCTTCGGCCAGAACTGCACCTAAATGTAAAAAGAAATATGTAGGATAGAATATGTAGGCCTACATCTATTTAACATGCAGGTGTCTGGTTTCACTCTGACCTGTGGTGGTGCCACTTTCCACTTCCACAACATCACATTCCTCTCCATCCTGGGGTTCTGGGGGTATTGTTGTAGGTATTGCAATTCTCGTCTCATCTGAGGTAGCTTTTCGAATCCCTAGGGAGATTGAAATAAAAGGAATAGTTTCATTAGTAGCGACTCAATTTTGCTAAAATAAGAAACATGAAAAA
Source organism: Rana muscosa (assembly GCA_029206835.1). NCBI lineage: Eukaryota > Metazoa > Chordata > Amphibia > Anura > Ranidae > Rana > Rana muscosa. Next base: position 679,901,855 of record CM055121.1, read on the forward strand.
AAACTTTGTAATCATTCTTTTGAAGCATGCTCCATTTTAATTTTTACCCCCTGTGCCAACCGGGACAAATGATTGGATACATAGGCCAAAACAGAGCATATACATTTTGTAAACAAATTTGAAACATTGTAACACCCCAAAGTATCTACACTGGATCACCTGTGTGTGACTCCCTCAAGCTTTTTGGCTTTAGGCCCACACTTGTACTACTGCGTTCAGATGTTTCATCAGCTGCTGAGCATTCACTCCCTTTAACATTACCATGCATATCGTTTTTTCAAATGAACAAATGTCCTTTGGATTAGCACACCAAAAATAAGTGTGGCCCAAATGTACTCCCCCAAATAAACCAAAAAACATGGGTGTTCACACTGGATGATCCTAAAACATCGTTTGAGGAACTGTACGGAGAAAGAGGTTTAATACGTCCGTTTACTATGCGGACGAACCTTAAAAAGATGGTATCTTTCAGTGTACTATATGAAAGTTCAAAATACACGACAGAATACCAGAAAATAATATGTACCATTGAAAGTAAAAAAAAACAACTTACTTTTTAATATAACTTTCTTGATTCTTTTATATTGGTCGGCCTCCCGCAACTTCAGATCTGACCATCATTTTCTGAGCTGTTCCTTCGTTCTGCACACCCCGAATTTTTGGTGGAGACTTTTGACCACTTTGCCCATAATCCCGACTTGACCAGATTAGGCCTTTTATACGGACCATGCTTGGCATCATAATCCTCCTTCTTTAAAATGGCGACCATCTCCACCATTTCCTCGAATGACATGTTGGATGCCTTATATCTCCTGGGTCTTGATTTGGGCTCCTCTGTAATTTCATCCTCTGTAGAGGTAATCTCAGCCACCTGTGTCTCCGCCATGTTTTGTTCAGCACTACGAGCGAGAAGGGGCGGGGAAAGTACAATATCGAACGTCAGGGGCGGGGAAAGCGTGCGGAGTTTCACGCATGCGCTGTGTATATAAAGTGAAGATCCATGTCTGGGAAATACGTTCATTTTTCGGGAGAGAGAGTTAGCAACGAACGTCGTGACCAAGGTACCTAACAATTTTACTTTTTGAGGTTCATCAGACGAGGAGATTTGTGTGCTCAAAATATGTAGACAATGCACAGTTGAGGAATGTTGCCTGAAATATATATTTTTTTTGGTTTCTCGCTTTTACAGATATCATGAATACTTTTAAAAACCCAGACTTCATGGGGGAGTTCATCGATAAATGGCAAGAGCTCCCTATATTATGGCAAACAAAAAGTGGCGGTAATAAAAATAAAGACGCCAGGAAAGCAGCACTGGAGAGCCTGCTTGCATTTGTGCAAACAAAGATACCCACAACAACTCTCCAAGATGTCAAAAACAAAATTGGGACCATCAGAGGGACATACAGGACCCAGAGGACTATGGTCCTGAGGTCCCAGAGGTCAGGTGCACCAGCAGATAAGGTTTAAAAAAACCCAGTCTGTGGTACTACAGTAAGCTTGCTTTTCTGGATGACCAGCTGGAAGTGCGGGAATCTCTCTCCACCCTTCCCCCCAGAGGTCAATCCAGCCTTCCTTGTACCCAACCCTCCAGCCATCCCTGCAGCCAGTCCTCCAGCCTTCCTGTCAACCCTGCTCTGGCTTCCTCTGAGGATCAAGATCAGGGCCTTGAGGAGGCAGATTTGGAGATATGGAGCCAGGTAAAGTTTTGCTATCTATATTTCTATCGTACAAAATTGTAGATTTTAAATAGATGTTAGTATTGTTAAAGGTATGTACACTTCTACCAATAAAGTTTGTGAAGAGCAAGATACAGTAGTGGCCTAATTTTATGTGTCCAAGACAACAAAACCAGGATGCATAATCAATGAAAAGGACATAAATTTTGGCATTGATTTCAACAATGTCTAGAGGTGAACAATGTCTGTGAATGATGATGTGGCAAAATAAATAATGTCCCTTTCTTTTTTTACAGCCAGAGCAGAGTCAGGAAGAGGGTGATGTTGGGGATCAGGAGGAGGCAGGGCCCAGTGGCACCCAGGAGGAGGCTGGGCCCAGTGGCACCCAGGAGGAGGCTTGGCCCAGCACAAGAGCCCAGATGCCTCCCCTGGTAGTTAAACCACGAGGGCCAAGGAGAGGTAGGCAGGTGGAGGAGGAAACCAGGGCCTTCCTCAGAGAGGCAACAGCGGCCCTCAGAGAGGCACCCTCTGTTGATGAGGGATTTGCCGCAGTCCTCGCCCACAAACTAGGGCAAATGGAGTTGCAGCAAAAAATTTACAGTGAGACCCTGCTATTGAAAGTCATCAATAAGGGCGTGCTGGGTGAACTCACTAGGTACACGGACATAACGGAGGTTGTCCCTACTCCTCCACCTCCTCCTCCTCCTCCTACTACTCCTCCTGCCACAACCTCTCCTCCTGATCCCCAGCCTCCAAGGAAGAAACCAACCAAGGCTGCAGAGAAGGCTGGAGAGAAGGCTACAAGGAAGAGGAGAAAATAATGCCTGCTGTAGTACCACAGACTGGGGACATATAGGACTTATCTGCTGTGGCTCCTGACCTCTGGGAGCTCAAGACAAGATTGGGCTCATTTTTTGGGGGGATCTAATCTCTATTTTGGTTTGGACATCTTGTATGGTTGTTGTGGGGTGAAAGGGATGCACAAATGCAAGCAGGCTCTCCAGTGCTGCCTTCCACTTTAATTTGTTAATGTTCTGAAATAAAAAAAAATTGAGTGCCCTTTAAATACTTGACTATGTGATTTGTATTTCAAAAGAGAGCTTGCTAGGGAGCAGGCAGGGACATCTCAAATTATATTATTGTTATTATCAGGGGACACAAACCTCCCTGAGGCCAAATGAGACACATTTGGAAGGTTGTTGTGGTAACTTTACACAAGAATAATTTAAGCCAAAATACTTAAAAAAAGGCCAAAAAAAACAAACCAAAAATAATATAAAATTTAAAGAAAAAAGGAGAATTACATTATTTTATTATTATTAGTATTATTTAGGAGGGAGGTGCGGCTTATAAATAATATTTTATAATCATTAGAGCAATTTGGAATTACTTTAGAAACAAGTTTGGCATAAAACTCTCAATGTCATTATCAAAAGAGGGTAATTTTAAAGCATTATCAAAAGAAGAACGGAATGCGCAGCATTAAAATGATGCTATTAATTCCACCGTGACGAATGTGCCATCTCCATTTCCAACATTAGCTTTACCAAAACGAGCGCTCCCGTCTCATAGTTGCTTCTGAGCATGCGCGTTTTTTTTCACGTCGTGAAAGCATACACACTATCGTTTTTCACGTCGTTAAAAAAAACGACATGAAAAATGACGTGAAAAAAGAGAGCATGTCCGGAATTTTTAATGGCCGTTTTTCACGTCGTTAAAAATGCTCTGGAGCCTACACACGATCATTTTTAATGGCCATTTTTTAAAATGGCATTTTTAACGGCATGAAAAACGATCGTGTGTACGGGGCATTATATCTCCGGGATCAGGATTTGGGTTCCTCAGGAATTTCCTCCTCTGTCGAGGTAATTTCAGCGACCTGTGTCTCCGCCATTTTGTTTAGCACTACGACGAGCGAGAAGGGGCGGGGAAAGTACAAGATCGAACGTCAGGGGCGGGGAAAGCGTGCAGAGTTTCACGCATGCGCAGTGTATAGAAAGTGAAGATCCATGTGTCGAAAATACGTTAATTTGCCGGGAGAAGGAGTTAGCAACGAACGTGTTCACCAAGGTACCTAACATTTTAAGGATTTGTGTTTCTTCAGAGGATGAGATTTGGGGCCTATATCTGTCCAAAATGATTATTTGATGAATGTTGACTGAAACATTTTTTTTATAATTGGTTCTTGATTTTACAGACAAAATTAAGAGTTTCAAAAATCCAGATTTCATGGGGGAGTTCATCGATAGATGGAAGGAACTCCATGTCCTGTGGCAGACTAAAAATGCCTCAAATAAAAATAAAGCGGCCAGGACAGCAGCACTGGAGAGCCTGCTTGCGTTTGTCCAAACCCAGATCCCCACTACAACTATCCAAGATGTTAAAACCAAACTAGCTACCATCAGGGGCACATACAGGACCCAGAGGAATATGGTCCTGAAGTCCCAGAGGTCAGGTGCTGCAGCAGATAAGGTTTATAAACCCAGTCTGTGGTACTACAGCAAGTTATCTTTTCTGGATGACCAGCTGGAAGTGAGGGAATCTCTGTCAACCCTTCCCCCCAGTGGTCTATCCAGCCTTCCTTGTAGCCAACCCTCCAGCCTTCCTTGTAGCCAACCCTCCAGCCTTCCTTGCAGCCAGCCCTCCAGCCTTCCTTGCAACCCTGCTCTGGCTTCCTCAGAGGATCAAGCAGAGGTCCTTGAGGAGGCCGATTTGGATATATGGAGCCAGGTATAGTATTGATATCTACATTTATATGTTACAAAAGTGATGATTTAAAATTGATGTTAGTATTGTTATGTATTTAATGTCAGCAAAAAAATGGCTTTACAGAGCAATAGACAGTAGTGGTCAAATTTGATGGGGACAAGCCAAAAATATCAGGAGTATGAATCTGGGGGAATTTAATCACTTTGGCCATTCAATTTAAAAATGTCTGGAGGTGGACAATGTGTGTGATTGATGATGGCAAAAACTAAGGAATATCCCTTTTTTATTTTACAGCCAGAGCAGAGCCAGGAAGAGTGTGATGTTGGGGACCAGGAGGAGGCAGGGCCCAGTGGCACACAGGAGGAGGCTGGGCCCAGCACAAGAGCCCAGATGCCTCCCCTGAAAATAATACAACGAGGGCCAAGGAGAGTTAGGCAGGTGGAGGAGGAAACCAGAGCCTTCCTAACAGAGCCTACTGCGGACCTCAGAGAGGCACCCTCTGCTGAAGAGGGCTATGCCGCAGTCCGGGCCCATAAATTAAGCCAGATGGACTTGAGGCAACGCCTATACAGCGAGAACCTCATGCTGAAGGTCATAAACAGGGGGTTGCTAGGTGAACTGACACAGTTCACCGACATAACTGAGGTTGTCCCTCCTCCTCCACCTCCTCCTCCTACTCCTCCTCCTGCCACAACCTCTCCTCCTGAGCCCCAGCCTCCGAGGAAGCAGGCAACAAAGGCTGCAGAGAAGGCTGGAGAGAAGGCTACAAGGAAGAGGAAAAAATAAGGACTGCTGTAGTACCACAGACTGGGGACATATCTGACTTATCTGCTGCTGTTCCTGACCTCTGGGAGTTCAAGCCAAGATTGGGCTCCTTTTTTTTGTGATAATTCAAGATTTTGGTTTTCTCTTCTTGGATGGTTGTTGTGGGGTCCAAAGGATGCACAAATGCAAGCAGGGTCTCCAGTGCTGCCTTCCCCTTTAATTTGTTATCTCCCTAAATAAAGGATTACTTTGTTTTGCTTACTTGACTATGTGATTTCTATTCTAAAAGAGAGTTTGCTAGGGAGTAGGCAGGGACATTTCTAAATAATATTATTGTTAGTAACAAGGGACACAAACCTCCTTGAGGCAAAATTAGACAAATTTAGAAGGTTGGTGTGGTAACTTGACACACAAATAATATTTATGTCAAAATACAATACGAAATCTACAAGGAAAAAAATAAGCCAAAATAGATAAAAGAAGCCAAAAAAAAGAATAAATCTAACTTAAAGAAAACAAAAAATAAATAAAAAAAACCCCAAAAAATAAAAAATTTTTAGGGAGATCTTTACATTTATTTATGAATTTAGGAGGGAGATCTGGCTTAACAAGAAAATTTTAAAATCCTTAGATCAATTAGGAATTAGTTAAGAAACAAGTTTGCCATAACTCGGAATATCATTAGCAAAAGAAGCCAATTATTTAAGCATTATCAAAAGAAGAAAGGAATGCGCAGCATTAAAACGATGCTATTATTTCCAGCGTGACGAATGTGCCATCTCTATTTCAAACGCTAGCTTTACCAAAACTCATACTTGATTCTGAGCATGCGCGTTTTTTTTCACCTCGTAAAAGCATACACACTATCGTTTTTCACGTCGTTAAAAAAAACGACATGAAAAACGACATAAAAAAATAGAGCATGTTCGAAAATTTTAATGGCCGTTTTTCACGCCGTTAAAAATGCTCTGGAGCATACACACGATCGGTTTTAATGGCCATTTTTAAAAATGGCATTTTTTACGGCATGAAAAACGATCGTGTGTATGCTGCATTAGAAATCTATTTGAGAACATTTTTATATTACGATACTTTAAATTTTCTTGTCACTGTGGTTAAAAACAAACATCGATTTTGCCTTCTTGGCTCTAGCAACAAATTCTTAACTAATACAGTAATTAGCTGGGGGGTTTTTTTTCACTTCCTTTAGTGGTTCTAACTCGCTGATCACAGAGCACCCCACCCAAGCCCTGCAGGGGGCGTGCAGGCAGCACATGCACAGGAGGACATACATGGATGGCCTCCCGGAAATTTAGGCCTGCACTGTAGCCATATTTCGGCTATAGCGTGGGCGGAAAGATGTTAACTCCTTTGTGCTGCATTAGTGGCACCAGTATCAGTGTTAATTAACCAATTTATGAAGGAGTTACAAAATACTGCTAGTGGTCACTAGGGATGAGCCGAATACCCCCCCCCCCCCCCCCGGTTCAGTTTGCATCCAGAACATGCGAACGGTCCGAAAGCTTGCACGAACTTTCGAACACCGTTAAAGTCTGTGGAACTCGAACGTCAAAAATCAAAAGTGCAAATTTTAAAGGATAATATGCAAGGCCCCAGGGGACATGTATCAATGCAAAAAAAAGTTTTTAAAAATGGCCATTTTTTTCGGGAGCAGTGATTTTAATGATGCTTAAAGTGAAAAAATAAAAGTGAAATATTCCTTTAAATATCGTTCCTGGGGGGTGTCTATAGTATGCCTGTAAAGTGGCACGTGTTTCCCGTGTTTAGAACTGTCCCTGCACAAAATGAAATTTCTAAAGGAATAAAAGTAATTTAAAACTGCTTGCGGCTTTAACCACTTGCTTACTGGGCACTTATACCCCCCTCCTGCCCAGACCAATTTTCAGGTTTTATTGCTGTCACACTTTGAATGACAATTGCGCGGTCATGCAACACTGTACCCAAATTAAATTTTTTAAAAAAATTCCCACAAATAGAGCTTTCTTTTGGTGGTATTTGATCACCTCTGCCGTTTTTATTTTTTGTTAAAAAAAATTAAAAAGACAGATTAACAAGATTAAAAAGACCGCTCACTGTATATATACGTCGGCACAATGGCACCGACAGGCACAATCACGTAGAGTGTACGTGATTGCCTTTGTACAGTTGGGGGGTCCAATCGGACCCCCCTTCTGTACAGTGAGCGGTCGGAATTCGTTGGGGAGCGATCCGACATGAGGGGACGGCCGTTCGATTCCGGCCACCCCCCCGCGATCGCTCCCGGCGAATAGAAATGCCCCCTCTGTCTGTGGAATGTACACACAGGCAGAGGAAGCAGGAGGAAGTGATGTCATCTCTTGTGCGGCGCTCACATATACTGAGCGCCGTACAAGAGAAGACATCAAGGTTAGTGCACAAACACTACACTAACACCAGCACACATAGGCGCATAAATCGCCCCCCCAGGCCCCCCCAGATCACCCCCCAGCCCCCAGTCACAGTGTCACTGATTGCAGTGACCATTTATTTACTGATCACTGCAATCAGTGACATTTGTGACTGTAAAAGTGTCACTACATTTAGTTTTAGGTCCAGTGTAGCCCCCTAACCCCCCCTAATAAAGGTTTTACCCCTTGATCACCCCCCAGATAACCCTTTCACCCCCTAGCACCGCCGTCGCTAAGCGATCATTTTTCTGATTGCTGTCTTAGCGTCGGTGATGCAGATCGGTAGCCAGTAATTTTTTTTAGGTTCGCCGCAGGTTTTTATACCGTCAGGTACCCCCATAAATTATCTAATAAAGGTTTAACCCCCTTGATCGCCCCCCAGGTAACCCTTTCACCCCCTATAACCACTGTCGCTAAGCGATCATTTTTCTGATCGATGTCTTAGCGTCGGTGATGCAGATCGGTAGCCAGTATTTTTTTTTAGGTTCGCCGCAGGTTTTTATAGCGTCAGGTACCCCCATAAATTATCTAATAAAGGTTTAACCCCCTTGATTGCCCCCCAGGTAACCCTTTCACCCCCTATCACCACTGTCGCTAAGCGATCATTTTTCTGATCGCTGTCTTAGCGTCGGTGATGCAGATCGGTAGCCAGTAATTTTTTTTAGGTTCGCCGCAGGTTTTTATAGCGTCAGGTACCCCCATAAATTATCTAATAAAGGTTTAACCCCCTTGATCGCCCCCCAGGTAACCCTTTCACCCCCTATCACCACTGTCGCTAAGCGATAATTTTTCTGATCGCTGTCTTAGCGTCGGTGATGCAGATCGGTAGCCAGTAATTTTTTTTAGGTTCGCCGCAGGTTTTTATAGCGTCAGGTACCCCCATATATTATCTAATAAAGGTTTTAACCCCATAATTGCCCCTAGTTAACCCTTTCACCAGTGATCATCATATAAGTGTTACGGGTGACGCTGGTTAGTTAGTTTGCTTTTTATAGTGTCAGGGCACCCGCCGTATATAACCCAATAAAGGTTTAACCCCCAGATCGCCCGGCGGGTGATATCAATTAGGTTTTAGCATCAGAGAGGGTCTGCCTCACACCCCAGGCAGCGTCAGGTTAGTGCCAGTAACGCTAACACCCACGCGTGAAGCATACACCTCCCTTAGTTGTATAGTATCTGACCAGATCAATATCTGATCTGATCAGATCTATACTAGCGTCCCCAGCAGTTTAGGGTTCCCAAAAACGCAGTGTTAGCGGGATCAGCCCAGATACCTGCTAGCACCTGCGTTTTGCCCCTCCGTCCAGCCCAGGCCACCCAAGTGCAGTATCGATCGATCACTGTCACTTACAAAACACAACACACATAACTGCAGCGTTCGCAGAGACAGGCCTGATCCCTGCGACTCCAGTGCTGTAGGAGGTGATTTCACCACCACATTAAAAAAAAAAGCAAATATGCCGAAGCATTGGGGCAGCAGGGGCGGAGGAGTGATTTTGCTCCTAATGCCGCGTACATACGGTCGAAATTCCGACAGAGGCTTGCCCGTGGAAAAGTCCGACCATGTGTGTGCGGCATAACTTTTTTGCGGGAGGATGCCCCCATGCTTCGGCATATATAAATGGTGCATGTATGCCCATCATTAGAAGTGGGTGGATGAAGGGCGGTATTCTAATGGTGGGCATACCCACCGATCAATCTCTTTTTTCGTTCAGCCACCTGGCTGCATGGAAAAAAAAGATTACAATACATGTCCAACAAGGACCAGCAACGTACTGGTATGTTGCTGGACTTTGAATGGTTATACCAGATTGATGCCTGCGGGTTTAGGTATCATCTTGGTATCATTCTTTTCAGCCAGCGGCCGGCTTTCATGTAAAAGCAATCCTAGTGGCTAATTAGCCTCTGGACTGCTTTTACAAGCAGTGGGAGGGAATGTCCCCCCCGGATATAAAAAGCGCCATTGGGAAATTGGGAAAGCATTTTATCACACCGATCTTGGTGTGGTTAGATGCTTTGAGGGCAGAGGAAAGATCTAGGGTCCAATAGACCCCAGTTTTTTCAAAAAAGAGTACCTGTCACTACCTATTGCTATCATACATTCCCTGAGATAACAATAAAAATGATAAAAAAAAAATATGGAAGGAACAATTTAAAAATAAAATAAAAAAGCAAAATTAATAATAAAAAAGAAAAAAAAAAAGCACCCCTGTCCTGCCCTGCTCTTGCCCAATGGCGAACGCAAGCGTCGGTCTGGCGTCATATGTAAACAGCAATTGCACCATGCATGTGAGGTATCACCGCAAAGGTCAGATCGAGGGCAGTAATTTTAGCAGTAGAAAGGCTTTTAAAGGCTTTTAAAAATGTATGTAGTTTGTCGCCAATGCGCGTTTGTGCGAAATTTTAAAGCATGTCGTGTTTGGTATCTATGTACTCGGCCTAAGATCATCTTTTTTATTTCATCAAACATTTGGGCAATATAGTGTGTTTTAGTGCATTAAAATTAAAAAAAGTGTATTTTTTCCCCAAAAAATGCGTTTGAAAAATCGCTGCGCAAATACTGTGTAGAAAAAAAAAATGCAACACCCACCATTTTATTCTGTAGGGCCTTTGCTTTAAAAATATATATAATGTTTGGGGGTTCAACATAATTTTCTTGCAAAAAAAATATGTTTTCATGTAAACAAAAAGTGTCAAAAAGGGCTTTGTCTTCAAGTGGTTAGAAGAGTGGATGTAAGCTTCCTAATGTTGTGTATAAAATGCCAGAACAGTTCAAAGCCCCCCAAATGACCCCATTTTGGAAAGTAGACACCCCAAGCTATATACTGAGAGGCATGTCGAGTCCATGGAATATTTTATTTGTTGACACAAGTTGCGGAAAAAAGACAATTTATTTTTTTTTGCACAAAGTTGTCACTAAATGATATATTGCTCAAACATGCCATGGGCATATGTGGAATTACACCCCAAAATACATTCTGTTGCTTCTCCTGAGTACGGGGATACCACATGTGTGAGACTTTTTGGGAGCCTAGCCGCGTACGGGACCCCAAAAACCAATCACCGCCTTCAGGCTTTCTAAGGGTGTAAATTTTTGATTTCACTTCTCACTGCCTATCACAGTTTCGGAGGCCATGGAATGCCCAGATGGCACAAAACCCCCCCAAATTACCCCATTTTGGAAAGTAGACACCCCAAGCTATTTGCTGAGAGGTATTGTGAGTAGGCTTGTGCAATTCGTTTCGTAACGAATTGAAATTCGTCCGAATTTAGCAACTTTCGGACATTCGGAAGCATTCGAATTTCCGAACAAAGCAATTACGAATAAGACCGAATCCGAAATAAATTATACCGCAAATAGCGAATGCCCGAATGTCTTCGGCATAATTCGTTATGAAAAAGTTACGAATGTACGAATCCATACGAAGCACAATAACACTCACTCTGCTCTGCTCTCTGCTTCTCCCACACCGTGCTGAACTCCCTCTCAAAATGGTGTACAGGGGCGGAGGTTATAGCCGCATGTAAAAAACGAAAGTAAAATACGAGATTTCGAATCGTTACAAATAACCGCTATGTATTTAGAAAAGTACAAATCCATTCGAAGCATATTAGGCATAATAGGCAGCGTCGTTGTGAGAGAGACACGGAAAATTACGAATCAACGAACCCAAAAAAAGTTACGAAAGTAGGAGTTGTGTCCAGAATCAACGAAAAACAACGTACTCTACCGAAAGTACGAACCCAAAAAAAGTTACGAAAGTAGGAGTTGTGTCCAGAATCAACGAAAAACAACGTACTCTACCGAAAGTACGAATTATAAAGCAACAAAAAATTCAACGAAAAATGTCGCTTGCAAAAATACGAATGAGTCCGAACACGAAAAATCCCGTCTAGCAAAATTACGAATGATTACGAATCAACAGGACCGGAAAGAAACGAACCGAAACGGAACGAATTTTTCCGTTGTGCACAAGTCTAATTGTGAGTATTTTGCAGATCTCGCTTTTTGTCACAAAGTTTTGAAAATTTAAAAAAAAAAATAAAAAAAAAATGTCTTTCTTAATTTTCAAAAACAAATGAGAGCTGTAAAATACTCACCATGCCTCTCAGCAAACAGCTTGGGGTGTCTACTTTCCAAAATGGGGTCATTTGGGGGGGTTTTGTGCTATTTTGGCATTTTATGGCCTTCGAAACTGTGATAGGTAGTGAGGAGTCAAATCAAAAATTTGTGCCTAGAAATCCTGAAGGCGGTGATTGGTTTTCGGGGTCCCGTACGTGGCTAGGCTCCTAAAAAGTCCCACACATGTGGTATCCCCGTACTCAGGAGAAGCAGCAAAATGTATTTTGGGGTGCAATTCCACATATAACCATGGCATGTGTGAGCAATATATCATTTAGTGACAACTTTTTGTAATTTTTTTTTTTTTTTGTCATTATTCAATCACTTGGGACAAAAAAAAAAAATATTCAATGAGCTCAACAGGCCTCTCAGCAATTTCCTTGGGGTGTCTACTTTCTAAAATGGGTCATTTGGGCGGGTTTTGTGCTATTTTGGCATTTTATGGCCTTCAAAACTGTGATAGGTAGTGAGGAGTGAAATCAAAAATTTGCGCCCTTAGAAATCCTGAAGGCGGTGCTTGGTTTCCGGGGTCCCGTACGTGGCTATTCTCCTAAAAAGTCCCACACATGTGGTATCCCCGTACTCAGGAGAAGCAGCAGAATGTATTTTGGGGTGCAATTCCACATATAACCATGGCATGTGTGAGCAATATATCATTTAGTGACAACTTTTTGTAATTTTTATTTTTTTTTGTCATTATTCAATCACTTGGGACAAAAAAAAAATATTTAATGGGCTCATCATGCCTCTCAGCAATTTCCTTGGGGTGTCTACTTTCCAAAATGGGGTCATTTGGGGGGGTTTTGTACTGCCCTGCCATTTTAGCACCTCAAGAAATGAGATAGGCAGTCATAAATTTAAAGAAAATGTACTCTAGTTTGTAAACGCTATAACTTTTGCGCAAACCAATAAATATACACTTATTGACATTTTTTTTTACTAAAGACATGTGGCTGAATACATTTTGGCCTAAATGTATGACTAAAATTGAGTTTATTCGATTTTTCTTATAACAAAAAGTAGAAAATATAATTTTTTTCAAAATTTTCGGTCTTTTTCCGTTTATATCGCAAAAAATAAAAATCGCAGAGGCAATCAAATACCATTAAAAGAAAGCTCTATTTGTGGGAAGAAAAGGACGCAAATTTCGTTTGGATACAACATTGCATGTCCGCACAATTTACAGTTAAAGCAGCGCAGTGCAAAATTCTGAATTCACCTCTGGTCCTTTAGCTACCAAATGGTCCGGGGCTTAAGTGGTTAAAAAAAATTCTATTTTTTTATATTTTGTTATAAAATTTTGCAAACGGGTAATTTTTCTCCTTCATTGATGTACACTGATGAGGCTGTACTGATGAGCACTGATGGGCTGCACTGATGGGCACCGATGGGCTGCATTGATGGGCACTGATAAGGCGGCACTGGTGGGCACTGATAGGCGGCACTGGTGGGCACTGATAGGCGGCACTGAGAGTTGCCACTGAAGGCCATTGATAGGTGGCACTGGTGGGCACTGAGAAGTGGCACTAATAGGTGGCATTTATAGGTGGCACTGATAGCTGGCAGTGATGGGCACTGATAGGTGGCAGTGATGGGCACTGATGAGTGGCAGGGATGGACACTGATGAGTGGCAATAATGGGCACTGATCGGTTACACTGATAGGCAGCATTACTAGGTTGCACTGATTGGCATCACAGGTGGGCATTGATAGGTGGCACTTGTGAGCATTGATAGGTGGCACTGTGGGCATTGATAGGTGGCACTGCGGGCATTGATAGGTGGCACTGTGGGCACTGGCAGGTGGCAATGGCAGGTGGCACTGGCAGGCGGTATTTTTGGGCACAGAGGAGGCAGATGTGCCTTCTTCCTCTTTGGGACCAATGTCCCTTGCAAACAAGCCGGTGATCGGCTTTTTTTCTCCTCACGCTATCAGCGTGAGGAGAAAAAAAAAACGATTACCGATCCTTTGTTTACATCATCTGATCAGCTGTCATTGGCTGACAGCTGATCACGTGGTAAGGGGCCGGGACCGGCCCCTTACACGGATCTGTGGACCCAACGAGTCTTAGTGACTTGGTGATCACAGCGCGCACTGCGCGCTCCCTGCAGGGGGCGCGCGTTGCGCATTAAAAGGGGCGGACGTCTATTGACGTGGTCCCGGATTTTCAGGCCCGCACTGTAGCCGTCATTTGACTATAGCGCGGGCCTCTAGTGGTTAATGTAATGTCTGGTCCCGGCAATATGGATGAAAATTATTGAGAAAATCATTGAGAAACCCCCCCAGCCCATTACCAGCCCATTTGGGTCTTGTATGGATATTAAGGGGAACCCCGCACCCAAATTAAAAAAAGGAAAGGCGTGGGGCCCCCAGGCCCTATATACTCTGAACAGCAGTATACAGGCGGTGCAAACAAGACAGGGACTGTAGGTTTGTTCTTAAGTAGCTGGTGATCCAAGACTGATAATTTTTATGAAGGTCAGCCGATCAACCGAGTCGGTGGACAGGCGCACCCTGTGATCGGTTACAAAGCCTCCAGCAGCATTGAATGTGCGTTCCGAAAGAACGCTGGATGCAGGACAGGCCAGTAGCTCAATTGCATACTGTGCAAGCTCGGGCCAGTGATCCATCCTCAAGACCCAGTAACCCAGAGGATTTTCAGTGGGAAAGGTGTCCAAGTCTGATCTTGCCCCTAGGTATTCCTGCACCATGTGAATCAGACGCTGGTGATGGTTGCTGGAACCGATCATACCTTGGGGCTGCGGACTAAAAAATTGTCTGAACGCATCGGTCAGACAGCCACCTTCTCCACCGCTCCTTCTGTGACTGACCGAAGCCTCAGCAACACATTGTCCAGGACCAGGAATTTGTAACCTCCGAGGCTCTGTAAACGCGTTGCACAAACCTTTCTGCAAGGCCTCCTGAAGATGTTTCATCCTCTGCTGCCTCTGTGATGGCTGGATAAGGTCCGCAACCTTACCCTTGTAACGTGGATCAAGGAGGGTTGCCTGCCAGTAGTGATCCCTCTCCTTGATACCACGAATATGAGGATCCTTTCGCAGGCTTTGCAGGATCAGGGAGGCCAAGCAGCATATGTTTGCTGAGACATTCGGTCCGGAGTCCTCTGGGTCACTAAGGACGACATGATCTGCAGCCACCTCCTCCCAGCCATGTACAAGTCCATGGGTTTCTGGGGACTGTAAATGATCCCTTGAAGACTGCTGCTGGTGCTGAGTGCTAGGTTCCACCTCCATGCTGACACAATCATCCTCCTCCTCCTCTTCCTGTGTGATCGGCGGGCCCGCAGGAACACTGTCTGGATAAAGGGGGCCTTGAGAGGTAAGGAAGTCCTCCTCTTCCTCCCTTTGTTCTGCCTCAAGTGCCCTGTCCATTATTCCACGCAGCGTGTGCTCCAACAGGTGGACAAGAGGGACAGTATCACTGATGCATGCACTGTCACTGCTCACCATCCTCGTGGCCTCCTCAAATAGTGACAGGACAGTGCATGCATCCCTGATCATGACCCACTGGCGTGGCAAAAAAAAAACAAGCTCCCCTGACCCTGTCCTGGTGCAATAGTTGCATAGGTACTCATTGATGGCCCTCTGCTGCGTGTGCAGCTGCTGCAGCATGGCCAACGTTGAGTTTCACCTGGTGGGCATGTCACAGATTAGGCGGTTCTTGGGCAGGTTAAATTCCTTTTGGAGGTCAACCAGCCGAGCACTGGCATTATATGACCAGCGAAAATGCCCACAGACTTTTCTGGCCTGCCCCAGGACATCCTATAAGCCCGGGTACCTGCCCAAGAACCGCTGCACTACCAAGTTAAGGACGTGAGCCAAACAGGGCACATGGGTCAGCTGTCCCTGTCGGAGGGCGGAGAGGAGGTTGGTTCCATTGTCGCAAACCACCATTGCTGGTGTGGCATCAACCACCTCTAAGCCTGTCCCTGCAGAGCTGACAGAATCTCTGCCCCAGTGTGGCTCCTGTCCCCCAAGCACACCAGCTCAAGCACCGCATTGCATCTTTTTGCCTGCGTACTTGCATAGCCCCTTGAATGCCTACGGAGCACCGCTGGTTCCGAGGAAAAATCAGCACAGGAAGAGGCCCTGGAGGAAGAAGAAGAGGAGGGGGTGGAGGAGAGAGGTGTGTCAGAATCACCACTAGTAGCATTTTGGAGGCGTGGTGGCAGAAAAACCTCCAACACTACTGCACCCTGTCCTGCATCTTTCCCAGCTTCCAGCAGAGTCACCCAGTGGGCCGTGAAAGATAGGTAACGTCCTGGTCCATGCCTGCTGGACCACGAGTCAGCGGTAATATGCACCTTACCGCTGACCGCCCTGTCCAGCAAAGGCCAAGACATTGCCTTCCACATGCCGGTAGAGAGCCGGAATTGCCTTCCGTGAAAAAAAGTGGCGTTTGGCAACCTGCCACTGAGGTACCACACATTCCACAAATTCACGGAAAGGGGCAGAGTCTACCAACTGAAAAGGCAGCCATTTAGCTAGCATTTAACCTCTGGGCATGTGGATGGCTGGGAGAGAATTTCTTTCGGCGGTGCAGCAGCTGGGGCAGGGAAATTTGCCTGGTACTATCAGACGTTGGTGTACTGATAGCAGATTGCCCGCAAGTACTTGGCAGTGGCACACCTAATTCTACACCTTCATTCCTCTCAGTGCAGGTTTCTGAGAGGACTAAAGGTATAGTGAGGTTGGAGATCCCAGCTAATGAGGAGCAAGAAGTCCACTTTGTTCTTTGGTGTGGGTCTTTTATGTACGCTTGCCAACGGACTGCATGGCAGGTCGACATATGTCTGGTCAAGCATGTGGTGCCCAAGCGGCTGATGTTTTTGCCACGCGAGATACGCTTCAGACATATGTTGCAAATAGCAACAGTGCGATCTGCTGCACACGTCTCAAAAAAGGCCCACACCAAAGAACTTTTGGAATAACGCATAGAGAGAGCTGCACATGTGGAGCTCTGCGGTGTGATGCAGTCGGTTAGCTGCCCTTAAGCTGGCCCCTGGAGGGCATCCTGCCTCGTTGGAGATGTGCCTCCTCCTCCTCCTCCTCTTTCCTATCAGGCACCCACGTAGAGTCAGTGACCTCATCATCCCCTCCCTCCTCGTCACTGGAGCAAACCTGGCAGTATGCTGCAGCTGGGGAACATGACTGCCAGTTTGCTGTCCTTCTTGGGCACCCCCTCTCTCTGGGCTCACGTTACTGCCTTCCTCAAGCTGGGTACCATCATCAGAGCCTTCAAAACGCTGCGCATCCTCCTGCAGCATGTACCCAACACTGTGGTCAAACAGTCCGGGGGACTCCTCAGGACATGGTGGGGCTAGGGAAGGAGTGACTGATGCCATTGAGCTGAGGGAAAAGGCCGTTTTGGCAGCTGCTTTGGCAGACAAAGTACCCTGAGCCTGGTTTAGAGAGGATGAGGAGAATGAGGACGGCTTGGTCATCCACTCTACCAACTCTTCGGTATGTTGCGGCTCAACGCGGCCAGCTGCCGAAAAAAAGGACAAGCGTGCACCACGGCCACGTGCTGATGATAATGCACCGTGTCCACGACCAGCACTGTTGCCTCTAGACACATAGCCTGCTTGCCCTCTTTTATTGGCCTGTGAGTGTCTGCCTCTCCTTGTTGGCCTTCCAGGCATACTGTATTTGATGTATTGGAATAGGTACACAAGGAATTGTCTGCAGTCAGCTTTAGCTGCACACTGTGCCCAGTATACAGTACACTGACTTAATATACTGCAGGTTAGCTCAATCAACTGCCTGTATTATTAGTAATAGAAAAGGAATAGTCTGCAGTCAGCTTTACGTGCACACTGTGCCCAGTATACATTACACTGACTTGATATACTGCAGGTTAGCTCAATCAACTGCTGATGATAATGCACCGTGTCCACGACCAGCACTGTTGCCTCTAGACACATAGCCTGCTTGCCCTCTTTTATTGGCCTGTGAGTGTCTGCCTCTCCTTGTTGGCCTTCCAGACATACTGTATTTGATGTATTGGAATAGGTACTCAAGGAATTGTCTGCAGTCAGCTTTAGTTGCACACTGTGCCCAGTATACAGTACACTGACTTAATATACTGCAGGTTAGCTCAATCAACTGCCTGTATTATTAGTAATAGAAAAGGAATATATAAAAATGTATCAAAAAATAAAGCACAAAGTCTATTTGATAAAACAGCGCTTAGTATTGGATAATGTCCAACTTCCAAAAAATTTGGAGGTATGGTGGAAAAGAAATATAATCACAAAGGATGCAATAAAGTCACAGTTCTTAATGTGGTAGGTAGTGATGAGCCGAACACCCCCGGGTTCGGTTCGCACCAGAACCCGCGAACGGACCGAAAGTTCGCACGAACATTAGAACCCTATTAAATACAATGGATGCGAACGTTCAGATTCTAAATTGCTAATTATAACGACTATTATTCATGTTATTGTCCGAAACAGAGTTTGGGAACCCGGGTTCTGCACCAGGGGACATGTATCAATGCAAAAAGAAGTTTTAAAAACGGACGTTTTCCGGGAGCAGTCATTTTAATGATGCATAAAGTGAAAAAAAAAAGTCAAATGTTCCTTTAAATATTGTACCTGGGGGGTGTCTAAAGTATGCCTGTGAAGTGCCACGCGTTTCCCGTGTTTAGAACTGTCCCTGCACAAAATAACATTTCTAAAGGAAAAAAAGCCATTTAAAAGTGCTTGCGGCTTTAATGCAATGTCTGGTCCCGGTAATATGGATGAAAATCTTTAGGAAAAATGGCATAGCTACCCCATCAACCCCCCCCCCCCACCCCAGCCCATTACCAGCCCCTTTGGGTCTTGTATGGATATTAAGGGGAACCCCGCACACAAAATAAAAAAGGACCTATATACTCTGAACAGCCGTATACAGGTGGTGCATACAAGACAGGGACTGTAGGTTTGTTCTTATGTAGAATCTGTTTGTAATTTTGAACAGCTGCATTGTTTAAGTGTAGCTCCATGCCAAATTCCTTTTTTTTAGCTTTTTGTAAAACATAGGGAACGGTTATCACCCCTGTCACATTTTTTTTGCTGTCTGTGCCCCTGTTCAGAACATTTCACCTCACTTTGCGTCCCAATGACAACTGTTTTTGAAATGTGGTGTTTTTATTGAAACAAGGATTGGTGATAAAGCATCAGTAGAGAGGAGACACCTTTCTCCCATATTAATTCTTACAGGAGAGAATTTTCCTTCCAAGGGGTAGATTTCCTCTCACTTCCTGTTGTCTTCTTCCGTTTGCAAGTAGTAGTAGTTTGTAAGTTGGATGTTTGAAAGTAGGGACCTGCCGTATATACTCTGAAGAAATTGGCCCCTTAGGTGTTGGTGTTGGCACAACACTGTAAGCCCTCACAGTTACTCTTGGTGGGTGCTGGAACGCCCTGCTGTCAACTATTATATCAGGAATTGTAATAACATATAATTGTTGATCAGTGGTAGTAAAAATTGGGCCTTTGATGGTGGTGCTGGTGCCAGAACAATGTAAGGCTTGACAGTTACTCTTGGTGGGCGCAGCAATGGGCCCTGCTGTGAATTATTCGATCAATAATTATAATTGCATGCCCCTGTTGAATAGGGGCTGAAAAATTGGGCCTTTGGTGGTGGTGGTGATGGTGGTGCTGGTGCCACAACACTGTAAGGCCTGACAGTTACTCTTGGTGGGCGCAGCAATGGGCCCTGCTGTGAATTATTCGATCAATAATTATAATTGCATGCCCCTGTTGAACAGGGGCTGAAAAATTGGGCCTTTGGTGGTGGTGGTGGTGGTGATGGTGGTGCTGGTGCCACAACACTGTAAGGCCTGACAGTTACTCTTGGTGGGCGCAGCAATGGGCCCTGCTGTGAATTATTCGATCAATAATTATAATTGCATGCCCCTGTTGAACAGGGGCTGAAAAATTGGGCCTTTGGTGGTGGTGGTGTTGGTGATGGTGGTGCTGGTGCCACAACACTGTAAGGCCTGACAGTTACTCTTGGTGGGCGCAGCAATGGGCCCTGCTGTGAATTATTAGATCAATAATTATAATTGCATGCCCCTGTTGAATAGGGGCTGAAAAATTGGGCCTTTGGTGGTGGTGGTGGTGGTGATGGTGGTGCTGGTGCCACAACACTGTAAGGCCTGACAGTTACTCTTGGTGGGCGCAGCAATGGGCCCTGCTGTGAATTTTTCGATCAATAATTATAATTGCATGCCCCTGTTGAACAGGGGCTGAAAAATTGGGCCTTTGGTGGTGGTGGTGGTGGTGATGGTGGTGCTGGTGCCACAACACTGTAAGGCCTGACAGTTACTCTTGGTGGGCGCAGCAATGGGCCCTGCTGTGAATTATTCGATCAATAATTATAATTGCATGCCCCTGTTGAATAGGGGCTGAAAAATTGGGCCTTTGGTGGTGGTGGTGGTGGTGATGGTGGTGCTGGTGCCACAACACTGTAAGGCCTGACAGTTACTCTTGGTGGGCGCAGCAATGGGCCCTGCTGTGAATTATTAGATCAATAATTATAATTGCATGCCCCTGTTGAACAGGGGCTTAAAAATTGGGCCTTAGGCACTGGTGGCACAACACTGCAACCCCTCACAGATACTGTACTTGGAGCACAGCAATGAGGCCTGTTGCAAAGTATTGCATCAAAAATTTTAATTACACGCCCCTTTTAAACAGGGGCTGAAAAATTGGGCCTTAGCCACTGGTGGCATCACCCATAAACCAAAATAATCTTCCAAGCTATCATCATTAATCGTATCATTGAGGAGGAGGAGGAGGATAGCCAGTCAACATAACAGCACAGGCACTCAGCATCAGCATCAGTCTTGAAGGGATGTGACATTTTAAAATCAATTAGTCTGTTATATCAGCATCAGGTGTGTGGTAGCTGGTGGTGATCCAAGACTGGTTCATCTTGATGAAAGTCAGTCGATCAACCGAGTCGGTGGACAGGCGCACCCTGTGATCCGTGACAAATCCTCCAGCAGCACTGAATGTGCGTTCTGAAAGAACGCTGGATGCAGGACAGGCCAGTAGCTCAATTGCATACTGTGCAAGCTCTGGCCAGTGATCCATCCTCAAGACCCAGTAAGCCAGAGGATTTTCGGTGGGGAAGGTGTCCAAGTCTGACCTTGCCCCTAGGTATTCCTGGACCATGTATATCAGACGCTGGCGATGGTTGCTGGAACCGATCATACTTTGGGGCTGCGGACTAAAGAATTGTCTGAACGCATCGGTCAGACGGCCACCTTCCCCACCGCTCCTTCTTTGACTGCCCGAAGCCTCAACAACTCGTTGTCCAGGACCAGGAGTTTGTAACCTCCCAGTCTCTGGGAACGCGTTGCACAGACCTTTCTGCAAGGCCTCCCGGAGTTGTCTCATCCTCTGCTCCCTCTGCGACGGTAACATAAGGTCCGCAACCTTACCCTTGTACCGTGGATCAAGGAGAGTGGCCAGCCAGTAATGGTCCCTCTCCTTGATCCGAAGAATACGAGGATCCTTCCGCAGACTTTGCAGGATCAGGGAGGCCATGCAGCGTAGGTTTGCTGAGGCATTCGCTCCGGAGTCCTCTGGGTCACTAAGGACGACATGATCCGCAGCCACCTCCTCCCAGCCACGTACAAGTCCACTGGTTTCTTGGGACTGTAAATCATCCCTAAAAGACTGCTGCTGATGATGCTGAGTGCCAGCCTCCACCTCCATGCTGACACAATCCTCCTCCTCCTCCTCCTCCTCCTCCTCCTCTTCCTGTGCGATGGGTGGGACAGAAGGAACACTGTCTGGGTAAAGGGGGCCTTGAGAGGCAAGGAAGTCTGCCAAAGCGTCCTCTTCCCTGGTATCAATGTCAGACTCATCATCAGTCACTCCTTCCCTAGACCCACCATGTCCTCCTCCTGAGGAGTCCCCCGAACTGTTTGAGCACAGTGTTGGGTACATGCTCCAGGAGGATGCCCAGCGTTTCGAAGGGTCTGATGATGAAACCCAGCTACAGGAAGGCAGTAGCGTGAGAGCAGACAGAGGGGATGCTCAAGAAGGACACCAATCTGGCAGTCATGTTCCAGCAGCTGCAGCATACTGCCAGATTGGCTCCAGTGATGAGGAGGGAGGGGATGATGAGGTCACTGACTCCACGTGGGTGCCTAATAGGAGAGAGGAGGAGGAGGAGGATGAGGAGGAGGCACATCTCCAACGAGGCAGGATGCCCTTTGGTGGCCAGCGTAAGGGCAGTACACCGACGGAATCACACCGCAGAGCTCCGCCTGTGCAGGGCGCTGCCTCTGCCCGTCATTCAAAAAGTTCTTTGGTGTGGGCCTTTTTTGAGGCTAGTGCATCAGATCGCACAGCTGCTGTTTGCAACATATGTCTCAAGCGTATATCGCGTGGCCAAAACATCAGCCGCTTGGGTACCACATGCCTGACCAGACATATGTTGACCTGCCATGCAGCTCGTTGGCAAGCCTACCTCAAAGACCCACACCAAAGAACAAAGCGGACCTCTCCTTGCACCGCATCAGCTGGGATCTCCAACCCCACTATAACTTCAGTCCTCTCTGAAACATGCACTGAGAGGAATGAAGGTGTAGAATTAGGTGTGTCACAGCCAAGTACTTGCGCCCACTCTGCTAGCAGTACACCGACGTCCGATTCTAGCAGGCAAATTTCCCTGCCCCAGCTGCTGGACCGTCGAAAGAAGTTCACTCCCAGCCATCCACATGCCCAGCGGTTGAATGCTAGCTTGGCTAAATTGCTAGCGCTTCAACTGCTGCCTTTTCAGTTGGTAGACTCGGCCCCCTTCCGTGAGTTTGTGCAATGTGCGGTTCCTCAGTGGCAGGTTCCCAAACGCCACTTTTTCTCACGGAAGGCTATTCCGGCTCTCTACCGGCATGTGGAAGGCAATGTCTTGGCCTCGCTGGACAGGGCGGTCAGCGGTAAGGTGCATATTACCGCTGACTCATGGTCCAGCAGGCATGGACAGGGACGTTACCTTTCTTTCACGGCCCATTGGGTCACTCTTTTGGCAGCTGGGAAGGATTCAGGACAAGGTGCAGTAGTGTTGGAGGTTGTCCCACCGCCACACCTCCAAAATGCTACTACTGGTTGTGACACACCTCTCTCCTCCACCCCCTCCTCTTCTTCTTCCTCCATGGCCTCTTCCTGTGGTTTGTCCTATGAACCAGCGGTGCTCCGTAGCCGTTCACGGGGCTACGCAAGTACGCAGGCAAAAAGATGCCATGCCGTGCTTGCGCTGGTGTGTTTGGGGGACAGAAGCCACACTGGGGCAGAGGTCCTGTCTGCTCTGCAGGGCCAGGCCGAGAGGTGGTTGACGCCACGCCAGCTTAAGCCAGGAATGGTGGTTTGCGACAATGGCACCAACCTCCTCTCCGCCCTCCGACAGGGACAACTGACCCATGTGCCCTGTGTGGCTCACGTCCTTAACCTGGTGGTGCAGCGCTTCTTGGGCAGGTACCCGGGCTTACAGGATGTCCTGAGGCAGGCCAGGAAAGTCTGTGTGCATTTCCGCAGATCTTATAATGCCAGTGCTCGCCTGGCTGAGCTGCAAAAGGAGTTGAACCTGCCCAAGAACCGCCTTATATGTGACATGCCCACCAGGTGGAACTCAACGTTGGCCATGCTGCAGCGGCTGCACACGCAGCAGAGGGCCATCAATGAGTACCTGTGCGACTACGGCACCAGGACAGGGTCAGGGGAGCTTGGTTTTTTTTCTCCACGCCAGTGGGGCATGATCAGGGATGCATGCACTGTCCTGGCACCATTTGAGGAGGCCACGAGGATGGTGAGCAGTGACAGTGCATGCATCAGTGACACTGTACCTCTTGTCCACCTGTTGGAGCACACGCTGCGTGGAATAATGGACAGGGCACTTGAGGCAGAACAGAGGCAGGAAGAGGAGGACTTCCTTGCCTCTCAAGGCCCCCTTTACCCAGACAGTGTTCCTTCTGTCCCACCCATCGCACAGGAAGAGGAGGAGGAGGAGGAGGAGGAGGAGGATTGTGTCAGCATGGAGGTGGAGGCTGGCACTCAGCATCATCAGCAGCAGTCTTTTAGGGATGATTTACAGTCCCAAGAAACCAGTGGACTTGTACGTGGCTGGGAGGAGGTGGCTGCGGATCATGTCGTCCTTAGTGACCCAGAGGACTCCGGAGCGAATGCCTCAGCAAACCTACGCTGCATGGCCTCCCTGATCCTGCAAAGTCTGCGGAAGGATCCTCGTATTCTTCGGATCAAGGAGAGGGACCATTACTGGCTGGCCACTCTCCTTGATCCACGGTACAAGGGTAAGGTTGCGGACCTTATGTTACCGTCGCAGAGGGAGCAGAGGATGAGACAACTCCGGGAGGCCTTGCAGAAAGGTCTGTGCAACGCGTTCCCAGAGACTGGGAGGTTGCAAACTCCTGGTCCTGGACAACGAGTTGCTGAGGCTTCGGCCAGTCAAAGAAGGAGCGGTGGGGAAGGTGGCCGTCTGACCGATGCGTTCAGACAATTCTTTAGTCCGCAGCCCCAAAGTATGATCGGTTCCAGCAACCATCGCCAGCGTCTGATAAACATGGTGCAGGAATATCTAGGGGCAAGGTCAGACTTGGACACCTTCCCCACCGAAAATCCTCTGGCTTACTGGGTCTTGAGGATGGATCACTGGCCAGAGCTTGCACAGTATGCAATTGAGCTACTGGCCTGTCCTGCATCCAGCGTTCTTTCGGAACGCACATTCAGTGCTGCTGGAGGATTTGTCACGGATCACAGGGTGCGCCTGTCCACCGACTCGGTTGATCGACTGACTTTCATCAAGATGAACCAGTCTTGGATCACCACCAGCTACCACACACCTGATGCTGATATAACAGACTAATTGATTTTAACATGTCACATCCCTTCAAGACTGATGCTGATGCTGAGTGCCTGTGCTGTTATGTTGACTGGCTATCCTCCTCCTCCGAGTCCTCAATGATACGATTGATGATGATAGCTTGTAAGATCATTTTTGTTTATGGGTGCCGCCACCAGTGCCTAACGCCCAATTTTTCAGCCCCTGTTTAACAGGGGCGTGTAATTACAATTTTTGAAGCAATACTTTGCAACAGGGCTCATTGCTGTGCTCCAAGTACAGTATCTGTGAGGAGTTGCAGTGTTGTGCCACCAGTGCCTAAGGCCCAATTTTTCAGCCCCTGTTTAACAGGGGCGTGTCATTACAATTTTTGAAGCAATACTTTGCAACAGGGCTCATTGCTGTGCTCCAAGTACAGTATCTGTGAGGGGTTGCAGTGTTGTGCCACCAGTGCCTAAGGCCCAATTTTTCAGCCCCTGTTCAACAGGGGCATGTAATTACAATTCTTGATCTAATAATTCACAGCAGGGCCCATTGCTGCACCCACCAAGAGTAACTGTCAGGGCTTACAGTGTTGTGGCACCAGCACCACCATCAAAGGCCCAATTTTTACTACCACTGTTCAACAATTATATGTAATTAAAATTCCTGATATAATAGTTGACAGCAGGGCGTTCCAGCACCAACCAAGAGTAACTGTGAGTGCTTACAGTGTTGTGCCAACACCAACAACTAAGGGGCCTATTTCTGCAGAGTATATACGGCAGGTCCCTACTTTCAAACATACAACTTACAAACGACTCCTACTTGCAAACGCAAGAAGACAACAGGAAGTGAGAGGAAATCTACCACTAGGAAGGAAAATTTTCTCCTGTAAGAATAAATATGGGAGAAAGGTGTCTCCTCTGTACTGATGCTTTATCAGCAATCCTTGTTTCAAGAAAAACACCACATTTCAAAAACAGTTGTCATTGGGACGGAAAGTGAGGTGAAATGTTCTGAACAGGGGCACAGACAGCAAAACAAATGTTACAGGGGTGATAACCCTTACCTATGTTTTCCAAAAAGTTTAAAAATAGATTTTTGGTCTGGAGCTACACTTCAACAATGTACCTGTTCAAAATTACAAACAGATTCTACATAAGAACAAACCTACAGTCCCTGTCTTGTATGCACCGCCTGTATAGGGCTGTTCAGAGTATATAGGGCCTTTTTTATTTTATGTGCGTGGTTCCCCTTAATATCCATACAAGACCCAAAGGGGCTGGTAATGGGCTGGGGTAGGGGGGGGGGGGGTCATGGGGTAGCTATGCCATTTTTCTTAAAGAATTTCATCCATATTACCGGGACCAGACATTACATTAAAGCCGCAAGCAGTTTTAAATGGCTTTTTTTTCCTTTAGAAGTGTCATTTTGTGCAGGGACAGTTATAAACACGGGAAACACGTGGCACTTCACAGGCATACTTTAGACACCCCCCAGGTACGATATTTAAAGGAATATTTGACTTTTTTTTTTTCACTTTATGCATCATTAAAATGACTGCTCCCGAAAAACGACCGTTTTTAAAACTTCTTTTTGCATTGATACATGTCCCCTGGTGCAGAACCCGGGTTCCCAAACCCTTTTTAGGACAATAACATGCATAATAGTTGTTATAATTAGCACTTTAGAATTCGAACGTTCGCATCCATTGTATTTAATAGGGTTCTAATGTTCGTTCGAACTTTCGGTCCGTTCGCGGGTTCTGGTGCGAACCGAACCCGGGGGTGTTCGGCTCATCACTATAGAACAGAATAGCACACTGACACTTTCCCTCACTGTCCTACTCTGTCCCTCCCTACAAACAAGTTTTAGCACAGAATAGCACACTGATAATTTGCACGAGTGTCCTTCTCTGTCCCTAAACTCAAGGATTTGAAATATGGAACAGCAAAATTGGTTTAGAACAGAATAGCACACTGTCAGTTTCACTCACTATACCTCTCTGTCCCTAAACTCAAGGATTTGAAATATGGAACAGCAAAATTGGTTTAGAACAGAATAGCACACTGTCAGTTTCACTCACTATACCTCTCTGTCCCTAAACTCAAGGATTTGAAATATGGAACAGCAAAATTGGTTTAGAACAGAATAGCACACTGTCAGTTTCACTCACTGTCCTACTCTGTCCCTACAAACAAGATTTAGCACAAAATAGCACACTGACACTTTCCCTCACTGTACCTCTCTGTCCCTAAACTCAAGGATTTGAAATATGGAACAGCAAAATAGGTTTAGAACAGAATAGCACACTGTCAGTTTCACTCACTATACCTCTCTGTCCCTAAACTCAAGGATTTGAAATATGGAACAGCAAAATTGGTTTAGAACAGAATAGCACACTGTCAGTTTCACTCACTGTACCTCTCTGTCCCTAAACTCAAGGATTTGAAATATGGAACAGCAAAATTGGTTTAGAACAGAATAGCACACTGTCAGTTTCACTCACTATACCTCTCTGTCCCTAAACTCAAGGATTTGAAATATGGAACAGCAAAATTGGTTTAGAACAGAATAGCACACTGTCAGTTTCACTCACTATACCTCTCTGTCCCTAAACTCAAGGATTTGAAATATGGAACAGCAAAATTGGTTTAGAACAGAATAGCACACTGTCAGTTTCACTCACTGTCCTACTCTGTCCCTACAAACAAGATTTAGCACAAAATAGCACACTGACACTTTCCCTCACTGTACCTCTCTGTCCCTAAACTCAAGGATTTGAAATATGGAACAGCAAAATTGGTTTAGAACAGAATAGCACACTGTCAGTTTCACTCACTATACCTCTCTGTCCCTAAACTCAAGGATTTGAAATATGGAACAGCAAAATTGGTTTAGAACAGAATAGCACACTGTCAGTTTCACTCACTGTACCTCTCTGTCCCTAAACTCAAGGATTTGAAATATGGAAGAGCAAAATTGGTTTAGAACAGAATAGCACACTGTCAGTTTCACTCACTATACCTCTCTGTCCCTAAACTCAAGGATTTGAAATATGGAACAGCAAAATTGGTTTAGAACAGAATAGCACACTGTCAGTTTCACTCACTATACCTCTCTGTCCCTAAACTCAAGGATTTGAAATATGGAACAGCAAAATTGGTTTAGAACAGAATAGCACACTGTCAGTTTCACTCACTGTACCTCTCTGTCCCTAAACTCAAGGATTTGAAATATGGAACGGCAAAATTGGTTTAGAACAGAATAGCACACTGTCAGTTTCACTCACTATACCTCTCTGTCCCTAAACTCAAGGATTTGAAATATGGAACAGCAAAATTGGTTTAGAACAGAATAGCACACTGTCAGTTTCACTCACTATACCTCTCTGTCCCTAAACTCAAGGATTTGAAATATGGAACAGCAAAATTGGTTTAGAACAGAATAGCACACTGTCAGTTTCACTCACTGTCCTACTCTGTCCCTACAAACAAGATTTAGCACAAAATAGCACACTGACACTTTCCCTCACTGTACCTCTCTGTCCCTAAACTCAAGGATTTGAAATATGGAACAGCAAAATTGGTTTAGAACAGAATAGCACACTGTCAGTTTCACTCACTATACCTCTCTGTCCCTAAACTCAAGGATTTGAAATATGGAACAGCAAAATTGGTTTAGAACAGAATAGCACACTGTCAGTTTCACTCACTGTACCGCTCTGTCCCTAAACTCAAGGATTTGAAATATGGAACAGCAAAATTGGTTTAGAACAGAATAGCACACTGTCAGTTTCACTCACTATACCTCTCTGTCCCTAAACTCAAGGATTTGAAATATGGAACAGCAAAATTGGTTTAGAACAGAATAGCACACTGTCAGTTTCACTCACTATACCTCTCTGTCCCTAAACTCAAGGATTTGAAATATGGAACAGCAAAATTGGTTTAAAACAGAATAGCACACTGTCAGTTTCACTCACTGTCCTACTCTGTCCCTACAAACAAGATTTAGCACAAAATAGCACACTGACACTTTCCCTCACTGTACCTCTCTGTCCCTAAACTCAAGGATTTGAAATATGGAACAGCAAAATTGGTTTAGAACAGAATAGCACACTGTCAGTTTCACTCACTATACCTCTCTGTCCCTAAACTCAAGGATTTGAAATATGGAACAGCAAAATTGGTTTAGAACAGAATAGCACACTGTCAGTTTCACTCACTGTACCTCTCTGTCCCTAAACTCAAGGATTTGAAATATGGAACAGAAAAATTGGTTTAGAACAGAATAGCACACTGTCAGTTTCACTCACTGTACCTTTCTGTCCCTAAACTCAAGGATTTGAAATATGGAACAGCAAAATTGGTTTAGAACAGAATAGCACACTGTCAGTTTCACTCACTGTCCTACTCTGTCCCTACAAACAAGATTTAGCACAAAATAGCACACTGACACTTTCCCTCACTGTACCTCTCTGTCCCTAAACTCAAGGATTGAAAATATGGTTCAGCAAGATTGGTTTAGAACAGAATAGCACACTGACACTTTCCCTCACTGTCCTACTCTGTCCCTCCCTACAAACAAGATTTAGCACAGAATAGCAGACTGAAAATTGCCACGAGTGTCCTTCTCTGTCCCTAAACTCAAGGATTGAAAATATGGAACAGCAAAATTGGTTTAGAACAGAATAGCACACTGACACTTTCCCTCACTGTCCTACTCTGTCCCTACAAACAAGATTTAGCACAGAATAGCAGACTGAAAATTGCCACGAGTGTCCTTCTCTGTCCCTAAACTCAAGGATTGAAAATATGGAACAGCAAAATTGGTTTAGAACAGAATAGCACACTGACACTTTCCCTCACTGTACCTCTCTGTCCCTACAAACAAGATTCAGCACAAAATAGCACACTGACACTTTCCCTCACTGTACCTCTCTGTCCCTAAACTCAAGGATTGAAAATATGGTTCAGCAAGATTGGTTTAGAACAGAATAGCACACCGACACTTTCCCTCACTGTCCTACTCTGTCCCTCCCTACAAACAAGATTTAGCACAGAATAGCAGACTGAGAATTGCCACGAGTGTCCTTCTCTGTCCCTAAACTCAAGGATTGAAAATATGGAACAGCAAAATTGGTTTAGAACAGAATAGCACACTGACACTTTCCCTCACTGTACCTCTCTGTCCCTACAAACAAGATTTAGCACAAAATAGCACACTGACACTTTCCCTCACTGTACCTCTCTGTCCCTAAACTCAAGGATTGAAAATATGGTTCAGCAAGATTGGTTTAGAACAGAATAGCACACTGACACTTTCCCTCACTGTACCTCTCTGTCCCTACAAACAAGGATTAGCACAGAATAGCACACTGTCACTGACACTCTCCCTACCTATCCTTATCTGTCCCTAAACACAAGGAATCCAGGATTATGTAAAGGAAAAATAATGACACTGTCCCTGCCTATGCTTCTCTTTCCCTACTCCGGAACACACTACACAAGGCCGCCTTGCTGGCGGCCTTTTATAGTGTGGGGCGTGTACTAAACCCCCTCAGCAATAATTGGCCACAGGCATCCTGCCTGTGGCCAATCATTGCTCTCCTCGCTGCCGGCGCTGTGATTGGCCAAGCATGCGGGGTCACAGTGCATGGCCAATCACAGCGCCTGGATGACACTGCGATGGCGTAGTGCATTGTGGGCCGTTCGCGTCACTCGAATTTGGCGCGAACGGCCCAAATCGTTCGATCTTCGTCGAACGATCGAACAGCCGATGTTCGAGTCGAACGTATGTTCGACTCGAACACGAAGCTCATCCCTAGTGGTAGGTGTTTCTATAAGATGGATGAATCGTGCACCCTACACCAGCTCCCAATCTTCACCACCGATGTGATATAAGGTCCCCCGCTGGGGTTCAAACTCACCAGAACAATAAATCAAATGAGACTTGTAAGATAAATTCCTCTTAATTCAAACTTCCATCACCACCTCAGGAATCAGCATGGGTTAAACTCCATTCGAGGTACATATAAAACACAAATTCACTGACATAGTGTAATCCAATAGGAGCGGACGAGTAGGGCTGTCTTATCCAATGGCCGTGGAGGAGGGATAATATAAGGTCCGTGCTTACGCCGAGTAGCCACGCCCTCTGTACGACGGCGTATCCAGGAAGTGAGGAGTGTGCGTTCCACCGCCAGCCATAACGTAACCAGGAAGTGTCTGCAGTTCTGCGCTTGCAGCACGAGTGCGGCCCCTGTGTTCGGAGGAGAGCGGTGATTATGCTTCATTCCTATATGTCATTTACAAGTTGATTTATTGTACGTGTATTGGAAGCGGGGATGTGTTTTATACGGGTTGATTTAAAATAAAGCAGGATTACACTATGTCAGTGAATTTGTGTTTTATATGTACCTCGAATGGAGTTTAACCCATGCTGATTCCTGAGGTGGTGATGGAACTTTGAATTAAGAGGAATTTATCTTACAAGGCTCATTTGATTTATTGTTCTGGTGCGTTTGAACCCCAGCGGGGGACCTTATATCACATCGGTGGTGAAGATTGGGAGCTGGTGTAGGGTGCACGATTCATCCATCTTATAGAAACACCTACCACATTAAGAACTGTGACTTTATTGCATCCTTTGTGATTATATTTCTTTTCCACCATACCTCAAAATTTTTTGGAAGTTGGACATTATCCAATACTAAGCGCTGTTTTATCAAATAGACTTTGTTCTTTATTTTTTGATACATTTTTATATATTCACTGTTTTATGGGTATCATTGGCTTTCATCTATAATTTTAAACAGCTGCGGTTACTAGTCCTTTTAAGATTACCTTTTATCATCAATGCGATATTGGTTTTATTTAATTTTTTATATATCTGTGGGATATCTTTTTATTCTATTTTTTATCTCAGTTGAAGTTAACTGATAAACCATTTTCCTTGGCGCCGAGAAGTGCACTTGTGGGCCCCTTTATTTTATGTGCACCTCTTTCAAATAGAAAAGGAATAGTCTGCAGTCAGATTTACTTGCACACTGTGCCCAGTATACAGTACACTGACTTAAAGGAGCACTATACCTTTTTTTTTTTTTGCTTAAAAATAACAAACATGTTATACTTACCGCCACTGTGCAGCTCGTTTTGCACACAGTGGCCCCGATCCTGGTCTTCTGGGGTCCCTCGGCGGCTGTCTTGGCTCCTCCCCGCAAGGACTCCACACCTTAATGCGAGTGAGCTCGCATGGTGTGGAGTGATTGCGGGCGCGCTCCCGTGATACAGCGGCGGCCATAGCCGCCGACTGTATCACTCGGCCCCGCCCCCCGGCGTGCCGCGTCATTGGATGTGATTGACAGCAGCGCCAGCCAACGGCTGCGCTGCTTTCAATCTATCCAGTGTAGCCAATCGGCGGCCAGGCAGAAAAACGAAGAGGATGACGGGGACGAGCATGGGACTTTCGAGGGGCCAGGTAAGAAAAACGGGGGCTCGGGGGGGGGGGCGGTATTGTCGAATGTTTTTTCACCTTAATGCATAGGATGCATTAAGGTGAAAAAACATGTAACTTTACTACTCCTTTAATAAACTGCAGGTTAGCTCAATCAACTGCCTGTATTATTCGTAATAGAAAAGGAATAGTCTGCAGTCAGCTTTACGTGCACACTGTGGCCAGTATACAGTACACTGACTTAATATACTGAAGGTTAGCACAATCAACTGCCTGCCTGTATTATTAGTAGAAATAGAATAACAGGAACGCTCTGCAATGAGATCTAGCTAAACTGTCTACAATATATATATATATATATATATATATATATATATATATATAAATATACAAAGCGTGCAATGCATATATATACTAAATATACTGGAATACTGGATCTAACTAGCTCAATCAACTGCCTGCACAATCTAGCTATTGCTAACTGAAATAAAGCCACAATCGCTCTCTCTCTCTGTCTCTCTCTGAACGACGCAACACACTACACAAGGCCGACATGCAGGCAGCCTTATATAGTGTGAGGCGTGTACTTAGTCCCCCTGAGCCATGATTGGCCCAAGGCACCCTGGCTTGGGCCAATTATGGCTCTCTGTGCTGGCGGCGCTGTGATTGGCCAAAGCATGCGGGCCATAGTGCATGCTTGGCCAATCATCAGCCAGCAATGCACTGCGATGACGCAGTGCATTATGGGCTGTGACGCGCAACTCGGATTTGGTGCGAACGGCCCATAATGTTCGATCTTCATCGAATGAGCGAACCGCCGTTGTTCGACTCAAACATGAGTTAGACTCGAACTCGAAGCTCATCCCTAGTGGTCACTAATGCAGCACAAAGGTATTAATTAACTCCACCAAGTTCCTCCAGTTCAACCTGTGTGGGTGTGTGTGTGTTTGTGTAGATAATCATTTCCCATAACCCTGTATATTGTGTTCGCTAAGATGTACATCCAAGAGTCTTTTAAAACTATCCATACTTCCTGCTGACACCACTGATTGTGGAAGAGAGTTCAACATCCTTACTTCCCTGACAGTGAAAACCCCCCTAAGCAGCTAAATGCGTAACTCCACTTTTGTTGAGTAAAAACATTCCCCTCTGGGTGATCTATGTACATTGCAAGGATTATAACAACCTTTGTTGCAGATTCTTACCTTTTGTTATTCTGAAGAAATAACAGTTTGTTCCTCTGTGCCTCTGTGCCATGTGGGTCTAATGGGAGTGGTTTCATAATTATCAATCAGCTGTGCAGCTGCAGAGCACTAATGAGGAAATATGCTAGGCCTGCATCCCTTTGGATGTGTTTCTATTGGGAATATCTCACCAAAAATATTTTTTTTATTGCAGAGGATGCCTGAAATCTGACTTGTATTTTAGGGCAGACTTCTGGGAAAATCTGTGAGCCAATCACACAAGCAGGAAATTATGTTTATGGGGGGTAGTCAGTACACATTCTGTGTACAGAACACCTCCAGGTAGCCATATTGCATTGCACTTTCAGAAAATTACAGCGGCTGCAGATGGAAAAGGAAAGGTCATTTTTAATAACATCCAATTATAATATGACTTGTATCGCAATTGTATACGCTGTATTATTTTTTCTTTATTTGCTATTTTTTTTCCCACAAAAGTGGAGTTATCCTTTGAGATTAAACGGCTTCTCTTTCAGTCTCATCGTGTGTCCACATGTCCTCTTACACTCCCTGAGACTGAATAATTTCCTACCTACGCTGGGATTAATATTGAGATATCTGTATATCACTATCATATCTCCTCTCAGGCGTCTCTTATCCAGGGAGAAAAAATGTAGTGCTTGTAGACATTCCTCGTAATTGAGGTCGTCCAGTTCCCTTGTACATTTTTTTTCCCTTCTCTGGACTCTCTCCAGCTCCAGTACAACCTTCCTGATATCTGGTGACCAGAACTGGATGGCATACTCCAGATGTGGCCTAACCAGAGTTTTAAAAAGTGGCAGGACTGACCTACCTGACCATTACACTGACCTACCTGACACATACACTGAGCTACCTGACACATACACTGACCTACCTGAGACATACACTGACCTACCTGACACACACACTGACCTACCTGACCATTACACTGACCTACCTGACACATACGCTGACCTACCTGACACATACACTGACCTACCTGACAATTACACTGACCTACCTGACCCATACCCTGACCTACCTGACACATACACTGACCTACCTGACCATTACACTGACCTACCTGACCATTACAATGACCTACCTGACACACAGACTGACCTACCTGACCATTACACTGACCTACCTGACCCATACACTCAGAGTCTGTACAAGGGGTGGGCGGGAGGGGCGGGTGCCCTGGGCGGAGTGTGAGAGGGGGCGGGTTCAGGGTTGTTTTTAACGCAGGGCAAAAGCAGCTGCCCCTGAAGCCCGCGCGTTGCCTAGAATAGTTCTCCCGGTGTAGCGGTCACGAGCACAGCTGTGCTGTCCTCCCCCGTTTGCTCTCCTGGCCGGGTTAACACAATCGGCCACACTGACAGGGGAGGAGAACAGCTGTGGGCTGTGTGTGTAAGAGCCGACTCATCCTGCTTCTCCCTCTGTCAGGAGCTTCAGGATCGGAGTGGCTGGCCTGTGACACGGAGTGAGGCAAAGCAGTCGTCCGTGCTCCCCCGTCCCGTCACCCCCCCTCAGACTTCTATAGCACAGCACAGAACAGAGTGAAGTGTTCTGGCTGTATGCTACAGATCTGAGACTGTGTTGGAAAAAGAGCGCACACACATACCAGAAAGGTGCAGTGTCACGGTGAGGATGAGAACTGTAAGAAGGAGGAGGAGGAATTTGTGAAAAGAGGTGAGATCTCTTTAAAGGGATGATTACAAATTGTGTCTGTGGACGGACGTGGGGGGGGGGGTAGGGTTGGATACAGAGGTGGCTATGGAAGGGGGGTATACAGAGGTGGCTATGGAAGGGGGGTTTACAGAGGTTGCTATGGAAGGGGGGTATACAGAGGTGGCTATGGAAGGGGGGTTTACAGAGGTGGCTATGGAAGGGGGGTATACAGAGGTGGCTATGGAAGGTGGGTATACAGAGGTGGCTATGGAAGGTGGGTATACAGAGGTGGCTATGGAAGGGGGGTTTACAGAGGTGGCTATGAAAGGTGGGTATACAGAGGTGGCTATGGAAGGGGGGTATACAGAGGTGGCTATGGAAGGTGGGTATACAGAGGTGGCTATGGAAGGTGGGTATACAGAGGTGGCTATGGAAGGGGGGTTTACAGAGGTGGCTATGGAAGGTGGGTATACAGAGGTGGCTATGGAAGGGGGGTATACAGAGGTGGCTATGGAAGGTGGGTATACAGAGGTGGCTATGGAAGGTGGGTATACAGAGGTGGCTATGGAAGGGGGGTTTACAGAGGTGGCTATGGAAGGTGGGTATACAGAGGTGGCTATGGAAGGGGGGTATACAGAGGTGGCTATGGAAGGGGGGTATACAGAGGTGGCTGTGGAAGGGGGGTTTATAGAGGTGGCTATGGAAGGTGGGTATACAGAGGTGGCTATGAAAGGGGGGTATACTGAGGTGGCTATGGAAGGGGGGTATACAGAGGTGGCTATGGAAGGGGGTATACAGAGGTGGCTATGGAAGGGGGCATACAGAGGTGGCTATGGAAGGGGGGTTTACAGAGGTGGCTATGGAAGGGGGGTATACAGAGGTGGCTATGGAAGGGGGTTTACAGAGGTGGCTGTGGAAGGGGGGTATACAGAGGTGGCTATGGAAGGTGGGTATACAGAGGTGGCTATGGAAGGGGGGTTTACAGAGGTGGCTATGGAAGGTGGGTATACAGAGGTGGCTATGGAAGGGGGGTATACAGAGGTGGCTATGGAAGGTGGGTATACAGAGGTGGCTATGGAAGGTGGGTATACAGAGGTGGCTATGGAAGGGGGGTTTACAGAGGTGGCTATGGAAGGTGGGTATACAGAGGTGGCTATGGAAGGGGGGTATACAGAGGTGGCTATGGAAGGGGGGTATACAGAGGTGGCTGTGGAAGGGGGGTTTATAGAGGTGGCTATGGAAGGTGGGTATACAGAGGTGGCTATGAAAGGGGGGTATACTGAGGTGGCTATGGAAGGGGGGTATACAGAGGTGGCTATGGAAGGGGGTATACAGAGGTGGCTATGGAAGGGGGTATACAGAGGTGGCTATGGAAGGGGGGTTTACAGAGGTGGCTATGGAAGGGGGGTATACAGAGGTGGCTATGGAAGGGGGTTTACAGAGGTGGCTGTGGAAGGGGGGTATACAGAGGTGGCTATGGGAGGGGGGTATACAGAGGTGGCTATGGAAGGGGTGTATAAAGAGGTGGTTATGGAAGGGGGTATACTGGTAGGTCAGTGCATGGGTCAGATAGGTCAGTGTATGTGTCAGCTATGTCAGTGTATGTGTTAGGTATGTCAGTGTGTGTATCAGTTAGGTCAGTGTGTGTGTCAGGTATGTCAGTGTGTGTGTTAGGTATGTCAGTGTATGGGTCATGTAGGTCAGTGTGTGTGTCAGGTATGTCAGTGTGTGTGACCTACCTGACCCATGCACTGACCTACCTGACTGATACACTGACATACCTGACTCATACACTGACCTACCTGACCCATGCACTGACCTACCTTACCCATACACTGACATACCTGACACACACACTGACCTACCTGACCCATAAACTGACATACCTGACACATACACTGACATACCTAACACATATTTCCTGCACTACTCATACCCCCCAACCCCCCACACACAGTACAATGTAGATCGGAGGATCCATCCTCCTCACCTCTCCATGGCCTCATCGTCCAGCTCTTCCCAGCACCAGGCAGGAAATATTGCAGGAGTCCCCGCCATCCAGCCGCTCCTTGGTGTCCCAGCCGCCGGGAGAACAGCCAGTAGCCATTGCACCTTTCCCATGGACATGATCTGCTCCGAGCACTGCCCCTCCCCCTCCGCTGTTCCACAGGTCGCATTGCATTTGCCAGAGGGACAAGCTGTAGCAAAGTAGTCCTGGGTCAGGGGGAGCTGGAATAGGGTGCCGCAGAGTGGAATGCCCGAATGCCTCACCGGAGGTTTAGGGGTCTGGGGGAGGCAATGAGCTGCAGCACAGACCCTTGGGACAGCAGAGGAATAACTTTACACCCCTCAAATGTCACACCCGAGGCGAGATGACTGGCTGACCACCCCCCCCAGCCAACGCCACTGTCATTGATGCATACATGCCTGCACCGCCAGTGCAAATGACTACCTGGCTGGGTTTTCCCCCCTCATCCTGGCGGCACGCTGCGTTCCCACAGAGAGGGCTCGGCATGTCAACTGTGGTTCGCCATCACTGCTCTATATCATTTATAAATAAATTAAACAGTATAGCGCTTGAGACTTTTCATTAATAATTTTTCTGACCAATTTATCACTAGAGATATGCCTCAAAATGTGGAACCAATTACTTACAGAGGAACAGTCCCTGAGCAATCACGTTTTTACTGTAATTTATTAAATTTATTTGACGGTTATTAAAGGCTTGTGCAACTTTTATTGGGCTATCTGAAGTAGTTAAGGAATATAAAAAAATTTATTTAGCTTTATATATATATATCTATGCATTGTCCTTGAATAAGTGTTCGAGAAATTCTTCTCTAGTAGTTTTTAAATTATTCACATACAAAAAAAACTTTTGACAAAAATACATTTTAAACATACTGTGTAGCGGGGTCCTCAATTTAGTGGGATACACCTGGGGGTAGTGTGACCCAAGTGTGTGATTATGTTAGGGTTCAGACCCCTTTTTGTTATTCGTGGAGGATTGGGTGGTGCGATATTCTCCTTGGCCAGTGGGTGTCAGTGTACCTGCTGGCTCAGGGTAGAACCACTACCACAGTACTACCTTTTTTGTCCCTTTGCGGAGATGGTACGGCTGGGGCGGGGAACCCGCCGTGGTGTCGATGTGAGGAGATAAAAGGGGGAGACGCCCTCGCCACGAGGTTCTTTTTCTTCGGGGATGATCCCTTCACGCACCCAGGCACCTTAGGCCTGGGTGCGGGCGGTTCAAGGTTCCGGCCTAGGCGCCCTAGGCCTGGCCGGAATGAAGATGGAGTCCATCCCAGGCACCTTCAGCCTGGGGTGAGGTACTATTGAGGAGGCCTGGGACCCGGTGACTCCGACTGGGTCCTGCGAGGGTGAAGTTGCTCCAGGGCGCCCCTTGCGAGGGGACCCGCATCTGAGGTGAGGAGGCTGGGGAGGTCACCCGTCCGAAGACCCGGTGCAGTGTCAACCCGGTGACGGATGGGCCTTCGGTAACTCCCTTGGAGGACATCTTCCCCTGATAGGGGCTATAGCGCAGCGGAGGAGCTCTAATCAAGACTCCTGCAACCCCTGGTCATAGCACAGGGAGTGTAGGGACTAGGAACCTGTACAGTGCCTCGACCTGCTTCCCCATCGTATCATGCCGTTGCATTTGACTGTATGTGGAGATACGCAATAAACCTGAGTTTGGACTTCGATGGGTGTATGGACTCTGTTAATGGGAGCAAAGGGAGATTCTGGCACGGAAGGACTGACCCTCATAACCGGCACACATTTGGCCCGAGGAAAAGATAGGTACTGGCCTTCACCTCACCCACAGCCGTGGGGAGGACATGGGCCGTAGCGCACCTCACTCTGTCGCGTGACATACCCCTAGCTAAAGAGGACGGGGTGAGGGGGTTGCTACACGTGGGGGCTCGTCCGGGATAAAATGTGTGTTGACCCTGAGGTTTGGAACGGCTGTGTTTGAACTTTGCTGCCCGGAGGAGGTCCGAGCAGGTCGGCCATGTGATTGGCCAAAGTGCGTCCCTGTGCTCGAAGTCGTGGAAATTTCTCTGAAAAAAACCGGGATAGGCCCATGCAGAAAGAGCGGGAAGAGGGAGGAGTCCAGCCGTGTGACGAACTACATGTGGGGACTTTTGCTGCACTGCGCCACGAGGCACCCCGTGACTGTACAATTCGTGGGCGGAGGCTGGTGGAAGCCCGCGAAAGTGTGCAAGTCGTGGGAGGAGTCTGGCCACGTGTGGAGATACATGTGGAGACTCCGGCGCGTGGTCAGCACGTGATGGAGCAGCAAGTGGTCGGAGTGAACTCAGGCTCCCAGTGGATGTCGGTACCTTATCCTTTCAAGATGACTGCATTTGCTGCTCCCCTGACAGACACGGGAATAAGACTTAGGCTCCGAGGACAGTTGGCTCTGTATTCATGCAGAGACACGGAGGCCCTCGGTGTGATCTGTCCCGGATGCTCGGGACTGGTGGTCCAACTAAAGCCATTCGGGCGATGCGAAGCATGCAAGGAGTTTCTTTTTGAGGTCGAATCATCCACAGTAAGGCCCCGGGCCCTTCGCCTCAACTGCATCACAGGAACCGCCACTCCGGAGGGAGAGATCCAGGCCTCTGCGGAGGTTCCCGTACGCGCTGACCAGGGCGAAGTGACTGCCCAACCAGAGACTGAGAGAGAAAAATCCGAGGACACTGCTTCGGTCACCACAGACTCCCTGCTGCCACCCCCGAAGAGGAAGATAGGCCTGGTGCAGGCCTCCTGTGGTCGTGGTCGAGCTTCGCCCGGCTGCGTGCCGGACCTGGATGGATCCGGTCGGAAGAATCCTGGACATCCCAGTGCTGAAAAAGGTCCAGGTGAGCCAGGGGCTGGGACTGTGTGTGTGGTTGGAGGTGTCGGGAGTCCACAGCCGGTGGAGCCCACAAGGGAGGGTAGCCTTCCGTCTACTAGAGACTACCTTCCCGCCGAGATGTATGACACCTCCGATCTAGAGTCGCTGTCGGACTGTGGGGATGACGGAGAAATAGACGAGCTGTTTCACCGGAAGGGCTGGGACAGACGCCCGCTACCCGTGCAGAGTAAGCCACAGGACTCCCCCATGTCCATAGATGACAGTACGCTTCGGGTGCAAGCCCCGGAGTTATTGAGGAAGCCTAGTCCTCCAAATAGCCTTCCACATTCAACCACATCACCCGCTCTGATAGTGGGGATGCAGCGTGCTTCATTGCGGGCACCAAGAGCAAAGCCGCCTGAGATGGTGAAGGTACCTCGGCACCCGGAGGCCATCGTACAGCCAGGAGAAGGTGAGCGAGATGTGATGCCGCCTCTAGCTCGATTGCAGAGACTTTTCTCCCAGAGAGTCACCCGTGAATATGGGTGGGAGTGCCCCTGCTTGCCTCGGGACTTGTTGTGTGAAGTCGAGGTCTTGCGACCGCGGTGGTGTGACGAGTTTGTGTGGGAGAGGACTCGGGGTGCCCCATGCCCGGCGATGCCTGTCATGTTCGCCGCCGGTGTCTGAGGGGTTTGGAGACTGTGGAGCTGATTGGAGACTGGGACGCCGTGTCCATGCTGATGGGGGTGCTCATCTGCAGGGGAGAAGGAGAGGACGTCGAGTGTTCGGTGGAAGTGTTTGACGGACACCTGGGGCCCTTGTTTTTGCCAGATCCAGGATTTTACTTGTGGGAGAGGTGAACTCCTGTTTTGTTGCTGTTGAGACTTTCTGGAGGAGACGTTCCCAGGCGCCTGGAACTGTGCCCTGCTTTTGTTTTGGTTTGGGCTTTTCTTTCGCTCACTGGAGACTTGGGAGCTGTTGTTTTTTTTTTGTTCTCCCTTTTCTTCGTGTGCCGGGGGGCGGAGACATTCGGGGATGGAGTTGGAGTGGGAAAACAGGAAGAATAAAGACTTCGGCAAGTGTTGTGACCGCGGCGCTGTCACCAGGTGGCGGTGTTGTGCAACGATTGTTGAAAATGTTACACATACATCACTTTACTTATTGGAGTGAATGGGTTTCTCGGCTGACAGACCCATTCATGCCAAATGACACAGATTGTTAGGATGTTGTTTCTTTTGTTTCCCTTCTGCAGGAGATTCATCGATCAAGACTGCTGAGAGTGGGGTGGTTTTTGATTAGGAATGGGAGGGATTGTAAATGTGTACAGATCAGAAGTTTTATATGAGAGTTTATCGTTTTTGTGGTGGATATTTTGATTCTAATTCTTTTTCATATCCTGTACTCTAAATAAACCACCATGCCCCCCAACGGACACATGTATATATGTATTTATGAAA
This sequence comes from Rana muscosa, assembly GCA_029206835.1. Lineage (NCBI taxonomy): Eukaryota > Metazoa > Chordata > Amphibia > Anura > Ranidae > Rana > Rana muscosa. The sequence goes on from CM055121.1 coordinate 679,943,063, forward strand.
CACTACCCTTGTAGGAGCTGTTGGTTTAATAGCGTCCAATCATTGGGAACAGGACGCTGCATGTGTATGTATGTATGTATGTGTATATGTGTATATATATTGTGACAGCAGGAAGGTAAAGTCACCTGGTTGCATCCAGGGGGGTAGATATATTTCTCCCAGATTCAGGCTTTATGCCGACTTATACAACTAGGGAGTTGATGAAGCCCAGCTGAGGCTAGTGGGCACATGGATGACTCATACCTCTAGGGAGAGGGCTGGGCGTCGTGCAGGCAGGGAGTTGATGAGACCAGCTGAAGCTTGTCAGCTCGTTTAAGGCCTCTATAAAAACTCCCAGATTCATTAGGTGTTTGCTCATGCCTGGACCCAGACCTGTGTGGACTGTCTAGGGAGAGTGAACCCCTGTGCGGTGAGAAAAAGCCTGTGTGGCTATTTGTTTGGACATTTACTAAACCAGGGACTTAGGGACTAGGACAGCACCAGGCTGATCCCAGTTGTTAGTTTAGGAAACCTGCATGTTTAGTCAGAGGTCAAACTGACCAGGATTTATTTTGTTTATGTTTCTTTTTGGCTTTGCTGTGTTTTTGTCACTGTACATAGAGAAATAAACCGCACCTTTTGATTTTGAAAACCACAACCTCCGTCTGCTGGCCCTGTTTTTGTGTGGGGAGCCCAACCAGGGGGTCACACACACCCGCTACCGAGTTAACCCCCTCACAGTTGGTGGAGAACCAGTGGCAGTTTTTTTTAAGCCAGCATGGAGGAGATACTGAAACAGCTGGCTCTAGCAAATGCCAATCAACAGCAGACAAATGCAGGTTTGCAAAGGAGCCTTGCAGCCCAGCAGCAAGCTCATCAACAAGCCCAGCAGCAATCTGAGGCCCGCTTCATAGACCTGTTACAGAAGCAAGAGCAGAGACTACAACAAATGGAAGCAGTAATGCAGCAACGTCCGCAGACCAGTGAGGAAAGCCGTCCCACTAATACCGCGTCCTTTGGGGTGAGTCGTTTATTGACAAAAATGACTGGAGAGGATGATCCAGAGGTATTTTTGACCACATTTGAAAGGACTGCTGAAAGAGAAAAGTGGCCTGAGGAGCAGTGGGCTGGACTGGTGGCTCCTCTGTTAACTGGTGAATCGCAGAAGGCTTACTATGACCTAGAGCCTGACCAAGCAAAAGACTATGTGATGCTAAAAGCTGAAATATTGGCAAGGCTGGGTGTCACCCTGGCTGTCCGGGCTCAGCGTGTGCATAACTGGACTTTCCAGCTTGGAAAACCCCCCAGGTCTCAAATGTATGATCTCATTCACCTGAGCAGGAAGTGGCTACAGCCAGAGACTTTGTCCGCACCAGAGATTGTGGAACGTGTTGTAATGGATCGGTTTTTGAGAGCTCTTCCTACTGCCATCCAAAAGTGGGTAAGCCATGGAGACCCAGAGACAGCCGGTGGTCTTGTGGATCGTGTAGAGAAATACTTGGCTACAGAGAACCTGACGGCCTCTTCCAGAGACTCTCGGACTTTCCACCCTAAGACCAGACCATCCCCAGGGGCGGATAAGAGGATTCCAAGGGGTGAGGGTGGAGAGAGTGAGAGGGTGGGAGCTCTACCCAAAGTTTGGCGAGAACAGCCTGGGAAGTCAGGGGCTCAAGAGGCAGCCAAATGGATTGTTTGCTACCGCTGCCGGCAAGCAGGACATATTGCAGCAAATTGCCCGGTTGTGGAGGAACCCATGCAATGTGACTTTCTGATGGACAGACGTCAGTCGCTGTGTGCGACAGTCGCATGCACTGCCATTCGGGGAACTGAGAAACATTTATGCAAAATGTGTATTAATGTTAGAAATGTTGTGGTATTACTGGATTCAGGTAGTCTTGTGACCCTGATAAAGGCTGAATTAGTTAAAACAGAGGTCTCTGGGAATAGCAAGGTAGCTGTTATTTGTGTGCATGGGGACACCCGAGAGTATCCAGTGACTACAGTGTGTTTCGAGACCCCCAAAGGTACCCTCTCTCATCCAGTGGGGTTAGTATCTCAATTACCGCATGATGCCATTGTGGGAAGGGATTTTCCGAAGTTCTGGGAACTGTGGGATGATCCTGAGCCCCCCACTGGTGCCCCTATGTACCAGGAATGTGATAGCCAGAACTCCTCTGAGAGTGGTGAGGACTCTCCAGAATTTCCCTTGTCAGTATTGGCAGGGGAGACTCAAGAAACTGGAGAGGAGCCCACCTCCTCAGACGAAAACCTACCGTCTGTGGAGTTTTCTGATCTGGAGGTTCACAGGGAAAATTTTGCCACAGAACAGTTAAAAGACCCCGCCCTAATAAAGGCACGGGAAAACGTAGTGGAAATAGATGGCGAGTTAGTGAACCCAGATAATACCTGCACTTACCCATACTTCAGCGTAGAGAAGGACCTACTGTATCGGGTGGCAAAAAGGGCAGAAGAAACCGTTGAGCAGCTTGTGGTGCCCAAACCTTACAGGAAGTTGGTGTTGGAGTTGGCCCATGGGCACATTCTTGGAGGTCATCTGGGGACAGAGAAAACCCGAGAGAGGGTATTACAGAGATTCTATTGGCCTGGGGTGATGAAGGACATAGAAAATTATTGTTCCTCCTGCCCTGTGTGTCAGAGGTCGGCCCCGATGCCACATTTCCGTAGCCTGCTGGTCCCTCTACCCATCATTGAGGTCCCGTTTGAGAGAATCGCAATGGATTTGGTAGGTCCTATAATCAAGTCCGCTAGGGGGCACCAGTACATATTGGTTATAATGGACTATGCCACCCGTTATCCAGAAGCGATCCCTCTCAGAAATACCTCGGCCAAAACCATAGCCAAAGAGCTATCTCTTGTTTTTAGCCGGGTGGGTATTTGTAAAGAACTGCTTACGGACCAAGGTACACCCTTTATGTCCCGGGTTATGAAAGAGCTGTGTAAATTGCTCAAAGTGACGCAATTGCGTACATCTGTGTATCACCCCCAAACCGATGGGCTGGTTGAAAGATTCAACAAAACCCTAAAACAAATGTTGAAGAAAGTGGTGGATAGAGATGGAAAGGATTGGGACTGTCTACTTCCTTATTTGATGTTTGCTATTAGGGAGGTGCCCCAATCCTCTACGGGATTCTCCCCCTTTGAGTTAATGTATGGGAGACACCCAAGAGGGCTGTTGGACATTGCCAAGGAAACTTGGGAAAGTGAGAGTTCTCCCCACAGGAGTGTGATTGAGCATGTCGCCCTGATGCAAGATCGAATTGCACAGGTAATGCCCATCGTGAAGGAACATTTGGCCCAAGCGCAGTTGGCACAGCAGAGAGTGTACAACCGTGGAGCAAAGACCCGTACCTTTTCCCCGGGGGATAGGATATTGGTACTTGTCCCTACGGTTGAAAGTAAATTCCTTGCCAAATGGCAAGGCCCCTACGAGATAATGGAAAAAGTGAGCGAAGTGAATTACAAGGTCAGACAACCAGGAAGGCGAAAGCCCGAACAGATATATCACGTTAATCTGTTGAAAGCCTGGAGGGATAGAGAGTCCCTATTCGCAGAAACTTGGTCACCAGCTCAAACTGGTTGCGTGATTCCGGAGGTTGGAATAGCAGCCACCTTGTCACAACCCCAACAACAGGAGGTTAAGGAGTTTGTGCTTCGCAACAAGGAGGTGTTCTCTGAGCTGCCGGGACAAACATCTGGGGTAGAGCATGATATTATTACCCCGCCCGGTGAAAGGGTGAAGTTAAAACCCTATCGGATCCCAGAGGCCCGACGGGAGGCAATACGGGAGGAAGTACAGAAAATGCTGAACTTAGGGGTGATAGAGGAGTCCCAAAGTGATTGGTCTAGTCCCATTGTGTTGGTGCCTAAACCGGATGGGAGCTGGCGATTTTGTAACAATTTTCGTCAGTTGAACAAAGTTACAAAATTTGACACCTACCCCATGCCACGTATAGATGAGTTGATCGACCGGCTGGGAACAGCCCGATACATGACGACTCTTGACCTCACAAAAGGGTATTGGCAAATTCCCCTGGCCAAGTCGGCCAAAGAGAAAACCGCATTTGTAACCCCAGACGGGGCGTTCCAATATAAGAGAATGCCGTTCGGGTTACAGAATGCGCCGGCCACATTCCAGCGGAAAATGGACCAGATACTGAGGCCCCATCGGAAGTATGCTGCGGCTTACCTGGATGACGTAATTGTCCATAGCACAGATTGGGCCTCACATCTGCCAAAAGTGCAAGCAGTCCTAGACTCTATCCGGGAAGCGGGGTTTACGGCTAACCCCAAGAAGTGTACCATTGGGCAGGAGGAGGCCAAATATCTTGGGTACACCATTGGCAGGGGAGTGATAAAACCCCAACTCAACAAAGTCGAGGCCATCCAGAGTTGGCCACGTCCCAACAGCAAGAAGCAGGTACGGGCCTTTCTGGGAATCGCGGGTTATTATCGGCGCTTCATTCCCCACTTTGCTTCTAAGGCTGTGTCCCTAACCAACCTGACGAAAGGGAAAGGGTCGGTCATGATTAAATGGACCCCCGAGGCTGAGGCAGCATTCCAATTCTTGAAACAAGCCTTATGTAGCCAGCCAGTGTTGTACTCACCCGACTTCTCTAAAGACTTTGTCGTACAAAGTGATGCGTCAGATGTGGGGTTAGGAGCAGTATTGTCCCAGGTCTGGAACGGGGAAGAGCACCCAGTCATTTACCTCAGCAGGAAGTTGAAGTCCCATGAGGTAAATTACGCCACGGTTGAAAAGGAGTGTTTAGCGGTGAAGTGGGCTCTAGATTCCCTTCGGTACTATCTGCTAGGTAGGCACTTTGACATGGTTACGGATCACGCTCCGTTAAAGTGGATGGCTCAAAACAAGGAGACAAATAGAAGAGTGAATAGGTGGTTCCTGGCCCTACAGGAATTCAACTTCACAGTAAAGCATCGCCCTGGCGTTCAAATGGGGAATGTGGATGCTTTGTCTCGAGTACATGAATGCCTGATTGCTGGTGTTCCAACCCCAAGGTTAAAACAAGAGGGGGGGGTATGTGACAGCAGGAAGGTAAAGTCACCTGGTTGCATCCAGGGGGGTAGATATATTTCTCCCAGATTCAGGCTTTATGCCGACTTATACAACTAGGGAGTTGATGAAGCCCAGCTGAGGCTAGTGGGCTCATGGATGACTCATACCTCTAGGGAGAGGGCTGGGCGTCGTGCAGGCAGGGAGTTGATGAGACCAGCTGAAGCTTGTCAGCTCGTTTAAGGCCTCTATAAAAACTCCCAGATTCATTAGGTGTTTGCTCATGCCTGGACCCAGACCTGTGTGGACTGTCTAGGGAGAGTGAACCCCTGTGCGGTGAGAAAAAGCCTGTGTGGCTATTTGTTTGGACATTTACTAAACCAGGGACTTAGGGACTAGGACAGCACCAGGCTGATCCCAGTTGTTAGTTTAGGAAACCTGCATGTTTAGTCAGAGGTCAAACTGACCAGGATTTATTTTGTTTATGTTTCTTTTTGGCTTTGCTGTGTTTTTGTCACTGTACATAGAGAAATAAACCGCACCTTTTGATTTTGAAAACCACAACCTCCGTCTGCTGGCCCTGTTTTTGTGTGGGGAGCCCAACCAGGGGGTCACACACACCCGCTACCGAGTTAACCCCCTCACAATATATATATGTGTATGTATGTGTGTATATATATATGTATATATATATATGTATGTGTGTGTATATATATATATATGTATATATATATATATATATATATATATATATATATATATATGTAAGGGGACGGGTAAAATCTGTTTATGAGTTTACTGAAAGATGTTTTCTTTGAGAGAGAGCTCCCCCCCATACTGTAAACAAAGGACGTATCATCTCCTGTTGGTTGGGAGGTTTCAGGTGAAACTTAAGTGTCCTTTGTCTTGGGGGTGCCGGTCACCGCAGGGGGCCCTTAGCAAGCTAATGTGGGAACTGGTTAGACTAAGCTGATAAAGCAAACAGTATTTCAGCTTTAGAGGGGGCAGGCTAGGTAAAGAGACCTGAGATTTCAACCAATCAGGTGGTCAGATTTGAACCAATGAGACCACCGGATTTTGGATTATAAATTAGTCAGCCAGAGCCATAATAAGCCTTTGCGAATGAAGATCTGACGCAGACGACATGGTCACGTAATTTGCTCTCTCTCTCTCTCTCTCTCTCTCTCTCTCTCCCTCTCTCCCTCTGCCTCTCCCTCTGTCTCTCTCTCTCTGTCTCTCTCTCTCTCTCTCCCTCTCTCTCTCTCTCCCATGTTTAAGATTAATATTACTTCACGTTTGCTCTCTTAATCATATTATCATGTAACATTGGTATCATGTTTGTCATAGCAATATTCCTATTGGTATTATCATGTAACATTGGTCATAGGTGATATAATTTTAGGTTAGAGCAATGTTCCTATTATGTATCATGTAACATTGGTATCATCTTGCTATGAGGTGGTATCATTTCTGTAAAAATAAATGTAATTGTTTTCTCTTTTTGCACCGTTATCGTTTGATTTCATTTTTTATAGACAAAAGGTTTAATCACTGATAGTAAGCATTTAAGCGAGGTTAGGAATATCTCCGTAACAGATGGTGCCCCGTGTCTAGGCGAATATTTTGATGAGACTGATTTTTGAATAATGTATGTATATAGAATGAAATTGCAACAGGGTATCGGTATGAATGATAAGGGCTCTGTTTGGAATCAATTTCAGTTGACCCTTTGATTAAGATTAGGCCAATCTTTGGGATTGAAACAAACCTGTGCGTATAGGGCTGCGTTTCCACTGGCGCAACTCCACTGTCATGTGACGTTGAAATGCAGCTTTAGTGCGACTGTGGTGTGGTGTTGAATGCGATTTTGATAGAGTCACTGCAGCTTTGAGTCACATAGATTGGAATGGGTGCTATTGAAATCAATGGTAAGCGATTTGTAATGCGACTTTGTGTCCAAGGTCGCATGGCGAATTGCATCAGTGGAAACGGAGACTAAATCACACTGAATTATCTGGATGTATGCGAATCTATCTTTCTGTGTAAACTACTAACCGGGGGATTGTAAGCTTTTGGGGCAGATTTTGATGTTTGGTGCGAATGGAGTAGTGCGTTTTTTTTCGGTGTTGCAATCTGATGGAGACTATTTTTTGTTTTCCTGTGTGTGTGTGGGAACCCATGTGGTATGTGCCAAGCTGGTTTTGGCGGGAAAAAATTGGGCATCATCCACCATTTTGTCATGTCCATGAGATGTGCGGTGGTCATCCACCATTTTGTGGTGGCTTGGCTTGTCGGCCATCTTGAGAGGTGTTTAGAGTTTGAGATGGGAAGTTCCAGGTTAGCAAACAAAACTGCCTCCTGCACTACAAGCAATCAGAGGGTCTAATCAAGCTTAACGCTTGGGAAGCCCTGTGATACAGTCATAATTTTTTTTTTTTTGGAACACCTTGGAGAAGTCCACGGGGAGATTAAACTATTTATTTAGTTGGGAAGTATTTCCAGGCTTACTTTTTGAAGGACTATAGTCAGAGCAGTGGTTGTTCTGGCAGAGTAGTGAAAAAAGGTTCGCAACGGCGACAGGGGCGGTACCTGTCGACCCAATCATTGGTCAGAGAGTAGCTAACTCTGGGAAACAGTTCAAGGTCTTTCGTCCGTAAAGGATGGGTAAAATCGCTTCAAAGAGGGAGTCTAACCGTGGGGAACCTTACCACTTGACCCCGAAGGAAGAAAGGATTGATACAGGGGCCTTGAGTTGGGAAATATGCAATGTTGGGAATGGTGGACTGGGAAATTGTATTTTGAAAAAAAAAAAAAGAATGGTACGGTCAAGCCAAATGCTTGGGAAAGAGATGCTTATTGCGCATGGATGGTAGAATAATGATGAACAGGGGGACAAGGAGGAACCTGACCAAACAGATGTTATGGGTTTAAGAAGTACAGGTTATGATAGAAAAGATTCTGATTTGTGTGATGTCTAGAGGTCATCTTTGACCAAGTGTGTGAATATGTGTGTGTGGAGACTATGCGAGAGGTGTAGTGCGGATCTGTGACATTATGTTCTCAGCTGCTGACAGCCCGAAATGACCCCCCTTTCTTTCCAACCAGATCTGTGAGAATGTAAAACGAATTGTATTGACATGCAAATGACCTGAGCCAGGCTGTAATAGTTTTTGTGAAAGTGCTTTTACTAAAATGTGTTTGTGTTACAGAAGACGATTCAGCAAGGGATTTTGTGGTGAAGTATTATGATTGGTTGATAAAAGGTACCGTTAAAAAAGTTTAGGACATTTTGTTCCAGTTTTGTGAAGTTTTGTACTGTAATACAGTTTTGGGTGGAGACAAGCAAACAGGGGGCATCACCATTATTGTAACATCTAGATGCAGGTAGAAAGAAGCCATAATATTGTTTTGAATAGTGGAGGATTTCATGGTGCTTTGCAGCTCGTCTGACAAACACGTTTATCGCGAGACAGGTCAGGCCGTGTAAAATAATCGGAATTCCTGTGATTAACATAAACGTGAGGAGTAGTACGCTAACAGCCCCGGTCAGGCCGTGTAAAATAACCAGGATTCCGGGGGTCGATTATGGTAATAAAGTCGTAAACCATAATCGCTCCGAAAATAAAGCGCAAGGGTGTCCTGGACGCGGGACACTTCATAAGCGATTCGAATCGTCATGGGTAATGTGCCGTCCATGCTTGGGGAAAAAAAAAAAAATTAGGCTCCCCACCAGTCAGACAGCTGCACCGCACATGAGATCTGGGTTTGGGGCTCCGGACATGAGACCCCTTAAAGGATGACATATCTGGTCAGAGGGTACAGTAAGGTGTACTCCTTTGGAAGGTACTTTTGCTGGAGGACCAAAACCTCAGAATAAAGGTACCTTGGATGTAGTTGAGCTGTGGCTTCAGAAATCTGTAATGATGAGTGTTGATGGAGGTGTAGTACACGCTTTCGTGATTCTCAGAGGCGGAACGGTGGTTTGTATCTGAATGTTTGTATGTAGTAACGTGAATATATTCGAACTTACCGCGGCGATCCTCCGATGCGTCGCGGCTGTTGTATGTTTGTAGGAACGGGAAAAGTAAGGGTTACAGAGGGTTTTGTTTGAATCGGTTTTGAAAGAATGTCATTGACAATTTACCAATGTACAGGAATGTCATTATTATTTTACCATTCTTTGCAGGTCAAATATGAAGAATAGAGTAATGATTTTGCTTATAAGTATTTTTCAGGTCCAAGGAGTTTGTACACAGAGAACAGGTGTATGTAGACAGCTGTACATATGGATAAATATGAGTCCTAAGGGAGGTAAAAGTATCATAGGCTATTTCATTGTTTCTTTTTTCCTGCACCACACATTTCTTCCGTCAGTCTGTAATGAGGAAGAAAATGGGAGGAGAATGATAAATGTAAGAGTGACAGTTTTTTTTCCAGCACAGTACAAGTTGCTAATTTTTTTCTCACCATGGTGAATACATTTTTTTTGGGGAAACAAAAACCACGTGGTCATTAATGTGTATTATGTAATACATATTAATTAAAAGTTGAGCTCAACAATTTTTGGGTATTTTAAAAAAAATGCACGGGTTATGTAATGTAAAGGAATGTAATGTATATTTGTGTTTCATATGCTAATGTCTTGTTACTGGAATTGTTTTTGTAAATTGCGAAAAATGGAATGTTTATCACTAACTGTTATTGGAATTTTATCCCTCAGAGTCGATAATTGGGTTTTCTGGCTTTCAGAACAAGAGGAAATCGTAGTCTCCAGAGAACAACGTGATAAAAAAGTGTTTTTTCCTGGTTGGTCGGGTTTCACATGTAAAATGTTTTAGTTTGTCGCCACCATTATCTAGTTGGAATGTCTAGTGGTCAGTCCATTCGGTTGTGTTTTGGACCACCCAGTGTGTGTTGTATGTTCTGATCTACTGAGTAGCAGAACCAATTAACTGAAGTCTGCATAAAAGTTGAGTAAGACTGCTGGGGATAATTGGCACTCTAACACATATGTGAGGCTAAGGAGCATTATAAATCTCTGCCAGGGGTGCTGCACTTCGTGGTAAAAGGGTAATGGTCTGATGTTACTTTGGGCAAACTTGTGTTCAGGAATAGGACTGCGTACACCCCCCCCTCGCTGTCATTGTAATTAGGTACACGCCCAACCATACCTGGCTGTACGAGTTTGGCTCATTGCCTGAAGCTAAGGTATGCTAATGTCCCTAGCTATCTGTGTGTCCCCAAATGTAGTTCAAACCTGTTTTCCTACCGTGTCACCAAGCAATCCCATCTCTCTGAAATAGGGGAAACCAACACTTCTCAAAGTTTCCTGCTGGGACTGTTTATGTGGCTATTTGTTACCAATTGCCTAATAAATATCTGTGTGTTTCAAGGCACACCGGTCGGCTCGGGTACCTCCTACTGTTCAGTGGTCTCAGTGCTGCAAGGGATTTGTCTTAGTCTGCTGGTCAGGTGTGTCTGGTAGCAGCAGTTTCTCAAGCTGGATACACATTATGCAATTTTGTTTTCCCATTTATTTTTAGATTTACCTGCAGATGTGTGGTACGAGGGCCTGCCTGCTTGCATACAAGTTGAGAGGGTATAGGTCTGGCCTCATATTGTATAGTTTTGGTTGAGTCTAAAAAAAAATAAAAAAAAATTGTGCAGGAAGGTTATATGGGGTGTTACCAGCGCTTGGCTGTTCCAAGAGCCCTCACGTCCGAGGTATTATCAGATAGAGGTGTGGGCATGCCGTATTCTCCTCAGTTTACACCCATAGGTGTCCTTCCTGTCCTAGAGTCCTTGTGTACCTTAACTAGTTGTCTGTGTCTTGCAGGCCAAGAAGACCAGTGCCCCAGTGTGGCGCTAGGCTCCTGTCATTCATGTGAGTCCTGTCTGAAAAGTGTAGGCAGCTTGTGTTGTAGGGGTGAAGTATAACACTGTCTGAATACCGAATTGAAAGAGGAGGGAGAAGGTGTGCAGTCTATATGAGGGATTGGGTGTACCTGGTGGCAGGTGGTTTTCAATCCGGGTATCCAGACCATATCCCATGACTTAGGAAAAAGAGAGGCTTGATGGCGACTGTCTTTGGAGCGGGAGGCGGGTCACTGGGTACCATAAACACTATGGAGTTGGAGATAATCAGGAACACATTGGGAGGTCCTGGGCTACATATCAGGGAAAGGGTAGGACATTCAACTTGCACTGGCCAGAATTAAAAACCTTGGAGAGTTGACTGACTCTTACTCAGTGTGACAAGTTCCACCTTATAAAGACAGGCAGGTGGGGTAGTATCTGAATTGACGATGAGTCCTATGGAGTGGTGGAGGACTCAGTTCAGGGTTGTCAAAATGTAACTAGTACTAGTCTCATCCCTAATGGCAGGGACGGAACATTGTGCCTATATTACGGTCAATTTGGGTACTATCCTATCACTCTACTGGGTTACACACTGGAGTCCATCTGGTTCTGAGGGGTTTGAGTCCGGACAGGGATGGAAAGGGGGAAATGTTTTTTTTTTTTTTGGGGGACAGGTGGGACACTGAATATGGTGCAGGTATCTACAGTATTCCATCACCACATGGCGCTCCAGCATCTTATAATGGTTGATGAAAACCTATTATCCTATATGTACTGAATACACACTGAATCAAGCGCGGTCATGGTACCAGTGGCTTGCTCCCAGAGATGTGCGGACACAGAGTACAGGACGCTTATCTCAGAGGAATAACCAGGAGAGGAGGGATGTGTTCAGCACTATATGGGGGGGAAAGAGAACCACAGTGTAAAGTGGCTCAAGATTTCATCAACCATGGTGAGAGGTTGGTAGAGAGTGTGAGATGGTACAGGGCAGATATAGGTCATTGGCTCTGGTGTGCACACATGGGCAGGTGGAGTTGTCAACCAGCATCAAGCTGATTGTACAAATCTCTCTATGAGGGGCAGTGGCCTGATGAGTTAGCATCACCACTCAGTGAGACTGTGCCAAAACACGTCGCCTACACTAATCCAAAGTGGTAGTCGAATGCCTGGATGGGCTGTACTGGTTTGGATTGTGAAAGGTGTTACAGAAATGCAGACTCGGTCTGTAGAGTTGAGGGCACCAGTGGCTTACTGACTGGGGATTCTATCTTGTTGCATTTGTGGCTAAGGAACCCACCTGTGATCAGAGGGTATGGAAGCTGGGGGCAGGTTGATATTTCTCTCTGTCAGAGGTGTGAACACAATGTCCCTTGCACGGCCAATACACAGTGGTGAATGTATTTCACGCTGTGTTCTGGATGGGGAGATCATTGCTGGGAAGGAAGCACCTGGGTATTATTTGGGATATAGGCGAGTTTGGTTATTTGACCTAGAGGATACTGATGTGGCGTTAGGTTCAAGAAACACCCTTGTTCCATGCCTAACAGTAGGTAGGGGTGCATGATATACCCTGGGCATGGTCACTGGGATAGAATTTTGTGGGTTTTTTGTCATTGCTTCGATGGTGTAGGTGTTAGACTCAATACCGGATGCTGGGGTACTGATGCTGACATCACATGGCTAATGATACACTGTTTTCAGCATCAGGTTGAATTGTACTCAGCAGGGTACACTACCTCGGGGAGTCTATTGTACCTACACTCTTGTCCTTGGGAGGGATATAGAAGGAACCCCGGGTTTCACCCCTATAGCCCCGAAAGAAAGTTTTTTTGTAAAACCTGACATCCCCTTACACTTAGTGAAACTTCCGTTGGGATTCGGGGAGGAGTTAAAAGATGGGTAGTTAAACTTTGGGCAACAGGATTTAATTGGTGCCAACAGTTCGGGCAAGGCGTGAATAAAAAGGCCCTTCTCTAGGGGTTGATAATCTAAGAGGAGGGGGTGGAACAAAAATAATAGCCGCTGGGAATTATCTGATATGGAGCGGGCTGGGGTAACATTTTAGGTGGAGGCGGGGTAGGCTTCCTGGAATAAAAGAGTATTTAGGTGTGGAAAGGGGAGCGCCTGGCTGGGCGTATGGTTTTAAAGGTGGGGAGGTCCAGAGGGTCTGGAGCAGTCCTGAGGTGGAGCATGGGAGGAGATAACAAGGGAGATGGAGAGCAGGATGTTCTGGGGAAAAAAAAAACTTTAGTAAACTCCACCCTGTTGCGGTCCCAATGCGGGTCACTATTAAGAGACCGATTTAGAGTAGCTTGCGCATTTAAGAGAGGACCCTAGAACTATATTTTTCTTGTTTATGTTCTAGGGATAAGCCTGTTCAATCTGTAATATTAAAGAACAGTCGGGGTGACTAAATTCTAAAAAAGTTTTTTTGGCAACCATTGGTTTAGCCTCTCCTTTTTAAAATATTTTTATTTTTTTGTTTTTCTACCCGACTTGTAAATTGTTAGTGACAGTGATCCTGTTCACCTGTTGATCACTAATAGGATAGAAGAGTTATCTATTTTTATTTTTTTCCTCCTTTATTTTATTTTTATTTTATTTTTATTTTTTTTATTTTTTTCTGCCAAGCTGCTGCTGCAACAGCCACAATATATTATTTTTCGAGGCACTGTTTCAGGACAGTTATATATTGTTTGTTTGTTTTTATGAATGCAGAGTCAGTGCTCTTTGACATAAAGGGAAATGGGTGACAAACGGTCTGGGTCGAAGCAGCATTGAACCTGTATGTTTTGTTGCTTATTGTATTTATTTTTTTCTCTTTCTTTTCTCTTTCCTACTTTCTTTGGTTCATATTCTGCTTTATCTTGGAAAATAAATGTATTCATCTTCTGGAACTTTTGTTTGAATATCAGAGATGAGTTGTGAATTGTAAGGGTTTACCGGCTCTGCCTGACTCCATTTTTAAGAGTCCAGTGGGTTCCATAGAATGGGTTCCTGAAACATACAAATACCATATTTCACAAAGTATCCCTGGACATCCAGGTCCTATGTCTTAATGTAATTTTACCTCCCCTAATCTGCCCACTGCTTTAACCTGGGCCCCGTGAGCAGGTGTGGTGAACCCAGGGACCGAACAATAGCAGGCAGTGTTGACTATCCCTACCATCAAGGGCAATGGATGATACTGGCCGTGGCTCGGTCTCGGTACCCTGTGGGGATCCCACCTTACTCGTCCACATTGCACCCCTCATAAGATATTCAGTCTTAGTGGCCACGCCACTACTCTTGTCTGACATTCCGCCAATAACTCCTGTCTGACATTCTCCTTTTTGTTCTTGTTTTTTTGTATTCATGCACGACTGTCCGGAGGCCCGCCCAACCACCACCTGAAGAAGCAACGCATCTCTTAAGAAAAACGTGCCACGAATAAGACTCTTCTGAAACTTTCCTTCACCATGCTGAAAAGTGCTGTCTCGCGGTCCGATCCAATCGTGACAATCATAACACCATATTTCCAAGCTACAGGACTAAATATGAAAGGATCCCGCCATTAATGTTTGAATTTCGCTCTTCCAATGCAGAGGGGCGATGAAGCATTGCAGTACAGACTCTCATGGGTCGGATGTGAAGTCTCAAAGGCACCAGGACTGTCTCAAGTCTACCTTGATGGGTTACGGCGGGTTCAAGAAAGGAAAAGGCCGCAGTGGTGGTGGGGAAAGGGTCGGGGGGCTTCTGGGCCGTTGTCGGTGGATACAAGATCATTGAAGGAGGTCATAAGTTCAATAATGAACTTGAGGGGGTACTGTGGTGGATATTTTGATTCTAATTCTTTTTCATATCCTGTACTCTAAATAAACCACCATGCCCCCCAACGGACACATGTATATATGTATTTATGAAACACTACCCTTGTAGGAGCTGTTGGTTTAATAGCGTCCAATCATTGGGAACAGGACGCTGCATGTGTATGTATGTATGTATGTGTATATGTGTATATATATATATATATGTGTGTATGTATGTGTATATATATATGTATATATATATATGTATGTGTGTGTATATATATATATGTATATATATATATATATATATATATATATATATGTAAGGGGACGGGTAAAATCTGTTTATGAGTTTACTGAAAGATGTTTTCTTTGAGAGAGAGCTCCCCCCATACTGTAAACAAAGGACGTATCATCTCCTGTTGGTTGGGAGGTTTCAGGTGAAACTTAAGTGTCCTTTGTCTTGGGGGGGCCGGTCACCGCAGGGGGCCCTTAGCAAGCTAATGTGGGAACTGGTTAGACTAAGCTGATAAAGCAACCAGTATTTCAGCTTTAGAGGGGGCAGGCTAGGTAAAGAGACCTGAGATTTCAACCAATCAGGTGGTCAGACTTGAACCAATGAGACCACCGGATTTTGGATTATAAATTAGTCAGCCAGAGCAATAATAAGCCTTTGCGAATGAAGATCTGACGCAGACGACATGGTCACGTAATTTGCTCTCTCTCTCTCTCTCTCTCTCTCTCTCTCCCTCTCTCCCTCTGCCTCTCCCTCTGTCTCTCTCTCTCTGTCTCTCTCTCTCTCTCTCTCTCCCTCTCTCTCTCTCCCATGTTTAAGATTAATATTACTTCACGTTTGCTCTCTTAATCATATTATCATGTAACATTGGTATCATGTTTGTCATAGCAATATTCCTGTTGGTATTATCATGTAACATTGGTCATAGGTGATATAATTTTAGGTTAGAGCAATGTTCCTATTATGTATCGTGTAACATTGGTATCATCTTGCTATGAGGTGGTATCATTTCTGTAAAAATAAATGTAATTGTTTTCTCTTTTTGCACCGTTATCGTTTGATTTCATTTTTTATAGACAAAAGGTTTAATCACTGATAGTAAGCATTTAAGCGAGGTTAGGAATATCTCCGTAACATTTTATATTTCCCTTTTTCCGTTGAACAGGTCTTGGCATGTACAGTATCCAAAAATTTGAGGGATAGCCTCTGGGGCCCACTTCATGTCACCACTCCTTGGGAGACATGGGTGTGCACCTGACGCTGGGGACCAGCGTCAAATCACAGGGGGAGTGTGTAGCGGGGTCCTCAATTTAGTGGGATACACCTGGGGGTAGTGTGACCCAAGTGTGTGATTATGTTAGGGTTCAGACCCCTTTTTGTTATTCGTGGAGGATTGGGTGGTGCGATATTCTCCTTGGCCAGTGGGTGTCAGTGTACCTGCTGGCTCAGGGTAGAACCACTACCACAGTACTACCCTTTTTGTCCCTTTGCGGAGATGGTACGGCTGGGGCGGGGAACCCGCCGTGGTGTCGATGTGAGGAGATAAAAGGGGGAGACGCCCTCGCCACGAGGTTCTTTTTCTTCGGGGATGATCCCTTCACGCACCCAGGCACCTTAGGCCTGGGTGCGGGCGGTTCAAGGTTCCGGCCTAGGCGCCCTAGGCCTGGCCGGAATGAAGATGGAGTCCATCCCAGGCACCTTCAGCCTGGGGTGAGGTACTATTGAGGAGGCCTGGGACCCGGTGACTCCGACTGGGTCCTGCGAGGGTGAAGTTGCTCCAGGGCGCCCCTTGCGAGGGGACCCGCATCTGAGGTGAGGAGGCTGGGGAGGTCACCCGTCCGAAAACCCGGTGCAGTGTCAACCCGGTGACGGATGGGCCTTCGGTAACTCCCTTGGAGGACATCTTCCCCTGATAGGGGCTATAGCACAGCGGAGGAGCTCTAATCAAGACTCCTGCAACCCCTGGTCATAGCACAGGGAGTGTAGGGACTAGGAACCTGTACAGTGCCTCGACCTGCTTCCCCATCGTACCATGCCGTTGCATTTGACTGTATGTGGAGATACGCAATAAACCTGAGTTTGGACTTCGATGGGTGTATGGACTCTGTTAATGGGAGCAAACAGAGATTCTGGCACGGAAGGACTGACCCTCATAACCGGCACACATTTGGCCCAAGGAAAAGATAGGTACTGGCCTTCACCTCACCCACAGCCGTGGGGAGGACATGGGCCGTAGCGCACCTCACTCTGTCGCGTGACATACCCCTAGCTAAAGAGGACGGGGTGAGGGGGTTGCTACACGTGGGGGCTCGTCCGGGATAAAATGTGTGTTGACCCTGAGGTTTGGAATGGCTGTGTTTGAACTTTGCTGCCCGGAGGAGATCCGAGCAGGTCGGCCATGTGATTGGCCAAAGTGCGTCCCTGTGCTTGAAGTCGTGGAAATTTCTCTGAAAAAAACCGGGAGAGGCCCATGCAGAAAGAGCGGGAAGAGGGAGGAGTCCAGCCGTGTGACGAACTACATGTGGGGACTTTTGCTGCACTGCGCCACGAGGCACCCCGTGACTGTACAATTCGTGGGCGGAGGCTGGTGGAAGCCCGCGAAAGTGTGCAAGTCGTGGGAGGAGTCTGGCCACGTGTGGAGATACATGTGGAGACTCCGGCGCGTGGTCAGCGCGTGATGGAGCAGCAAGTGGTCGGAGTGAACTCAGGCTCCCAGTGGATGTCGGTACCTTATCCTTTCAAGATGACTGCATTTGCTGCTCCCCTGAGAGACACGGGAATAAGACTTAGGCTCCGAGGACAGTTGGCTCTGTATTCATGCAGAGACACGGAGGCCCTCGGTGTGATCTGTCCCGGATGCTCGGGACTGGTGGTCCAACTAAAGCCATTCGGGCGATGCGAAGCATGCAAGGAGTTTCTTTTTGAGGTCGAATCATCCACAGTAAGGCCCCAGGCCCTTCGCCTCAACTGCATCACAGGAACCGCCACTCCGGAGGGAGAGATCCAGGCCTCTGCGGAGGTTCCCGTACGCACTGACCAGGGCGAAGTGACTGCCCAACCAGAGACTGAGAGAGAAAAATCCGAGGACACTGCTTCGGTCACCACAGACTCCCTGCTGCCACCCCCGAAGAGGAAGATAGGCCTGGTGCAGGCCTCCTGTGGTCGTGGTCGAGCTTCGCCCCGCTGCGTGCCGGACCTGGATGGATCCGGTCGGAAGAATCCTGGACATCCCAGTGCTGAAAAAGGTCCAGGTGAGCCAGGGGCTGGGACTGTGTGTGTGGTTGGAGGTGTCGGGAGTCCACAGCCGGTGGAGCCCACAAGGGAGGGTAGCCTTCCGTCTACTAGAGACTACCTTCCCGCCGAGATGTATGACACCTCCGATCTAGAGTCGCTGTCGGACTGTGGGGATGACGGAGAAATAGACGAGCTGTTTCACCGGAAGGGCTGGGACAGACGCCCGCTACCCGTGCAGCGTAAGCCACAGGACTCCCCCATGTCCATAGATGACAGTACGCTTCGGGTGCAAGCCCCGGAGTTATTGAGGAAGCCTAGTCCTCCAAATAGCCTTCCACATTCAAACACATCACCCGCTCTGATAGTGGGGATGCAGCGTGCTTCATTGCGGGCACCAAGAGCAAAGCCGCCTGAGATGGTGAAGGTACCTCGGCACCCGGAGGCCATCGTACAGCCAGGAGAAGGTGAGCGAGATGTGATGCCGCCTCTAGCTCGATTGCAGAGACTTTTCTCCCAGAGAGTCACCCGTGAATATGGGTGGGAGTGCCCCTGCTTGCCTCGGGACTTGTTGTGTGAAGTCGAGGTCTTGCGACCGCGGTGGTGTGACGAGTTTGTGTGGGAGAGGACTCGGGGTGCCCCATGCCCGGCGATGCCTGTCATGTTCGCCGCCGGTGTCTGAGGGGTTTGGAGACTGTGGAGCTGATTGGAGACTGGGACGCCGTGTCCATGCTGATGGGGTGCTCATCTGCAGGGGAGAAGGAGAGGACGTCGAGTGTTCGGTGGAAGTGTTTGACGGACACCTGGGGCCCTTGTTTTTGCCAGATCCAGGATTTTACTTGTGGGAGAGGTGAACTCCTGTTTTGTTGCTGTTGAGACTTTCTGGAGGAGACGTTCCCAGGCGCCTGGAACTGTGCCCTGCTTTTGTTTTGGTTTGGGCTTTTCTTTCGCTCACTGGAGACTTGGGAGCTGTTGTTTTTTTTTTGTTCTCCCTTTTCTTCGTGTGCCGGGGGGCAGAGACATTCGGGGATGGAGTTGGAGTGGGAAAACAGGAAGAATAAAGACTTCGGCAAGTGTTGTGACCGCGGCGCTGTCACCAGGTGGCGGTGTTGTGCAACGATTGTTGAAAATGTTACACATACATCACTTTACTTATTGGAGTGAATGGGTTTCTCGGCTGACAGACCCATTCATGCCAAATGACACAGATTGTTAGGATGTTGTTTCTTTTGTTTCCCTTCTGCAGGAGATTCATCGATCAAGACTGCTGAGAGTGGGGTGGTTTTTGATTAGGAATGGGAGGGATTGTAAATGTGTACAGATCAGAAGTTTTATATGAGAGTTTATCGTTTTATATTTCCCTTTTTCCGTTGAACAGGTCTTGGCATGTACAGTATCCAAAAATTTGAGGGATAGCCTCTGGGGCCCACTTCATGTCACCACTCCTTGGGAGACATGGGTGTGCACCTGACACTGGGGACCAGCGTCAAATCACAGGGGGGAGTGTGTAGCGGGGTCCTCAATTTAGTGGGATACACCTGGGGGTAGTGTGACCCAAGTGTGTGATTATGTTAGGGTTCAGACCCCTTTTTGTTATTCGTGGAGGATTGGGTGGTGCGATATTCTCCTTGGCCAGTGGGTGTCAGTGTACCTGCTGGCTCAGGGTAGAACCACTACCACAGTACTACCCTTTTTGTCCCTTTGCGGAGATGGTACGGCTGGGGCGGGGAACCCGCCGTGGTGTCGATGTGAGGAGATAAAAGGGGGAGACGCCCTCGCCACGAGGTTCTTTTTCTTCGGGGATGATCCCTTCACGCACCCAGGCACCTTAGGCCTGGGTGCGGGCGGTTCAAGGTTCCGGCCTAGGCGCCCTAGGCCTGGCCGGAATGAAGATGGAGTCCATCCCAGGCACCTTCAGCCTGGGGTGAGGTACTATTGAGGAGGCCTGGGACCCGGTGACTCCGACTGGGTCCTGCGAGGGTGAAGTTGCTCCAGGGTGCCCCTTGCGAGGGGACCCGCATCTGAGGTGAGGAGGCTGGGGAGGTCACCCGTCCGAAAACCCGGTGCAGTGTCAACCCGGTGACGGATGGGCCTTCGGTAACTCCCTTGGAGGACATCTTCCCCTGATAGGGGCTATAGCACAGCGGAGGAGCTCTAATCAAGACTCCTGCAACCCCTGGTCATAGCACAGGGAGTGTAGGGACTAGGAACCTGTACAGTGCCTCGACCTGCTTCCCCATCGTATCATGCCGTTGCATTTGACTGTATGTGGAGATACGCAATAAACCTGAGTTTGGACTTCGATGGGTGTATGGACTCTGTTAATGGGAGCAAACGGAGATTCTGGCACGGAAGGACTGACCCTCATAACCGGCACACATTTGGCCCGAGGAAAAGATAGGTACTGGCCTTCACCTCACCCACAGCCGTGGGGAGGACATGGGCCGTAGCGCACCTCACTCTGTCGCGTGACATACCCCTAGCTAAAGAGGACGGGGTGAGGGGGTTGCTACACGTGGGGGCTCGTCCGGGATAAAATGTGTGTTGACCCTGAGGTTTGGAATGGCTGTGTTTGAACTTTGCTGCCCGGAGGAGATCCGAGCAGGTCGGCCATGTGATTGGCCAAAGTGCGTCCCTGTGCTTGAAGTCGTGGAAATTTCTCTGAAAAAAACCGGGAGAGGCCCATGCAGAAAGAGCGGGAAGAGGGAGGAGTCCAGCTGTGTGACGAACTACATGTGGGGACTTTTGCTGCACTGCGCCACGAGGCACCCCGTGACTGTACAATTCGTGGGCGGAGGCTGGTGGAAGCCCGCAAAAGTGTGCAAGTCGTGGGAGGAGTCTGGCCACGTGTGGAGATACATGTGGAGACTCCGGCGCGTGGTCAGCGCGTGATGGAGCAGCAAGTGGTCGGAGTGAACTCAGGCTCCCAGTGGATGTCGGTACCTTATCCTTTCAAGATGACTGCATTTGCTGCTCCCCTGACAGACACGGGAATAAGACTTAGGCTCCGAGGACAGTTGGCTCTGTATTCATGCAGAGACACGGAGGCCCTCGGTGTGATCTGTCCCGGATGCTCGGGACTGGTGGTCCAACTAAAGCCATTCGGGCGATGCGAAGCATGCAAGGAGTTTCTTTTTGAGGTCGAATCATCCACAGTAAGGCCCCGGGCCCTTCGCCTCAACTGCATCACAGGAACCGCCACTCCGGAGGGAGGGATCCAGGCCTCTGCGGAGGTTCCCGTACGCGCTGACCAGGGCGAAATGACTGCCCAACCAGAGACTGAGAGAGAAAAATCCGAGGACACTGCTTCGGTCACCACAGACTCCCTGCTGCCACCCCCGAAGAGGAAGATAGGCCTGGTGCAGGCCTCCTGTGGTCGTGGTCGAGCTTCGCCCCGCTGCTTCCTGGACCTGGATGGATCCGGTCGGAAGAATCCTGGACATCCCAGTGCTGAAAAAGGTCCAGGTGAGCCAGGGGCTGGGACTGTGTGTGTGGTTGGAGGTGTCGGGAGTCCACAGCCGGTGGAGCCCACAAGGGAGGGTAGCCTTCCGTCTACTAGAGACTACCTTCCCGCCGAGATGTATGACACCTCCGATCTAGAGTCGCTGTCGGACTGTGGGGATGACGGAGAAATAGACGAGCTGTTTCCCCGGAAGGGCTGGGACAGACGCCCGCTACCCGTGCAGAGTAAGCCACAGGACTCCCCCATGTCCATAGATGACAGTACGCTTCGGGTGCAAGCCCCGGAGTTATTGAGGAAGCCTAGTCCTCCAAATAGCCTTCCACATTCAACCACATCACCCACTCTGATAGTGGGGATGCAGCGTGCTTCATTGCGGGCACCAAGAGCAAAGCCGCCTGAGATGGTGAAGGTACCTCGGCACCCGGAGGCCATCGTACAGCCAGGAGAAGGTGAGCGAGATGTGATGCCGCCTCTAGCTCGATTGCAGAGACTTTTCTCCCAGAGAGTCGCCCGTGAATATGGGTGGGAGTGCCCCTGCTTGCCTCGGGACTTGTTGTGTGAAGTCGAGGTCTTGCAACCGCGGTGGTGTGACGAGTTTGTGTGGGAGAGGACTCGGGGTGCCCCATGCCCGGCGATGCCTGTCATGTTCGCCGCCAGTGTCTGAGGGGTTTGGAGACTGTGGAGCTGATTGGAGACTGGGACGCCGTGTCCATGCTGATGGGGTGCTCATCTGCAGGGGAGAAGGAGAGGACGTCGAGTGTTCGGTGGAAGTGTTTGACGGACACCTGGGGCCCTTGTTTTTGCCAGATCCAGGATTTTACTTGTGGGAGAGGTGAACTCCTGTTTTGTTGCTGTTGAGACTTTCTGGAGGAGACGTTCCCAGGCGCCTGGAACTGTGCCCTGCTTTTGTTTTGGTTTGGGCTTTTCTTTCGCTCACTGGAGACTTGGGAGCTGTTGTTTTTTTTTTGTTCTCCCTTTTCTTCGTGTGCCGGGGGGCGGAGACATTCGGGGATGGAGTTGGAGTGGGAAAACAGGAAGAATAAAGACTTTGGCAAGTGTTGTGACCGCGGCGCTGTCACCAGGTGGCGGTGTTGTGCAACGATTGTTGAAAATGTTACACATACATCACTTTACTTATTGGAGTGAATGGGTTTCTCGGCTGACAGACCCATTCATGCCAAATGACACAGATTGTTAGGATGTTGTTTCTTTTGTTTCCCTTCTGCAGGAGATTCATCGATCAAGACTGCTGAGAGTGGGGTGGTTTTTGATTAGGAATGGGAGGGATTGTAAATGTGTACAGATCAGAAGTTTTATATGAGAGTTTATCGTTTTATATTTCCCTTTTTCCGTTGAACAGGTCTTGGCATGTACAGTATCCAAAAATTTGAGGGATAGCCTCTGGGGCCCACTTCATGTCACCACTCCTTGGGAGACATGGGTGTGCACCTGACGCTGGGGACCAGCGTCAAATCACAGGGGGGAGTGTGTAGCGGGGTCCTCGATTTAGTGGGATACACCTGGGGGTAGTGTGACCCAAGTGTGTGATTATGTTAGGGTTCAGACCCCTTTTTGTTATTCGTGGAGGATTGGGTGGTGCGATATTCTCCTTGGCCAGTGGGTGTCAGTGTACCTGCTGGCTCAGGGTAGAACCACTACCACAGTACTACCCTTTTTGTCCCTTTGCGGAGATGGTACGGCTGGGGCGGGGAACCCGCCGTGGTGTCGATGTGAGGAGATAAAAGGGGGAGACGCCCTCGCCACGAGGTTCTTTTTCTTCGGGGATGATCCCTTCACGCACCCAGGCACCTTAGGCCTGGGTGCGGGCGGTTCAAGGTTCCGGCCTAGGCACCCTAGGCCTGGCCGGAATGAAGATGGAGTCCATCCCAGGCACCTTCAGCCTGGGGTGAGGTACTATTGAGGAGGCCTGGGACCCGGTGACTCCGACAGGGTCCTGCGAGGGTGAAGTTGCTCCAGGGCGCCCCGGTGCAGTGTCAACCCGGTGACGGATGGGCCTTCGGTAACTCCCTTGGAGGACATCTTCCCCTGATAGGGGCTATAGCGCAGCGGAGGAGCTCTAATCAAGACTCCTGCAACCCCTGGTCATAGCACAGGGAGTGTAGGGACTAGGAACCTGTACAGTGCCTCGACCTGCTTCCCCATCGTATCATGCCGTTGCATTTGACTGTATGTGGAGATACGCAATAAACCTGAGTTTGGACTTCGATGGGTGTATGGACTCTGTTAATGGGAGCAAAGGGAGATTCTGGCACGGAAGGACTGACCCTCATAACCGGCACACATTTGGCCCGAGGAAAAGATAGGTACTGGCCTTCACCTCACCCACAGCCGTGGGGAGGACATGGGCCATAGCGCACCTCACTCTGTCGCGTGACATACCCCTAGCTAAAGAGGACGGGGTGAGGGGGTTGCTACAACTGTTACTATGTTTACCATGTAACAACGGCCCATTCCTTCTAAAGGTTATATTTTAGTTATAAGCATAGCCTGTAGGATTGACACAACCCCAGCTTTACTCAGTCCACCAGGCTCTAAACCTAAAATGAAAAAAATATATATACTAGATGCATTTATTGAAAGAACTTCTAACTAATAAGTATATGGTCTATATCATTGATATGCAATTAGCGGACCTCCAGCTGTTGCAGAACTACAAGTCCCATAAGGCATAGCAAGACTCTGATATCTGCAAGCATTACACCCAGAGGGGGAGGCATGATGGAACTTGTAGTTTTGCAGCTGGAGGTCCACTAATGCATATCCCTGGTCTATATGATGATGGCAAACATCATTCCATATATAAAGCTTACCGAGACAATTTCTCTATTTATTTATTTTTTTGCCCTATTACAATTAATGGAAAATACCCAGGATCCAACTATTTATAGAGAGACATTCTTCCTTGTTTAAAGAAAAATATTTTTTGTAGTTTTCTTTTTCACCACTTTATTCAGTTTTGATGATTTTTAATTTGCTTTTATGTCAACCTTTTATAAAGTGGATAAAACTGTAGCTGTAAAACAGGGCTGCAAAAAATGTGAATTTACTCTATTTATAGTGGGATCTATACACAAATTACACAATTTTCAGGAAACTGATTAATGTTTGTGTATAGAGATCTAAACAAGATTGTGTGACTATATGGACAAAGTTGTAGGCTACATTCAGATGCAGACACAGGGGCGGCCACCAGGGAAAATCAATAGATTATTTTCTTTGATTCTAAACACTGCCTATACACTCAGTGTGTGAACAGCAGCAACTGTCAGAAGCAGCAGTCAGATTTGTACAAATCAATGGCCAGTGCTGCTGCTGTTCGCATGTAACTGCTCATCTGAGCAGCAGCATGCAAATGTAGCATCCAACCGACCACGGGTGCATCCAGTGTGTGCTCCAAGGTTGGCATTTCTGTGGTTTTAGCTAAACATACCTGGGTTTGGTTCAAGGAGGGTTCACTAAACATTACTAAGCTTCTGGTGCAGAATCCCATTGCATTCAATAGGATCCAAATGTTAAAAACAGTGTTGCCATTTTCTAGGCTAAGATGCATTGGATTGTCAAACAAATAGCATGACTGCTGGGAGATATGTACTAACACAAAAAGCTGTTAATAATGATTTATTAATGTTTAGCAATCACAATTAAAAATGCACAATTCATTTAACTCTAGTATGAATGCGAGGTCCCCTTTAAAATCCATACTAGACCCTTATCCAAACATGCAGGATAGGGGAGGATAAGTTTACACCCCCGTGAACCATACCAAGGCACCTGCCCTCAACGTGGTTGAGGAGGGTACCTGGCCAGAGGGCACCCTCCTTGCAAAGCACCTGATCTCCAGGTTGATGAGGTCAAGAGCCTCTTCTCCACAACCCTGGCACAGTGGTTGTGGGGGTATGCTTTTAGGGGGCTTATTGGAATCTTAAAGTCCTATTTAAAAATAAGGGTGCCCCAGATACCAGCCTTCCACTATGCGAGTGAGTAAGGGGTACATTGTAACCCTACTTAGGACTGTTCAAGGTTGACTGAGGACTAATAAAGTGTTAAATAATAACACATTTTATTTGAAAAAACAAAACAATTTTTTTTTATTTTTTCACTTGTGAGGTTGCTTTAACTTGCAGCAAATGCAGATCAAAAGGCACCCATTTGATCTTCATATGAAAGAAAAGGAGTAAACACAAAGTAACAATTATGTATTTCTGAATCATTTTTTGGAAAGTTGTTTGTAAATGATGTCCAGAAACATGTGTAGCGGCAGCTCCTCACACTACCCTCTTGGTCTCGTCTTTCTCTTGTCTAGGGGTAGCTTAGAGGGGAGGGAGCGGGGACACTACGCCTAGCTTCCACCACAGATGTTAGTGCGGTATAAGCAACAGTTCTGTATTACTTTCGGGTCAGTGTTGTGCACCTGGATCCTCCCTCCAAGAGTCACCGCGAACCATGTCTGTCAGAAAATGAGCTCCACACCATTAAAGTTCAACATTCCTTTATTCTCCTTGTCTGAACACAAACAGTTGAACTCCCTTGATAGAACAGAACAGAAAAGGAGGTGTGGATGCGAACAGGCCCAGACACAATGTAAGCTGCCACTTCCCTTCCTAGAAGTGTGTCCTGGTCTCCGCACGAGGGTAGATCTCCTTCCAGGCCGTCTCCGGCAAGAGACTCACTTGTCACCGGCAATATGCTGCACCGGGTCTGTAAATGAGGAGCTCCCCCGGTCCATTGCGCCTTCCGGATTCGGGTACCCGATCCCTGGGTATCCTAGGATCTCCTTCCCTCGCGGAACTCAGTGTTGGGCACTGAGCTCCGGACCTCCATCCAAGTACCTCACCCCAGGCCCAAGGTCACGCCCCTGATGACACACTCTGGTGGAGAAACGTCGGGCCAGAGGAAGGTTACATGCTGGAGGACGGAAGGACGGACTACGCCATCTTAAGGGTAGGGAGCGCTGGTCGCTCTCCTATATACACAAATGCTTATCTTTTTATTTTACCATGTGAGTGCATTCTATTTTAAATAATAAATTTGCATTGGGTTTGGACGTCTGCGCAATGAGGTGTATTTTTTTGTTTTCCATCACATGCACTTTCGCTGCTGCTGGAGTCGCTGTTTTTTGTCTACTGCTGAATTAAATTAAGTGCAGCTGGATTCATTCTGTCCATAGAAGGAGGATTGGTGGAACTTTTTTTTTGATTGAACATAGCTTTGAATAAGATTTACTGCCAGGATTGGAATATCTTTCATGTGCATTTAATATGCACTGACGGTAAGAGTCAGTGTGTGTGGGTGCTGGTGGTGGTCTTCTCTTCTTCATTGCAAGTTTTTCTCCCTTATTTGGACTTTTCATCACCTTTGGATCTACACACCATCTGAATCTGGAGTGTTTATGAACTTTCTTGTCTTTTTTACTTTTATTTTTTAGCGCTGCACCACAAATTTCAGCTTCTTTCATTGTGTCCAACAATATAGTGCTAGCTGCTTTTTATTTATTATTTTTCCTTTTTTTTGGTTAGCGCAACAAACATTTCTTATACCCAGGCCAAAGGTGCCTGGGATGGAACTCGAACTCCGCTGTCCTCTAGGCCTAAGCCACCCAGAGGAGCGACACGACCCACCGTCCGCAAGCTGAAGGTGCCTGGGACGTCCACCCCATGACAAAGATGGCCGGCCCCCTTTATACCCTCTCCCAGCAAGCACGGCGGGTTCCCCACCCCACCATATGGCTGCCGAGGGAGGACAAAAAGGAGGACGGCACACAGCAATGATTCAACCCCAGCCCAGGGTGACAGCGCCACCCACTGGGCTGCAGGGAATTACACATCACTGATGTCTCTGCCAAAATCAAAATTACACCCGGGAAAGTACATACCCGCTACACATGATTCAGAGATACATTGTTACTTTGTTTTGTTAATAGGGTGACCTTTGATCTCCAAAGGATGTCAGTTAAAGCAGACCCAGAAGTAAAAAAAAAAATACAAAACTTGTTTTTGTGAAAGTGTTGTTGTTTAACCCCTTAAAGCAGAGAGAGAAGGAGAAGGATAGGGCATGCAAAGTACAGTACATCTTGTGTACTTAAATGAAGTTATTAAGAGTATACATTGCATGGCAAATGTACAAGTCATGTTACATGGAGAATACAGCAAATATAATGGATTCTAACTCACCTCTCTAATACATCATTGAGAACCCCTTAGATTGCATTTGTCTAGATGGAACATTTGGCAGGAAAAGGTTCTGTTTAAAAAATACGGAAGCATCTGCCATCTTCCTAGCGATATCATAAGGAGCTTGTATAGGTAAGATAAATCCTCACACTGGTCATGAACTAAAGCTGGCGATACAATATACAATTGGATTGTACAACTTCTGTACAATCTGCTTTACATTTACTAAAACTATTTAATATGGGGACAAAACTAAACAGACCAATAAATTCATATCAAATCAGGCAGGCTCTTGCACTGCATAGTTGATAATAGATCAAAATGAGATTGCACAATTAGATAGTATAGTATATGGACAATTTAAGACACACCTAACTCATCCAAAGCCCGTTTGTTTCAAACTCTATCACATGAGTAGTGATGAGCCGAACACCCCCGGGTTCGGTTCGCACCAGAACCCGCGAACGGACCGAAAGTTCGTACGAACATTAGAACCCTATTAAATACAATGGATGCGAACGTTCGAATTCTAAAGTGCTAATTATAACAACTATTATGCATGTTATTGTCCTAAAAAGGGTTTGGGAACCCGGGTTGTGCACCAGGGGACATGTATCAATGCAAAAAGAAGTTTTAAAAACGGTCGTTTTTCGGGAGCAGTCATTTTAATGATGCATAAAGTGAAAAAAAAAAGGTCAAATATTCCTTTAAATATCGTACCTGGGGGGTGTCTAAAGTATGCTTGTGAAGTGCCACGTGTTTCCCGTGTTTAGAACTGTCCCTGCACAAAATGACACTTCTAAAGGAAAAAAAAAACATTTAAAACTGCTTGCGGCTTTAATGTAATGTCTGGTCCCGGTAATATGGATGAAAATCTTTAAGAAAAATGGCATAGCTATCCCATGACCCCCCCCCCCCCTACCCCAGCCCATTACCAGCCCCTTTGGGTCTTGTATGGATATTAAGGGGAACCCCGCACATAAAATAAAAAAGGCCCTATATACTCTGAACAGCCGTATACAGGCGATGCATACAAGACAGGGACTGTAGGTTTGTTCTTATGTAGAATCTGTTTGTAATTTTGAACAGGTACATTGTTTAAGTGTAGCTCCAGCCCAAAAATCTATTTTTAAACTTTTTGGAAAACATAGGTAAGGGTTATCACCCCTGTAACATTTGTTTTGCTGTCTGTGCCCCTGTTCAGAACATTTCACCTCACTTTCCGTCCCAATGACAACTGTTTTTGAAATGTGGTGTTTTTCTTGAAACAAGGATTGCTGATAAAGCATCAGTACAGAGGAGACACCTTTCTCCCATATTAATTCTTACAGGAGAGAATTTTCCTTCCAAGGGGTAGATTTGCTCTCACTTCCTGTTGTCTTCTTGCGTTTGCAAGTAGGATTCGTTTGTAAGTTGGATGTTTGAAAGTAGGGACCTGCCGTATATACTCTTCAGAAATAGGCCCCTTAGTTGTTGGTGTTGGCACAACACTGTAAGCACTCACAGTTACTCTTGGTTGGTGCTGGAACGCCCTGCTGTCAACTATTATATCAGGAATTGTAATTACATATAATTGTTGAACAGTGGTAGTAAAAATTGGGCCTTTGATGGTGGTGCTGGTGCCACAACACTGTAAGCCATGACAGTTACTCTTGGTGGGTGCAGCAATGGGCCCTGCTGTGAATTATTAGATCAAGAATTGTAATTGCATGCCCCTGTTGAACAGGGGCTGAAAAATTGGGCCTTTTGTGGTGGTGGTGGTGGTGGCGTTGCCACAACACTGTAAGCCCTCAGAGTTACTCTTGGTGGGTGCAGGAATGGGCCCTGCTGTGAATTATTAGATCAAGAATTGTAATTACATGCCCCTTTTGAACAGGGGCTGAAAAATTGGGCCTTTCGTGGTGGTGGTGGTGGTGGCGTTGCCACAACACTGTAAGCCCTCAGAGTTACTCTTGGTGGGTGCAGGAATGGGCCCTGCTGTGAATTATTAGATCAAGAATTGTAATTACATGCCCCTTTTGAACAGGGGCTGAAAAATTGGGCCTTTCGTGGTGGTGGTGGTGGTGGCGTTGCCACAACACTGTAAGCCCTCAGAGTTACTCTTGGTGGGTGCAGCAATGGGCCCTGCTGTGAATTATTAGATCAAGAATTGTAATTACATGCCCCTGTTGAACAGGGGCTGAAAAATTGGGCCTTAGGCACTGGTGGCACAACACTACAACCCCTCACAGATACTGTACTTGGAGCACAGCAATGAGCCCTGTTGCAAAGTATTGCTTCAAAAATTGTAATGACACGCCCCTGTTAAACAGGGGCTGAAAAATTGGGCCTTAGGCACTGGTGCCACAACACTCCAACCCCTCACAGATACTGTACTTGGAGCACAGCAATGAGCCCTATGGCAAATTATTGCTAAAAAAATTGTAATTACACACCCCTGTAAAACAGGGGCTGAAAAATTGGGCCTTAGCCACTGGTGGCGGCACCCATAAACAAAAATGATCTTCCAAGCTATCATCATCAATCGTATCATTGAGGACTCGGAGGAGGAGGATAGCCAGTCAACATAACAGCACAGGCACTCAGCATCAGCATCAGTCTTGAAGGGATGTGACATGTTAAAATCAATTAGTCTGTTATATCAGCATCAGGTGTGTGGTAGCTGGTGGTGATCCAAGACTGGTTCATCTTGATGAAAGTCAGTCGATCAACCGAGTCGGTGGACAGGCGCACCCTGTGATCCGTGACAAATCCTCCAGCAGCACTGAATGTGCGTTCCGAAAGAACGCTGGATGCAGGACAGGCCAGTAGCTCAATTGCATACTGTGCAAGCTCTGGCCAGTGATCCATCCTCAAGACCCAGTAAGCCAGAGGATTTTCGGTGGGGAAGGTGTCCAAGTCTGACCTTGCCCCTAGATATTCCTGCACCATGTTTATCAGACGCTGGCGATGGTTGCTGGAACCGATCATACTTTGCGGCTGCGGACTAAAGAATTGTCTGAACGCATCGGTCAGACGGCCACCTTCCCCACCGCTCCTTCTTTGACTGGCCGAAGCCTCAGCAACTCGTTGTCCAGGACCAGGAGTTTGTAACCTCCCAGTCTCTGGGAACGCGTTGCACAGACCTTTCTGCAAGGCCTCCCGGAGTTGTCTCATCCTCTGCTCCCTCTGCGACGGTAACATAAGGTCCGCAACCTTACCCTTGTACCGTGGATCAAGGAGAGTGGCCAGCCAGTAATGGTCCCTCTCCTTGATCCGAAGAATACGAGGATCCTTCCGCAGACTTTGCAGGATCAGGGAGGCCATGCAGCGTAGGTTTGCTGAGGCATTCGCTCCGGAGTCCTCTGGGTCACTAAGGACGACATGATCCGCAGCCACCTCCTCCCAGCCACGTACAAGTCCACTGGTTTCTTGGGACTGTAAATCATCCCTAAAAGACTGCTGCTGATGATGCTGAGTGCCAGCCTCCACCTCCATGCTGACACAATCCTCCTCCTCCTCCTCCTCCTCCTCCTCTTCCTGTGCGATGGGTGGGACAGAAGGAACACTGTCTGGGTAAAGGGGGCCTTGAGAGGCAAGGAAATCCTCCTCTTCCTGCCTCTGTTCTGCCTCAAGTGCCCTGTCCATTATTCCACGCAGCGTGTGCTCCAACAGGTGGACAAGAGGTACAGTGTCACTGATGCATGCACTGTCACTGCTCACCATCCTCGTGGCCTCCTCAAATGGTGCCAGGACAGTGCATGCATCCCTGATCATGCCCCACTGGCGTGGAGAAAAAAACCAAGCTCCCCTGACCCTGTCCTGGTGCCGTAGTCGCACAGGTACTCATTGATGGCCCTCTGCTGCGTGTGCAGCCGCTGCAGCATGGCCAACGTTGAGTTCCACCTGGTGGGCATGTCACATATAAGGCGGTTCTTGGGCAGGTTCAACTCCTTTTGCAGCTCAGCCAGGCGAGCACTGGCATTATAAGATCTGCGGAAATGCACACAGACTTTCCTGGCCTGCCTCAGGACATCCTGTAAGCCCGGGTACCTGCCCAAGAACCGCTGCACCACCAGGTTAAGGACGTGAGCCACACAGGGCACATGGGTCAGTTGTCCCTGTCGGAGGGCGGAGAGGAGGTTGGTGCCATTGTCGCAAACCACCATTCCTGGCTTAAGCTGGCGTGGCGTCAACCACCTCTCGGCCTGGCCCTGCAGAGCAGACAGGACCTCTGCCCCAGTGTGGCTTCTGTCCCCCAAACACACCAGCGCAAGCACGGCATGGCATCTTTTTGCCTGCGTACTTGCGTAGCCCCTTGAACGCCTACGGAGCACCGCTGGTTCCGAGGACAAACCACAGGAAGAGGCCATGGAGGAAGAAGAAGAGGAGGGGGTGGAGGAGAGAGGTGTGTCACAACCAGTAGTAGCATTTTGGAGGCGTGGCGGTGGAACAACCTCCAACACTACTGCACCTTGTCCTGCATCCTTCCCAGCTGCCAAAAGAGTGACCCAATGGGCCGTGAAAGAAAGGTAACGTCCCTGTCCATGCCTGCTGGACCATGAGTCAGCGGTAATATGCACCTTACCGCTGACCGCCCTGTCCAGCGAGGCCAAGACATTGCCTTCCACATGCCGGTAGAGAGCCGGAATAGCCTTCCGTGAGAAAAAGTGGCGTTTGGGAACCTGCCACTGAGGAACCGCACATTGCACAAACTCACGGAAGGGGGCCGAGTCTACCAACTGAAAAGGCAGCAGTTGAAGCGCTAGCAATTTAGCCAAGCTAGCATTCAACCGCTGGGCATGTGGATGGCTGGGAGTGAACTTCTTTCGACAGGCCAGCAGCTGGGGCAGGGAAATTTGCCTGCTAGAATCGGACGTCGGTGTACTGCTAGCAGAGTGGCCGCAAGTACTTGGCTGTGACACACCTAATTCTACACCTTCATTCCTCTCAGTGCATGTTTCAGAGAGGACTGAAGTTATAGTGGGGTTGGAGATCCCAGCTGATGCGGTGCAAGGAGAGGTCCGCTTTGTTCTTTGGTGTGGGTCTTTGAGGTAGGCTTGCCAACGAGCTGCATGGCAGGTCAACATATGTCTGGTCAGGCATGTGGTACCCAAGCGGCTGATGTTTTGGCCACGCGATATACGCTTGAGACATATGTTGCAAACAGCAGCTGTGCGATCTGATGCACTAGCCTCAAAAAAGGCCCACACCAAAGAACTTTTTGAATGACGGGCAGAGGCAGCGCCCTGCACAGGCGGAGCACTGCGGTGTGATTCCGTCGGTGTACTGCCCTTACGCTGGCCACCAAAGGGCATCCTGCCTTGTTGGAGATGTGCCTCCTCCTCATCCTCCTCCTCCTCCTCTCTCCTATTAGGCACCCACGTGGAGTCAGTGACCTCATCATCCCCTCCCTCCTCATCACTGGAGCCAATCTGGCAGTATGCTGCAGCTGCTGGAACATGACTGCCAGATTGGTGTCCTTCTTGAGCATCCCCTCTGTCTGCTCTCACGCTACTGCCTTCCTGTAGCTGGGTTTCATCATCAGACCCTTCGAAACGCTGGGCATCCTCCTGGAGCATGTACCCAACACTGTGCTCAAACAGTTCGGGGGACTCCTCAGGAGGAGGACATGGTGGGTCTAGGGAAGGAGTGACTGATGATGAGTCTGACATTGATACCAGGGAAGAGGACGCTTTGGCAGCTGCTTTGCCAGTACCCTGAGCCTGGGTGAGAGAGGATGAGGAGGAGGAGGAGGGCTTGGTCATCCACTCTACCAAGTCTTCGGCATGATGTGGCTCAACATGTCCAGCTGCCGAAAAGAAGGACAAGCGTGTCCCATGGCCATGTGCTGATGACAATGCACCGCGTCCACGACCAGCACTGTTGCCCCCAGACACAGAGCCTGCTTGCCCTCTTTTATTGCCTCCTGACGGTCTGCCTCTCCTTGTTTGCCTTCCAGACATTCTAATAGATGGCCTGCAGGGAGATGGGAAAAAAGCAATCAGGGCTACCTTCAGGTGTCCTTCTCTGTCCCTTTACTTAAGGATTTCTAAATATGGTTGAGGATGATTGCTTTTGCACAGAATAGCACAACGACAATTTCCCTGACTGTCCAAAAAACAAGGATTTCAAAGATGGTTGATGAGGAATGCTTTAGCACACTATAGCACAAGGAGAATTTCCCTCACTGTCCTTCCCTGTCCCTAGAAACAAGGATTATCACAGTGAAAGAAACTGACACTCTTCCTACCTATAGTTTTCTGTCCCTAGAAAAAAATGTTTTTTTAAAGCACACTATAGCACAAGGAGAATTTCCCTCACTGTCCTTCCCTGTCCCTAGAAACAAGGATTATCACAGTGAAAGAAACTGACACTCTTCCTACCTATAGTTTTCTGTCCCTAGAAAAAATGTTTTTTTAAAGCACACTATAGCACAAGGAGAATTTCCCTCACTGTCCTTCCCTGTCCCTAGAAACAAGGATTATCACAGTGAAAGAAACTGACACTCTTCCTACCTATAGTTTTCTGTCCCTAGAAAAAATGTTTTTTTAAAGCACACTATAGCACAAGGAGAATTTCCCTCACTGTCCTTCCCTGTCCCTAGAAACAAGGATTATCACAGTGAAAGAAACTGACACTCTTCCTACCTATAGTTTTCTGTCCCTAGAAAATTTTTTTTTTTAAAGCACACTATAGCACAAGGAGAATTTCCCTCACTGTCCTTCCCTGTCCCTAGAAACAAGGATTATCACAGTGAAAGAAACTGACACTCTTCCTACCTATAGTTTTCTGTCCCTAGAAAAAATGTTTTTTTAAAGCACACTATAGCACAAGGAGAATTTCCCTCACTGTCCTTCCCTGTCCCTAGAAACAAGGATTATCACAGTGAAAGAAACTGACACTCTTCCTACCTATAGTTTTCTGTCGCTAGAAAAAATGTTTTTTTAAAGCACACTATAGCACAAGGAGAATTTCCCTCACTGTCCTTCCCTGTCCCTAGAAACAAGGATTATCACAGTGAAAGAAACTGACACTCTTCCTACCTATAGTTTTCTGTCCCTAGAAAAAATGTTTTTTTAAAGCACACTATAGCACAAGGAGAATTTCCCTCACTGTCCTTCCCTGTCCCTAGAAACAAGGATTATCACAGTGAAAGAAACTGACACTCTTCCTACCTATAGTTTTCTGTCCCTAGAAAAAACGTTTTTTTAAAGCACACTATAGCACAAGGAGAATTTCCCTCACTGTCCTTCCCTGTCCCTAGAAACAAGGATTATCACAGTGAAAGAAACTGACACTCTTCCTACCTATAGTTTTCTGTCCCTAGAAAAAATGTTTTTTTAAAGCACACTATAGCACAAGGAGAATTTCCCTCACTGTCCTTCCCTGTCCCTAGAAACAAGGATTATCACAGTGAAAGAAACTGACACTCTTCCTACCTATAGTTTTCTGTCCCTAGAAAAAATGTTTTTTTAAAGCACACTATAGCACAAGGAGAATTTCCCTCACTGTCCTTCCCTGTCCCTAGAAACAAGGATTATCACAGTGAAAGAAACTGACACTCTTCCTACCTATAGTTTTCTGTCCCTAGAAAAAATGTTTTTTTAAAGCACACTATAGCACAAGGAGAATTTCCCTCACTGTCCTTCCCTGTCCCTAGAAACAAGGATTATCACAGTGAAAGAAACTGACACTCTTCCTACCTATAGTTTTCTGTCCCTAGAAAAAATGTTTTTTTAAAGCACACTATAGCACAAGGAGAATTTCCCTCACTGTCCTTCCCTGTCCCTAGAAACAAGGATTATCACAGTGAAAGAAACTGACACTCTTCCTACCTATAGTTTTCTGTCCCTAGAAAAAATGTTTTTTTAAAGCACACTATAGCACAAGGAGAATTTCCCTCACTGTCCTTCCCTGTCCCTAGAAACAAGGATTATCACAGTGAAAGAAACTGACACTCTTCCTACCTATAGTTTTCTGTCCCTAGAAAAAATGTTTTTTTAAAGCACACTATAGCACAAGGAGAATTTCCCTCACTGTCCTTCCCTGTCCCTAGAAACAAGGATTATCACAGTGAAAGAAACTGACACTCTTCCTACCTATAGTTTTCTGTCGCTAGAAAAAATGTTTTTTTAAAGCACACTATAGCACAAGGAGAATTTCCCTCACTGTCCTTCCCTGTCCCTAGAAACAAGGATTATCACAGTGAAAGAAACTGACACTCTTCCTACCTATAGTTTTCTGTCCCTAGAAAAAATGTTTTTTTAAAGCACACTATAGCACAAGGAGAATTTCCCTCACTGTCCTTCCCTGTCCCTAGAAACAAGGATTATCACAGTGAAAGAAACTGACACTCTTCCTACCTATAGTTTTCTGTCCCTAGAAAAAATTTTTTTTTAAAGCACACTATAGCACAAGGAGAATTTCCCTCACTGTCCTTCCCTGTCCCTAGAAACAAGGATTATCACAGTGAAAGAAACTGACACTCTTCCTACCTATAGTTTTCTGTCCCTAGAAAAAATGTTTTTTTAAAGCACACTATAGCACAAGGAGAATTTCCCTCACTGTCCTTCCCTGTCCCTAGAAACAAGGATTATCACAGTGAAAGAAACTGACACTCTTCCTACCTATAGTTTTCTGTCCCTAGAAAAAATGTTTTTTTAAAGCACACTATAGCACAAGGAGAATTTCCCTCACTGTCCTTCCCTGTCCCTAGAAACAAGGATTATCACAGTGAAAGAAACTGACACTCTTCCTACCTATAGTTTTCTGTCCCTAGAAAAAATGTTTTTTTAAAGCACACTATAGCACAAGGAGAATTTCCCTCACTGTCCTTCCCTGTCCCTAGAAACAAGGATTATCACAGTGAAAGAAACTGACACTCTTCCTACCTATAGTTTTCTGTCCCTAGAAAAAATGTTTTTTTAAAGCACACTATAGCACAAGGAGAATTTCCCTCACTGTCCTTCCCTGTCCCTAGAAACAAGGATTATCACAGTGAAAGAAACTGACACTCTTCCTACCTATAGTTTTCTGTCCCTAGAAAAAATGTTTTTTTAAAGCACACTATAGCACAAGGAGAATTTCCCTCACTGTCCTTCCCTGTCCCTAGAAACAAGGATTATCACAGTGAAAGAAACTGACACTCTTCCTACCTATAGTTTTCTGTCCCTAGAAAAAATGTTTTTTTAAAGCACACTATAGCACAAGGAGAATTTCCCTCACTGTCCTTCCCTGTCCCTAGAAACAAGGATTATCACAGTGAAAGAAACTGACACTCTTCCTACCTATAGTTTTCTGTCCCTAGAAAAAAAATGTTTTTTTAAAGCACACTATAGCACAAGGAGAATTTCCCTCACTGTCCTTCCCTGTCCCTAGAAACAAGGATTATCACAGTGAAAGAAACTGACACTCTTCCTACCTATAGTTTTCTGTCCCTAGAATTTTTTTTTTTTTAAAGCACACTATAGCACAAGGAGAATTTCCCTCACTGTCCTTCCCTGTCCCTAGAAACAAGGATTATCACAGTGAAATAAACTGACACTCTTCCTACCTATAGTTTTCTGTCCCTAGAAAAAATGTTTTTTTAAAGCACACTATAGCACAAGGAGAATTTCCCTCACTGTCCTTCCCTGTCCCTAGAAACAAGGATTATCACAGTGAAAGAAACTGACACTCTTCCTACCTATAGTTTTCTGTCCCTAGAAAAAATGTTTTTTTAAAGCACACTATAGCACAAGGAGAATTTTCCTCACTGTCCTTCCCTGTCCCTAGAAACAAGGATTCGCACAGTAAAACACACTGACACTCTCCCTACCTATAGTTTTCTGTCCCTAGAAAAATTTTTTTTTTAAAGCACACTATAGCACAAGGAGAATTTCCCTCACTGTCCTTCCCTGTCCCTAGAAACAAGGATTCGCACAGTAAAACACACTGACACTCTCCCTACCTATCCTTCTCTTTCCCTAAACTAAAGGAATCCAGGTTAAGCAAGAAAAAATAAATGTCACTGTCCCTGCCTATGCTTCTCTTTCCCTGCTCCGGAACACACTACACTAGGCCGCCGTGCTGGCGGCCTTTTATAGTGTGGGGCGTGTACTAAACACCCTCAGCAATAATTGGCCACAGGCATCCTGCCTGTGGCCAATCATTGCTCTCCTCGCTGCCGGCGCTGTGATTGGCCAAGCATGCGGGGTCACAGTGCATGCTTG
The DNA here is from genome assembly GCA_029206835.1 of Rana muscosa. Lineage (NCBI taxonomy): Eukaryota > Metazoa > Chordata > Amphibia > Anura > Ranidae > Rana > Rana muscosa. Next base: position 679,980,818 of record CM055121.1, read on the forward strand.
GCCAATCACAGAGCCTGGATGACACTGCGATGGCGTAGTGCATTGTGGGCGGTTCGCGTCACTCGAATTAGGCGCGAACGGCCCAAATCGTTCGATCTTCGTCGAACGATCGAACAGTCGATGTTCGAGTCGAACGTATGTTCGACTCGAACACCGAGCTCATCCCTACACATGAGTATATCTGTCATCCCGTGTAAATGTTTCAGACAATGCCAGTTTCCAATAACTGTAATCATTGTATGAGGCAAGAAATATGATAATATAAGCTTTATATATAGAATAGTTTATGTTTATTCCAAAGTGACACTAAACTCGGGCTAAAAATATATATAAATACTCGCAGGCCACTTTATTAGGTACACTTTGCTAGTACCCGGGTTGGACCCCCTTTTGCCTTCAGAACTTTCTTAATTCTTTGTGGCTAGGGATGAGCTTCGTGTTCGAGTCGAACATACGTTCGACTCGAACATCGGCTGTTCGATCGTTCGATGAAGATCGAACGATTTGGGCCGTTCGCGCCAAATTCGAGTGACGCGAACGGCCCACAATGCACTACGCCATCGCAGTGTCATCCAGGCGCTGTGATTGGCCAAGCATGCACTGTGACCCCGCATGCTTGGCCAATCACAGCGCCGGCAGCGAGGAGAGCAATGATTGGCCACAGGCAGGATGCCTGTGGCCAATTATTCTTGAGGGGGTTTAGTACACGCCCCACACTATAAAAGGCCGCCAGCGCGGCGGCCTTGTGTAGTGTGTTCCGGAGCAGGGAAAGAGAAGCATAGGCAGGGACAGTGTCATTTTTTTTTTCTTTACTAATCCTGGATTCCTTGTGTTTAGGGACAAATAAGGATAGGTAGGGAGAGTGTCAGTGTGTTATTCTGTGCTAAACCTTGTTTGTAGGGACAGAGAGGTACAGTGAGGGAAAGTGTCAGTGTGCTATTCTGTTCTAAACCAATCTTGCTGAACCATATTTGCAATCCTTGAGTTTAGGGACAGAGAGGTACAGTGAGGGAAAGTGTCAGTGTGCTATTCTGTGCTAAATCTTGTTTGTAGGGACAGAGTAAGACAGTGAGTGAAACTGACAGTGTGCTATTCTGTTCTAAACCAATCTTGCTGAACCATATTTGAAATCCTTGAGTTTAGGGACAGAGAGGTACAGTGAGGGAAAGTGTCAGTGTGCTATTCTGTGCTAAATCTTGTTTGTAGGGACAGAGTAGGACAGTGAGTGAAACTTACAGTGTGCTATTCTGTTCTAAACCAATCTTGCTGAACCATATTTGAAATCCTTGAGTTTAGGGACAGAGAGGTACAGTGAGGGAAAGTGTCAGTGTGCTATTCTGTGCTAAATCTTGTTTGTAGGGACAGAGTAGGACAGTGAGTGAAAATGACAGTGTGCTATTCTGTTCTAAACCAATCTTGCTGAACCATATTTGAAATCCTTGAGTTTAGGGACAGAGAGGTACAGTGAGGGAAAGTGTCAGTGTGCTATTCTGTGCTAAATCTTGTTTGTAGGGACAGAGTAGGACAGTGAGTGAAACTGACAGTGTGCTATTCTGTTCTAAACCAATCTTGCTGAACCATATTTGAAATCCTTAAGTTTAGGGACAGAGAGGTACAGTGAGGGAAAGTGTCAGTGTGCTATTCTGTGCTAAATCTTGTTTTTAGGGACAGAGTAGGACAGTGAGTGAAACTGACAGCGTGCTATTCTGTTCTAAACCAATCTTGCTGAACCATATTTGAAATCCTTGAGTTTAGGGACAGAGAGGTACAGTGAGGAAAAGTGTCAGTGTGCTATTCTGTTCTAAACAAATCTTGCTGAACCATATTTGAAATCCTTGAGTTTAGGGACAGAGAAGGACACTCGTGGAAACTATCAGTGTGCTATTCTGTGCTAAATCTTGTTTGTAGGGACAGAGAAGGACAGTGAGTGAAACTGACAGTGTGCTATTCTGTTCTAAACCAATCTTGCTGAACCATATTTGAAATCCTTGAGTTTAGGGACAGAGAAGGACACTCGTGGAAACTATCAGTGTGCTATTCTGTGCTAAATCTTGTTTGTAGGGACAGAGTAGGACAGTGAGTGAAACTGACAGTGTGCTATTCTGTTCTAAACCAATCTTGCTGAACCATATTTGAAATCCTTGAGTTTAGGGACAGAGAGGTACAGTGAGGGAAAGTGTCAGAGTGCTATTCTGTGCTAAATCTTGTTTGTAGGGACAGAGTAGGACAGTGAGTGAAACTGACAGTGTGCTATTCTGTTCTAAACCAATCTTGCTGAACCATATTTGAAATCCTTGAGTTTAGGGACAGAGAGGTACAGTGAGGGAAAGTGTCAGTGTGCTATTCTGTGCTAAATCTTGTTTGTAGGGACAGAGTAGGACAGTGAGTGAAACTGACAGTGTGCTATTCTGTTCTAAACCAATCTTGCTGAACCATATTTGAAATCCTTGAGTTTAGGGACAGAGAAGGACACTCGTGGAAACTATCGGTGTGCTATTCTGTGCTAAATCTTGTTTGTAGGGACAGAGAGGTACAGTGAGTGAAACTGACAGTGTGCTATTCTGTTCTAAACCAATCTTGCTGAACCATATTTGAAATCCTTGAGTTTAGGGACAGAGAGGTACAGTGAGGGAAAGTGTCAGTGTGCTATTCTGTTTTAAACCAATCTTGCTGAACCATATTTGAAATCCTTGAGTTTAGGGACAGAGAAGGACACTCGTGGAAACTATCAGTGTGCTATTCTGTGCTAAATCTTGTTTGTAGGGACAGAGAGGTACAGTGAGTGAAACTGACAGTGTGCTATTCTGTTCTAAACCAATCTTGCTGAACCATATTTGAAATCCTTGAATTTAGGGACAGAGAGGTACAGTGAGGGAAAGTGTCAGTGTGCTATTCTGTTCTAAACCAATCTTGCTGAACCATATTTGAAATCCTTGAGTTTAGGGACAGAGAGGTACAGTGAGGGAAAGTGTCAGTGTGCTATTCTGTGCTAAATCTTGTTTGTAGGGACAGAGTAGGACAGTGAGTGAAAATGACAGTGTGCTATTCTGTTCTAAACCAATCTTGCTGAACCATATTTGAAATCCTTGAGTTTAGGGACAGAGAGGTACAGTGAGGGAAAGTGTCAGTGTGCTATTCTGTGCTAAATCTTGTTTGTAGGGACAGAGTAGGACAGTGAGTGAAACTGACAGTGTGCTATTCTGTTCTAAACCAATCTTGCTGAACCATATTTGAAATCCTTAAGTTTAGGGACAGAGAGGTACAGTGAGGGAAAGTGTCAGTGTGCTATTCTGTGCTAAATCTTGTTTTTAGGGACAGAGTAGGACAGTGAGTGAAACTGACAGCGTGCTATTCTGTTCTAAACCAATCTTGCTGAACCATATTTGAAATCCTTGAGTTTAGGGACAGAGAGGTACAGTGAGGAAAAGTGTCAGTGTGCTATTCTGTTCTAAACAAATCTTGCTGAACCATATTTGAAATCCTTGAGTTTAGGGACAGAGAAGGACACTCGTGGAAACTATCAGTGTGCTATTCTGTGCTAAATCTTGTTTGTAGGGACAGAGAAGGACAGTGAGTGAAACTGACAGTGTGCTATTCTGTTCTAAACCAATCTTGCTGAACCATATTTGAAATCCTTGAGTTTAGGGACAGAGAAGGACACTCGTGGAAACTATCAGTGTGCTATTCTGTGCTAAATCTTGTTTGTAGGGACAGAGTAGGACAGTGAGTGAAACTGACAGTGTGCTATTCTGTTCTAAACCAATCTTGCTGAACCATATTTGAAATCCTTGAGTTTAGGGACAGAGAGGTACAGTGAGGGAAAGTGTCAGTGTGCTATTCTGTGCTAAATCTTGTTTGTAGGGACAGAGTAGGACAGTGAGTGAAACTGACAGTGTGCTATTCTGTTCTAAACCAATCTTGCTGAACCATATTTGAAATCCTTGAGTTTAGGGACAGAGAGGTACAGTGAGGGAAAGTGTCAGTGTGCTATTCTGTGCTAAATCTTGTTTGTAGGGACAGAGTAGGACAGTGAGTGAAACTGACAGTGTGCTATTCTGTTCTAAACCAATCTTGCTGAACCATATTTGAAATCCTTGAGTTTAGGGACAGAGAAGGACACTCGTGGAAACTATCGGTGTGCTATTCTGTGCTAAATCTTGTTTGTAGGGACAGAGAGGTACAGTGAGTGAAACTGACAGTGTGCTATTCTGTTCTAAACCAATCTTGCTGAACCATATTTGAAATCCTTGAGTTTAGGGACAGAGAGGTACAGTGAGGGAAAGTGTCAGTGTGCTATTCTGTTTTAAACCAATCTTGCTGAACCATATTTGAAATCCTTGAGTTTAGGGACAGAGAAGGACACTCGTGGAAACTATCAGTGTGCTATTCTGTGCTAAATCTTGTTTGTAGGGACAGAGAGGTACAGTGAGTGAAACTGACAGTGTGCTATTCTGTTCTAAACCAATCTTGCTGAACCATATTTGAAATCCTTGAGTTTAGGGACAGAGAGGTACAGTGAGGGAAAGTGTCAGTGTGCTATTCTGTTCTAAACCAATCTTGCTGAACCATATTTTAAATCCTTGAGTTTAGGGACAGAGAAGGACACTCGTGGAAACTATCAGTGTGCTATTCTGTGCTAAATCTTGTTTGTAGGGACAGAGAGGTACAGTGAGTGAAACTGACAGTGTGCTATTCTGTTCTAAACCAATCTTGCTGAACCATATTTGAAATCCTTGAGTTTAGGGACAGAGAGGTACAGTGAGGGAAAGTGTCAGTGTGCTATTCTGTTCTAAACCAATCTTGCTGAACCATATTTGAAATCCTTGAGTTTAGGGACAGAGAGGTACAGTGAGGGAAAGTGTCAGTGTGCTATTCTGTGCTAAATCTTGTTTGTAGGGACAGAGTAGGACAGTGAGTGAAACTGACAGTGTGCTATTCTGTTCTAAACCAATCTTGCTGAACCATATTTGAAATCCTTGAGTTTAGGGACAGAGAGGTACAGTGAGGGAAATTGTCAGTGTGCTATTCTGTGCTAAATCTTGTTTGTAGGGACAGAGTAGGACAGTGAGTGAAACTGACAGTGTGCTATTCTGTTCTAAACCAATCTTGCTGAACCATATTTGAAATCCTTAAGTTTAGGGACAGAGAGGTACAGTGAGGGAAAGTGTCAGTGTGCTATTCTGTGCTAAATCTTGTTTTTAGGGACAGAGTAGGACAGTGAGTGAAACTGACAGCGTGCTATTCTGTTCTAAACCAATCTTGCTGAACCATATTTGAAATCCTTGAGTTTAGGGACAGAGAGGTACAGTGAGGAAAAGTGTCAGTGTGCTATTCTGTTCTAAACAAATCTTGCTGAACCATATTTGAAATCCTTGAGTTTAGGGACAGAGAAGGACACTCGTGGAAACTATCAGTGTGCTATTCTGTGCTAAATCTTGTTTGTAGGGACAGAGAAGGACAATGAGTGAAACTGACAGTGTGCTATTCTGTTCTAAACCAATCTTGCTGAACCATATTTGAAATCCTTGAGTTTAGGGACAGAGAAGGACACTCGTGGAAACTATCAGTGTGCTATTCTGTGCTAAATCTTGTTTGTAGGGACAGAGTAGGACAGTGAGTGAAACTGACAGTGTGCTATTCTGTTCTAAACCAATCTTGCTGAACCATATTTGAAATCCTTGAGTTTAGGGACAGAGAGGTACAGTGAGGGAAAGTGTCAGTGTGCTATTCTGTGCTAAATCTTGTTTGTAGGGACAGAGTAGGACAGTGAGTGAAACTGACAGTGTGCTATTCTGTTCTAAACCAATCTTGCTGAACCATATTTGAAATCCTTGAGTTTAGGGACAGAGAGGTACAGTGAGGGAAAGTGTCAGTGTGCTATGCTGTGCTAAATCTTGTTTGTAGGGACAGAGTAGGACAGTGAGTGAAACTGACAGTGTGCTATTCTGTTCTAAACCAATCTTGCTGAACCATATTTGAAATCCTTGAGTTTAGGGACAGAGAAGGACACTCGTGGAAACTATCGGTGTGCTATTCTGTGCTAAATCTTGTTTGTAGGGACAGAGAGGTACAGTGAGTGAAACTGACAGTGTGCTATTCTGTTCTAAACCAATCTTGCTGAACCATATTTGAAATCCTTGAGTTTAGGGACAGAGAGGTACAGTGAGGGAAAGTGTCAGTGTGCTATTCTGTTCTAAACCAATCTTGCTGAACCATATTTGAAATCCTTGAGTTTAGGGACAGAGAAGGACACTCGTGGAAACTATCAGTGTGCTATTCTGTACTAAATCTTGTTTGTAGGGACAGAGAGGTACAGTGAGTGAAACTGACAGTGTGATATTCTGTTCTAAACCAATCTTGCTGAACCATATTTGAAATCCTTGAGTTTAGGGACAGAGAGGTACAGTGAGGGAAAGTGTCAGTGTGCTATTCTGTTCTAAACCAATCTTGCTGAACCATATTTTAAATCCTTGAGTTTAGGGACAGAGAAGGACACTCGTGGAAACTATCAGTGTGCTATTCTGTGCTAAATCTTGTTTGTAGGGACAGAGAGGTACAGTGAGTGAAACTGACAGTGTGCTATTCTGTTCTAAACCAATCTTGCTGAACCATATTTGAAATTCTTGAGTTTAGGGACAGAGAGGTACAGTGAGGGAAAGTGTCAGTGTGCTATTCTGTTCTAAACCAATCTTGCTGAACCATATTTGAAATCCTTGAGTTTAGGGACAGAGAAGGACACTCGTGGAAACTATCAGTGTGCTATTCTGTGCTAAATCTTGTTTGTAGGGACGGAGAGGTACAGTGAGTGAAACTGACAGTGTGCTATTCTGTTCTAAACCAATCTTGCTGAACCATATTTGAAATCCTTGAGTTTAGGGACAGAGAAGGACACTCGTGGAAACTATCAGTGTGCTATTCTGTGCTAAATCTTGTTTGTAGGGACAGAGTAGGACAGTGAGTGAAACTGACAGTGTGCTTTTCTGTTCTAAATCAATCTTGCTGAACCATATTTGAAATCCTTGAGTTTAGGGACAGAGAGGTACAGTGAGGGAAAGTGTCAGTGTGCTATTCTGTTCTAAACCAATCTTGCTGAACCATATTTGAAATCCTTGAGTTTAGGGACAGAGAAGGACACTCGTGGAAACTATCAGTGTGCTATTCTGTGCTAAATCTTGTTTGTAGGGACAGAGAAGGACAGTGAGGGAAACTGTCAGTGTGCTATTCTGTGCTAAACCAATCTTGCTGAAGCATATTGCAAATCCTTGTGTTTAGGGACAGAGAAGGATAGGCAGGGGACAGTGTCAGTGTCATTGTTGCTAAGCAACAGTATACACCTGAAGGTAGCCCTTATTGCTGTTTTTCCCATCTCCCTGCAGGCCATCCATTAAAATGTCTGGAAGGCAAACAAGGAGAGGCAGACAGTCAGGAGGCAAAAAAAGCGGGCAAGCAGGCTCTGTGTCTGGGGGCAACAGTGCTGGTCGTGGACGCGGTGCATTGTCATCAGCACATGGCAATGGGACACGCTTGTCCTTCTTTTCGGCAGCTGGACATGTTGAGCCACATCATGCCGAAGACTTGGTAGAGTGGATGACCAAGCCCACCTCATCCTCCTCATCCTCTCTCTCCCAGGCTCAGGGTACTGGCAAAGCAGCTGCCAAAGCGTCCTCTTCTCTGGTATCATTATCTTCATTAGTCAATCCTTCCCTAGACCCACCATGTCCTCCTCCTGAGGAGTCCCCCGAACTGTTTGAGCACAGTGTTGGGTACATGCTCCAGGAGGATGCCCAGTGTTTCGAAGGATCTGATGATGATACCCAGCTAGAGGAAGGCAGTAGCGTGAGAGCAGAGAGAGGGGATGCTCAAGAAGGACACCAATCTGGCAGTCATGCTCCAGCAGCTGCAGCATACTGCCAGATTGGCTCCAGTGATGAGGAGGGAGGGGATGATGAGGTCACTGACTCCACGTGGGTGCCTAATAGGAGAGAGGAGGAGGAGGAGGATGAGGAGGAGGCACATCTCCAACGAGGCAGGATGCCCTTGGGTGGCCAGCGTAAGGGCAGCACACCGACGGAATCACACCACAGAGCTCCGCCTGTGCAGGGCGCTGCCTCTGCCCGTCATTCAAAAAGTTCTTTGGTGTGGGCCTTTTTTGAGGCGAGTGCATCAGATCGCACAGCTGCTGTTTGCAACATATGTCTCAAGCGTATATCGCGTGGCCAAAACATCAGCCGCTTGGGCACCACATGCTTGATCAGACATATGTTGACCTGCCATGCAGCTCGTTGGCAAGCCTACCTTAAAGACCCACACCAAAGAACAAAGCGGACCTCTCCTTGCACCGCATCAGCTGGGATCTCAAAACCCACTATACCTTCAGTCCTCTCTGAAACCTGCACTGAGAGGAATGAAGGTGTAGAATTAGGTGTGTCACAGCCCAGTACTTGCGGCCACTCTGCTAGCAGTACACCGACGTCCGATTCTAGCAGGCAAATTTCCCTGCCCCAGCTGCTGGACCGTCGAAAGAAGTTCACTCCCAGCCATCCACATGCCCAGTGGTTGAATGCTAGCTTGGCTAAATTGCTAGCGCTTCAACTGCTGCCTTTTCAGTTGGTAGACTCGGCCCCCTTCCGTGAGTTTGTGCAATGTGCGGTTCCTCAGTGGCAGGTTCCCAAACGCCACTTTTTCTCACGGAAGGCGATTCCGGCTCTCTACAGGCATGTGGAAGGCAATGTCTTGGCCTCGCTGGACAGGGCGGTCAGCGGTAAGGTGCATATTACCGCTGACTCATGGTCCAGCAGGCATGGACAGGGACGTTACCTTTCTTTCACGGCCCATTGGGTCACTCTTTTGGCAGCTGGGAAAGATGCAGGACAAGGTGCAGTAGTGTTGGAGGTTGTTCCACCGCCACGCCTCCAAAATGCTACTACTGGTTGTGACACACCTCTCTCCTCCACCCCCTCCTCTTCTTCTTCCTCCATGGCCTCTTCCTGTGGTTTGTCCTCGGAACCAGCGGTGCTCCGTAGGCGTTCAAGGGGCTACGCAAGTACGTAGGCAAAAAGATGCCATGCCGTGCTTGCGCTGGTGTGTTTGGGGGACAGGAGCCACACTGGGGCAGAGGTCCTGTCTGCTCTGCAGGGGCAGGCCGAGAGGTGGTTGATGCCACGCCAGCTTAAGCCAGGAATGGTGGTTTGCGACAATGGCACCAACCTCCTCTCCGCCCTCCGACAGGGACAACTGACCCATGTGCCCTGTATGGCTCACGTCCTTAACCTGGTGGTGCAGCGGTTCTTGGGCAGGTACCCGGGCTTACAGGATGTCCTGAGGCAGGCCAGGAAAGTCTGTGTTCATTTCCGCAGATCTTATAATGCCAGTGCTCGCCTGGCTGAGCTGCAAAAGGAGTTGAACCTGCCCAAGAACCGCCTTATATGTGACATGCCCACCAGGTGGAACTCAACGTTGGCCATGCTGCAGCGGCTGCACACGCAGCAGAGGTCCATCAATGAGTACCTGTGCGACTACGGCACCAGGACAGGGTCAGGGGAGCTCGGGTTTTTTTCACCACGCCAGTGGGGCATGATCAGGGATGCATGCACTGTCCTGGCACCATTTGAGGAGGCCACGGGGATGGTGAGCAGTGACAGTGCATGCATCAGTGACACTGTACCTCTTGTCCACCTGTTGGAGCACACGCTGCGTGGAATAATGGACAGGGCACTTGAGGCAGAACAGAGGCAGGAAGAGGAGGACTTCCTTGCCTCTCAAGGCCCCCTTTACCCTGACAGTGTTCCTTCTGTCCCACCCATCGCACAGGAAGAGGAGGAGGAGGAGGAGGATTGTGTCAGCATGGAGGTGGAGGCTGGCACTCAGCATCATCAGCAGCAGTCTTTTAGGGATGATTTACAGTCTCAAGAAACCAGTGGACTTGTACGTGGCTGGGAGGAGGTGGCTGCAGATCATGTCATCCTTAGTGACCCAGAGGACTCCGGACTGAATGCCTCAGCTAACCTACGCTGCATGGCCTCCCTGATCCTGCAAAGTCTGCGGAAGGATCCTCGTATTCTTCGGATCAAGGAGAAGGACCATTACTGGCTGGCCACTCTCCTTGATCCACGGTACAAGGGTAAGGTTGCGGACCTTATGTTACCGTCGCAGAGGGAGCAGAGGATGAGACAACTCCGGGAAGCCTTGCAGAAAGGTCTGTGCAATGCGTTCCCAGAGACTGGGAGGTTACAAACTCCTGGTCCTGGACAACGAGTTGCTGAGGCTTCGGGCAGTCAAAGAAGGAGCGGTGGGGAAGGTGGCCGTCTTACCGATGCGTTCAGACAATTTTTTAGTCCGCAGCCCCAAAGTATGATCGTTTCCAGCAACCATCGCCAGCGTCTGATATACATGGTGCAGGAATACCTAGGGGCAAGGTCAGACTTGGACACCTTCCCCACCGAAAATCCTCTGGCTTACTGGGTCTTGAGGATGGATCACTGGCCAGAGCTTGCACAGTATGCAATTGAGCTACTGGCCTGTCCTGCATCCAGCGTTCTTTCAGAACGCACATTCAGTGCTGCTGGAGGATTTGTCACGGATCACAGGGTGTGCCTGTCCACCGACTCGGTTGATCGACTGACTTTCATCAAGATGAACCAGTCTTGGATCACCACCAGCTACCACACACCTGATGCTGATATAACAGACTAATTGATTTTAAAATGTCACATCCCTTCAAGACTGATGCTGATGCTGAGTTCCTGTGCTGTTATGTTGACTAGCTATCCTCCTCCTCCTCCTCAATGATCCGATTAATGATGATAGCTTGGAAGATCATTTTGGTTTATGGGTGCCGCCACCAGTGGCTAAGGCCCAATTTTTCAGCCCCTGTTTAACAGGGGCGTGTAATTACAATTTTTGATGCAATACTTTGCAACAGGCCTCATTGCTGTGCTCCAAGTACAGTATCTGTGAGGGGTTGCAGTGTTGTGCCACCAGTGCCTAAGGCCCAATTTTTCAGCCCCTGTTCAACAGGGGCATGCAATTATAATTATTGATCTAATAATTCACAGCAGGGCCCATTGCTGCGCCCACCAAGAGTAACTGTCAGGCCTTACAGTGTTGTGTCAACACCACCACCACCACCACCACCACCACCACCAAAGGCCCAATTTTTCAGCCCCTGTTCAACAGGGGCATGCAATTATAATTATTGATCTAATAATTCACAGCAGGGCCCATTGCTGCGCCCACCAAGAGTAACTGTCAGGCCTTACAGTGTTGTGGCACCAGCACCACCATCAAAGGCCCAATTTTTACTACCACTGTTCAACAATTATATGTTATTACAATTCCTGATATAATAGTTGACAGCAGGGCGTTCCAGCACCCACCAAGAGTAACTGTGAGTGCTTACAGTGTTGTGCCAACACCAACACCTAAGGGGCCAATTTCTGCAGAGTATATAAGGCAGGTCACTAGTTTCAAACATCCAACTTACAAACGACTACTACTTGCAAACGGAAGAAGACAACAGGAAGTGAGAGGAAATCTACCCCTTGGAAGGAAAATTCTCTCCTGTAAGAATTAATATGGGAGAAAGGTGTCTCCTCTCTACTGATGCTTTATCACCAATCCTTGTTTCAATAAAAACACCACATTTCAAAATCAGTTGTCATTGGGACGCAAAGTGAGGTGAAATGTTCTGAACAGGGGCACAGACAGCAAAACAAATGTTACAGGGGTGATAACCCTTCCCTATGTTTTCCAAAAAGCTTAAAAATAGGTATTTGGGCTGGAGCTACACTTAAACAATGTAGCTGTTCAAAATTACAAACAGATTCTACATAAGAACAAACCTACAGTCCCTGTCTTGTATGCACCGCCTGTATACCGCTGTTCAGAGTATATAGGGCCTTTTTTATTTTGTGTGCGGGGTTCCCCTTAATATCCATACAAGACCCAAAGGGGCTGGTAATGGGCTGGGGTACTGGGGGGGGGGGGGGGGGGGTGATGGGGTAGCTATGCCATTTTTCTTAAAGATTTTCATCCATATTACCGGGACCAGACATTACATTAAAGCCGCAAGCAGTTTTAAATGGCTTTTTTTTCCTTTAGAAATGTAATTTTGTGCAGGGACAGTTCTAAACACGGGAAACACGTGGCACTTCACAGGCATACTTTAGACACCCCCCAGGTACAATATTTAAAGGAATATTTGACTTTTTTTTTTTCACTTTATGCATCATTAAAATGACTGCTCCCGGAAAACGTCCGTTTTTAAAACTTCTTTTTGCATTGATACATGTCCCCTGGTGCAGAACCCGGGTTCCCAAACTCTGTTTAGGACAATAACATAGATAATAGTCGATATAATTAGCACTTTATAATCCGAACGTTCGCATCCATTGTATTTAATAGGGTTCTAATGTTCGTGCGAACTTTCGGTCCGTTCGCGGGTTCTGGTGCGAACCGAACCCGGGGGTGTTCGGCTCATCACTATTTGTGGCATAGATGTAACAATGTGTTGGAAACATTCTTAAGAGATTTTGGTCTATATTGACATGATAGCGTCATGCAGTTGCTGCAGATTTTTCGGCTGCACATCCATGACGTGAATCACCCGTTCTACCGCATCCCAAAGGTGCTCTATTGGCTTGATATCTGGTAACAGTGACCTCATTGTCATGTTCAAGAAACCAGTGGTGAGATGTTTTGAGCTTTGTGACATGGTGTATTATCCTGCTGGAAGTAGCCATCAGAAGATGGGTACGCTGTAGTCATAAAGGGATGGACATGGTCAGTAACAATACTCAGGTAGCTGATTGGGGTCTGGCTGTGGGAGGTTAGCATTGGATCTCAGCTAGATGGGAGGATAGTGTGAGAGTGTGAAAGTCTCTGCCAGGTATGGATATGATGGTAGCCACACAGTTTTCCAGCTTTCGGTTTAGAGATATGACATTTCCATTTATTATGGTCTAGTGGGTATACCCAATCCCTCTATTTGTTTCATAAGCTCATAGGAATTTTTCATTTATAATTTTCACACATAGAATGTCTGTCTTTCTCTACCCTTGCATTTGTTTGCTTTTTGTATTTGTATTGAATAATAGGTATTTATTTTAGAATTGTAATATTTTAGAATTGTAATTTTATATTGATATAAATTATTGAGGTCTATGTGCAGGATTTAGCATTGGAGCTGCGTGAAACATTGACTGGTTATCTGTGACATACTGTTCCAATGTTGCCTGCTATTTCATTTAAGGCCACTAGATGGTGCGCTGCTGCATGCAATGTTTATTCTATTGTAAGTGTCTGAGTCTATGTGATTCATTGCACATATTTTTATATATTTTATTGTTTTATCCACATTTTCATTATTGTGGTTTTAAGTAAAGTTGCAAGTGCGCATCTTGAGAGGAAGAGTGCTTCAGGTCTGCGATTGGTGATTTTTGCAGATCTGGTCAGTTTTTCCTGTCCCTTATCCAAATGAGGTTAGAATGAGTACTATATAGGCTCCAGTAAAATAATGCTGAGCCCATTTCCTGATGACGTGCGGGACAAGCACGAAATGCATTGAAATCGAGGCTCTATAGAAAAGTACAGGAGTCCCCCTCTTCCGCATTATTGAAGCACACAGCTGAGGTGCATGCTGACATATACTGCCTGCCTAGAGAGCGATCCATTGGGGACAGACTGGCTCACGCTTTCCCTCAAGCTGCGCATGATTGTTTGCTGCATCTGGCATACATGCATGAACTGTAAGTGCTGATTTTAATATTAAAAAGAAGTTACTGCACTATATTGGCTTTTGGTGGCTCTGTTTGGCGGAGCCAAATATCTGCAGATGCTGGGGATAAGAGCTTGACACCACACACACTTTGATGCTGATTGGATGGGAGAATCGATGGTGATCTGTCGTGCGATTCCTGGAGGCCACAGTATTACATGCTTGTGGGTCACCTGGTGGCCAAACATTACTCGTGAGAGTTCAACCATTATCACTTCGGGTGAAGCACTTTATTGAATGTTATTTGCACATGTTAGAAAAATCACGGTGACTGGTTAACAGAAGAAATTTGCCTGGACACAATATATCAGATTTTTTGTTTATATATGGACTTTATATATTTGCTTTGTTGATTGATTGCAGAAAATGTTTTTATTAATATTACACATGGTCTTTTGCGCCCTATATCACTTCACAATACTCAGGTAGGCTCAATTGGTACTAAGGGGCCCAACGTGTGCCAAGAAAATATCCCCCACATCATTACACCACCACCAGCCTGAACTGTTGATACAAGGCAGGATGGATCCATGCTTTCATGTTGTTTATGCCACATTCTGACCGTACCATCTGAATGTTGCAGCTGAAATCGAGACTCACCAGATCAAGCAATGGTTTTCCAATCTTCTATTGTCCAATTATGGTGCGCCTGTGCGAATTGTAGCCTCAGTTTCCTGTTCTTAGCCGACAGGAGTGGCACTCAGTGTGGTCTACTGCTGCTGTAGCCCATCTGCTTCAAGGTTTGATGTGTTGTGCATTCAGAGATGGTATTATGCATACCTTGGTTGTAACGAGTGGTTATTTGAGTTAATGTTGACTTTCTATCATCTCCAACCAGTCTGCCCATTCTCCTCTGATCTCTGACATAAAAAAGGCATTTTCGTCCACACAACTGCCGCTTACTGGATATTTTCTCTTTTTGCACCATTCTCTGTAAACCCTAGAGATGGTTGTGTGTGAAAATCCCAGTAGATCAGTAGTTTTGGAAATACTCAGACCAGCCTGTCTGGCACCAACAACCATGCCACGTTCAAAGTCACTTATATCCCCTTTATTCCCATTCTGGTGCTCAGTTTGAACTTCAGCAAGTCATCTTCATTCTATTCAAGTATGTTTTCTTAATTAAAAAAAATAAATAACTTCTATTGCTCTCAATCTCCTCCAAATCTCCAAATTCCTTTCTTTTTTTGCTGCTGTGATCCTGTTAGAGCATGGCTACATTCATTCTCTATGGTCCCACTGTATGTAGGAATGTAGCCACCCACTCTTGCTCACTCCTGAGATGGACTAGAGACTATGGACTATGGGATGTGCAGTGTGCATAGAGCAGTATATATAACCGCAACTAATGTGCACTGCTCATTCCAAACAAACAGAAGTGAGGGGGAGAAAATGGAGTCTGGGAGGTCATGGAGGATGTAACAAGGAAGCAGAAAAACACAGTAAAGCCTCGTACACACGACCGAGTTTCTCGTCAAAAAACGACGAGAAAACTGCAGAGAGAGCTTTCTTGCCGAGAAACCCGTTCGTGTGTATGGTTTCTCGTCGAGAAAACTGCCGGGAATCTCAACGAGAAAAATAGAGAACCTGCTCTCTATTTTCTCGTCAGGATTCTCGTTTTTTCTCATCGGGTTTCTCGTCGGCCTGGTTTGTGACGAGAAAACCGGTCGTGTGTATGCTTTTCCGAGTCTTAAAAAATCGCGCATGCTCAGAATCAAGTATGAGACGGGAGTGTTTTTTCTGGTAAAACAAGCCTTCGTAAATGAGATGGCACATTTGTCACGCTGTAACGAACTGAAAGCACGAAGACTGAAAAGCGCGAATCGTCTCTTCCCAAACTTTTACTTCACACGCGGTAACACGAGATCAGCAAAAGCAGCCCAAGGGGTGGCGCCATTGAAATCGAACTTGCCCTTTATACTGCCGTCGTACGTGCTGTACGTGACCACGCAGAACAACGACAAGATTTGGAATTGACAGTGTGTATGCAAGGAAAGCTTGACAAGAAGCTCGTCAAGCTTGACAAGAATCTCGTCGAGAAAATCGACAGGTTTTTTACGACGAGAAACTCGGTCGTGTGTACGAGGCTTCAGAAACAAATTTGTGTAACTCTGTAAAGCTCTATAAAGCTCTATAAAGCTCTGTGGATACAAGTTAGCTATTTGTATATCAGACAGTGTGGTCCCAACTGCTGAAAGAAAATCAGTTAGCAACGTAGATTAGTCATATGTTTTTATTCAGTCTGGGCAAACTGGTAGTCTTGGACTGAGTCGAAAAGAACAGCAAAACACAATCAATGGGCAGAGCTACTAAGCAGGGACCACAGCTTAAATACGTAATAGATATACGTAGCTACCAAAATGTGTATTTACAAGCTATACAAAGCAACAAAGCATTTATTAACAATAATCGTATGTCATTGCTGCCTATGCATAGCTAAAATAATGAAATAATTGTACATTATCTTTAAATATAAGGCATTTGCAGTTAATTGAAGCACTAGACTGCACCATGTTTCAATGGTCTATGTATTCAAAGAGGAAAATGTTATACTTAACTGACGGTAATTTTCCTTTCCTGATGCAAAGCATGATAGCATATAGGTATGGGTAGGCTGTCATGCTGTGTCAGGAAAGTTTAATGCCATGTATTTGATCAGATTTTTCTTTACTTTACTACGCACTAAGGTAAAAGTTTCTTCGTGTGTGTATAGATAATATTTTCCACTAGATGGCGCTTAAATACTGATACAGTACATATATAAATAAACATAATTTTTTCGGAAAACCATTTTCCACACTTTACAAGAAAACCAAAGAAAAAATGGTCAGCTTTGCCACCAAGTGAAGAATTGCAGCAAAGACAATATTGTATTTGTATAAGCTTCTAAATAGCTAGAAAACTTGATGTTCTGGTTGAAGGTATTGCAAAGACACTCATTATGGTCTCTAAAAAAAGTTGTCTTAAAACAATCCTTTTCTGATAGAAACATGGGCTGTGCTACTATCAATCCAATTCTGAAGATGCTAGTTTTCTGGCTAATACACTAACCAACTGGATTTAATAAGGTTTGAGTCACTGACTTGGAACATCCTGGTATCTATAGATAAAGTCATAGTAATGTCAGACATCTTTATTTCTTCTTGTGCCAGGTAAAGAACACAAAGAGGGTGCTTTATCAAAACTAAAGCAGACAGAATCTGGAGCAGATTTGCATGGCAACCAATGAGCTTCTATCTTTCATTTTCAAAGCTTAAAGGGAAGTCCCCACCAAAAAAATAAAAATTAAATGTCAGCAGCTACAAATACGGTAGCTGCTGTCTTTTACTATTAGGGCACTTACCTGTCCAGGCATCCAGTGGTGTCCTCACACGAGCCGATTCTTGAATCAGCCATTGGGTGCTGCCGCCCACCATCTTGGCTAAGAAAAACCGACAGTGAAGCCTTGCAGCTTCACAGCCGGTTTCCTACTGCACACGTGCGAATCGCGCTGCACTTTGTGAATGGGCCAGCTGCAGGGGGAAGGAGGAGGGGGAGCAAACCTCTCTGTAAAGCTACAAGTCCCTGCATACTACACATATATATATACTGTCTGTCTGGAAATTCAAGTCTAAGCAAATAGACTTGCATTTTCTATATCTCTGTAGAACTACAAATGCCAGCATACCACACTTGCATGTCCCTTGCCTTTGAAGAACTACGAGTCCCAAAATACTACACTTTAATTTCTCCTAACTCTGTATAACTTTGAGTCCAAGCATACACACTTGCATTCCTTATCTCTGTAGAACACCAAGTCCTAGCAAAATATGCTTTAGTTTCTTCTCACCTCTGAAGAACTACAAGCCCCAGCATACTAAAATTCATATTCTGTCTCTGTTTCTCACTTTTTGGTTGCTCCCCCCCTTCCCATCATAGTGAGAAGGCTTATAGAAAGGTAGCTTATCCAAAACCTGTTCTGAACCAAGTCTGTTGGCCATTAAGTAAAAGCCACGCAGTTAAAATTATCTTGGATGAATCTGCAGATAAATTCATAATGATCATGAATCTGAAACTCAAAGTTTTATTTCGGGACTTATGGTGGCTGGGATATCATCATTCCTATTCAGGAATAAAATACAAGACAAAATAAGACAGACATATATGGAGGTGGGAGGATGACAGTTAACACTCTCAAACCTATTAAAAAAATTCTCCTCACGACTCTATCCATTAGTTTTTCTTTATCAATGTGTGCTACCCGATTAATCCTTTTACTTGTTATTAAGGTGAAATATTTTTTAGACTGTCAAAGTAAACCAGGTTTCTGAATTACAGTGAAAAAAACTCTCCTCCAGAGAGCAAACAGGCCAGTAGAAGGAGCTGTGAGCCCCGAGCACGTAGCCTGTGAAACATTCAACTCTATGTTTGGAGGACCGCCCTGCTGTATGAAATCACTTCCGCATTCCAGACTGGTGAGCATGGAGCTTCCTGTCATGTGACACCGCAGAGAAGCCTGTGCAAACGAAAATCTACATCTACACCTCACGGCCGAGGGGAACTTTGCCAGAGCCAGCAGAGTGGCACCAACAGACCTCAGAACACCCCCATCCTCGATGGACATCATTTTCAAGTGAACCTGTAAGTATATATACTATACTTACATTAATGATTACAGTAGGATTAATTTAGTTGGCGCCTCCACCCCCTTCTTTTTTACACTTCTTGCTGACAGAGGACATGGACACCCTCTGAGGATGGCTGCCTCCTCTTGTTTTTTAATATACAGATTGACTTAGAAGTGCCATTAGAGCCACTATTACATTCATTTTAAAGGCATCACATCGCTAGGAGCGCCGGAATCCCCCCCCCCTTTCTATGAACTGAATTACAGTGAAATGTACTGTACCACCTTAAAGCCCATGTTTAGGCTACTCCCCCTAAGGCCCCCTTTATTAAAGCCCCTTACCTCTAAAGCCTCCTAAAATAAAGCCTCGGTCCTTAAAGAGACCCTGACACCAACTTAATGCTGGACTCAAGGCTAAACATATAGGGGTTACTGGAGAGTGCAAAACCTGGGGCAGCTCTGAAGTTAGAAGCTGATTGGCTACCATGTACAGCTGCACCAGATTTGCACTCTCCAGTTTTAGTAAATCAACTCCATAATGGCTAAATATAAAACAAATGGTGATTTTTGTGCAGGAGTTTCATGTAATAAAGAGAAGTCACTGCTGCTCTCTCACCTTGTGCATCCACCCCGAAAAAGTTAAAGTATTTTTTTGCTATAAACTTTGAAAATAAATTAGTCCACAGTGCCTGCAGCTATAGAAGTCAGTGAGGAATCGTTTTTAAGCTCATTTACTGATTGTTTTTACTGTCAGTTGTCCATAGGCTGTCTACTTTTAGCCTTATAAATTAAAGTGATCAAACTTTATATCCCACAACCCTTAAAACATCCCTGAAAAAACCCTAAGACTTAAGCCTAATGTACTGCACCCACTTAAGGGCCCCAGATGAACTGGGATCCCCACCCTGTACAGCCAGGTGCACCAAATCATGATCTAATCTAATAAGAGGCTTAAGGCTTCAAAAAGGGTGGGTTCGGGGTGCCAAGCCCACCCACTTGTGTGACAATAGCAGATTTGCAAAATAGCCAATCAGGAAGCAGTTCCTGTGACCCGATTGGGCAGGGAGTCTTAGGACTCCCTGGCCAATCGTGTCTCAAGACACACTTCCTACGCCCGGGAGGAGAATCAACGGCCGGCTCTTCATTGCCCCTGACTCCATCCCGCCTGTCTCCCGCAGGGGGGTTCGTTCGCCACATCCATGTCCATCTTCGGGGGGTGTGATCGCCGCATTACATGGCCGTCTCCCACGCGTGGGCGGGCTTTGTGGTGTTAGTTTGCTGCCCCCCCAATATATTAAGCTATTAAGAATCGGCTGCCACTGCTCTATATACAGTCTCTATATAGCTCTGCACAGCCTTCTATTCTTCAGCCACCTGCACACACTTGGTTTCTGCTCGCTCACTCATTTTTGGGAAGCTGACAAGACCTGATTGTCAGCTCAGCAATGGCCCATCACAGGCAGGAACATGCAGTCGCTTAACAGCAGCACACTGGAGTGACACAGCTTACACTTTCTGATTCACTTCCTTTCCCTGGTTACTGAGCCCAGCACCACATTTTCAGGCATTGCCAACCCTCCTGGCTGCATCTGTCCCTTTTTACCAGTCCACCCAACTGACCCCTCACCAGCCCACCCGGCTGACTCTGTGGGAGATCACCCAGGTAAGGGATGAAGACTTGGCACAACACAGTCCTCAGGGAGAACTAGCTACATCTGGCAGTCTCCCCCCTTATAAATCCCAAGTAGTGCTGCTCTACTCACACTGTCCTCACACTTGCTCCCATGCCTCCAGGATGGGTTGTCTTCATGTGTTGTGGCAGGATACTTCGAGCACCTAAACCCAGACACAGGGTCAGCCCCCCAGACTAGGGGGTACCCCAGGGGACCACCGATAGCCTCCACAGCACTATATCTCAATCTTCCACCTGACTGCCCCTGCTGGCATTGCTCATGCCTATTTATGAGGGAAACCTGCACCCTGCCAGTCCTTTACTGGGGATTGGCTGATGCCCTCATAAATATTCCAAACAGCTCCTCCTAACCTCCACCCACTAGCTCTAGAAGTTTCTACAACTTTCTAGACCAGGGGGAGGCATCAGAGAAGCTGTCAGGATGAGTCATCCAGCCCTGACTCACTGAAACCCAGAAACATTGAACACGGAAGAAAAATGGGAATGCTTTATGAACATATTAAACAAAGGTATCACAGTGCATTTCAATGAGCAATAAATATAGAAGAGCGAAAGGTTAAACCTGGGTGGCCAAACCGTAATGTAAAACGTCTCATTAACCACTTACCTACAGGGCACTTTTACCCCCCTTCCTGCCCATGCCATTTTTCAGCTTTCAGCGCTGTCGCACTTTGAATGACAATTGCGCGGTCATGCTACACTGTAACCATGTGAAATTTTTATAATTTTCTTCACACAAATAAAACTTTCTTTTGGTGGTATTTAATCACTGCTGGGATTCTTTTTTTTTTTAAATGAAAATTTTGAGAAAAATTTTTTTTTCTTAGTTCCTGTCAGTAAATGTTGTAAATAAGTAATATTTCTCCTTCACTGATGTGCGCTGATGAGGCGGCACTGATAAGGCAGCACTTATGGGCACTAATTAGGTGGCACTGATGAGGAGGCACTAATATTCTGCACATATGGGCACTGATAGGTGGTACTGATATGTGGCACTGATGAGCACTGATAGGTGGCACTTAAGGGTGGCACTGGTGGGCACTGATAGGGGCACTGATGGGCACTGATAGCCGGCACTGGTGGGCACTGATAGGCAGCATGAATAGGTGGCACTGATGGGCACTGATGGGTGGCACTAATGGGCATTGATGGGTGGCACTGATGAGCTTTACTGATGGGCATTGATGGGATTTACTGATGGGCATTGATGGGCAGCACTGATAGGCGGCACTGATGGACACTGAAAGCCAGCACTGACTGGCATCACTAATGGGCACTGCTTGCTGGCTCTGGTGGGCACTGATTGTTGGCACTGGTGGGCACTGATTGCTGGCACTAGTGAGCACTGATTTCTGACACTTCTGGCGCTCTAATGTAATCAGGGCACTGATCATCAGTGCCCTGATTACATCTCTTGCTGTCCCCTGCGAGGAGATGCCGCTGATCGGCTCTCCTCGCCACACACTCTGTCAGTATGTGGTTATAAAAATATAAAGTGGAGGGGTCATTATCAGCATTCCAACACTACAAGGAATGCAATAAGAAGTGTAAGAAAGAGATTAGGGTGGCAAAAAAAAAATACAAGAGACACATAGCAGAGGAAAGTAAAAAAAATCCAAAGATTTTTTTTAGATATATTAACCACTTAAGCCCCGGACTATTTTGGCTGGTTAAAGACCAGGCCACTTTTTGCAATTCGGCACTGCGTCGCTTTAAATGACAATTGCGCGGTCGTGCTACGTGGATCCCAAACAAAATTGAAGTCCTTTTCTTCCCACAAATAGAGCTTTCTTTTGGTGGTATTTGATCACCTCTGTGGTTTTAATTTTTTGCGCTATAAGCAAAAATAGAGCGACAATTTTGAAAAAAATGCAATATTTTTTACTTTTTGCTATAATAAATATCCCCCAAATATATATTAAAAAATATATTTTTCCTCAATTTAGGCCGATACGTATTCTTCTAAATATTTTTGGTGAAAAAAAATCGCAATCTGCGTTTATTGATTGGTTTGCGCAAAAGTTATAGTGTTTACAAAATAGAGGATAGTTTTATGGCATTTTTATTAATTTAATATTTAATATATTTAAATTATTTAATTAATTTTTTTTTACTAGTAATGGCGGCGATCAGTGATATTTTTCGTGACTGCGACATTATGGCGGACACATCGGACACTTTTGACACATTTTTGGGACCATTGTCATTTTCACAGCGATCAGTGCTATAAAAATGCACTAATTACTGTGAAAATGACGCTGGCAGTGAAGGGGTTAATCACTAGGTGGCGCTGTAGGGGTTAAGTGTGCCCTGATGTGTGTTTCTAACTGAGGGGGGGTTGGGCTCTGTGTGACATGACACCGATCTCCGATCCGAGTACACGGAGATGAGATCCGTGTCATTGTCACTACGCAGAGCAGGGAGATGCTTGTTTACACAAGTATCTCCCTGCTCTATGCCTCCGTGAGACGATCACGGGGATCCCCGCGGCGATCGAGTCCGCAGGATCCGCGGTCTGACTCACGGGGAAGGCAGCAGGGTCGCGAGCGCGCCGGCGGCAGCGTGCGCGCGACCCCCATGTCAGGCAGTTAAAGGGGACCTCCAGTAATGATTAAACACAAGATATTTGTGTGAAACGCGTCTACGTGACCTCGTGTTGGTGTCTTTGGTGTTATCACTTTGAACAATAAAAGGCAATCGGAATTCCTGGATGTGCAGCCATTTCTTTTCTTACAAGTTTCCCACAGAGGCGGGTCGGGGCTGGCACTCTACGAGACATTCCACCTCAGGTTATCATAATACACCTGGAGCAGCGGCTCTTTTTTTTTTGTAAATTCATAATAGCTTATCACATCAATTATATTTCTTGTCCTTATCATAGTTAGTACTATTTACTATTTTACATTAATTATTTTTTCTAAGAAAATGGTTCAGCAATCTTCTAATAGAAATAACAAAATAAACACTGTTTCTCTTTTTCCTTTTCAAGACAGAGTCTTGGTTCTACCTCTACAGGCAGATAGATACACAAAAAGCAAAAAGATAAAAAAGAAGAAAAAAGTGAAGGAAAGAACGAAAGAAAAAAAAAAACACAACAACAAGGGAGTCATTTTCTCTCTCACCCCATGTCCCCTCCCCCCGAGCGACCACAGGTCAACCACACTCTACTGTCCAATCTATAACTTTGCCAGTATCTATCCAATGATCCTCTATCATTAACCAAGTGGGAGGGTCTGTTCCCTATATTGTAAATAGGGAGTGCAGATCTTCCGATATTTCTCTTCTTGCTCTTTCAATGTCATAGTCAGATCTTCCATTTGTTGGATTTCTGTTATCCTTGCCATCCAGTGTGATCTAGTTGGAGAGGTACTACTTTTCCACAGTGCTGGAATACACGCCTTTGCTGTGGTAAGCAGATGTTTTAACAATTTAATTTTTTTATTTTTATTTTCAAATTTATCATTTTATTTTCCTTTCCATTACAAAAGAATACCACATAAAACAAATACACACTGCTCCAGATTACATATTAATTATTTCATAAATCACACAGACATTCGATACAAAAAGAAAAAAAAAAAGAAAAATGTATTAAATAAAACAAAAAAAAAAAAAAGAGGGGGGGGGAGGGAAAAAAAATATCTCTCCCCATTCTCTCTCTCCCTGACTGAACTCTACCAAAATAGATAGACTTAGGGTTCATTCACCCTCTCATTCATCATTTCATTCTCAAGGAGGGAGTCTCCCTCTTCCGAGGCCAAAAAGGCACTCCAAGCAGACCAAGTCTTGGAGTACCTTCCATGTTGATGTAGCGCGGAGAGGACTGGTTCCTCCAATTTGCTAACCTCTTTCACCTTACGGCTCCACATCTCTATTGTCGGTGGTGATGGTGATTTCCAATTTAAGGGAATACATGCCTTTGCGGCATCTAAGAGATGGGGAATACATGATTCCTTATATACTCTTACTGGTACCTGATTTACGTGTAAGAGAAAGAACGCTGGATCTTCCGGTATTGTTAAATCTGTACAGAGCTGGAGGATCTGTTTAATCCGCAACCA
The DNA here is from genome assembly GCA_029206835.1 of Rana muscosa. Lineage (NCBI taxonomy): Eukaryota > Metazoa > Chordata > Amphibia > Anura > Ranidae > Rana > Rana muscosa. Next base: position 680,004,952 of record CM055121.1, read on the forward strand.
AAACCACTTTAACTTGGGACAGTCCCAAAAGATGTGTAACATAGTACCTTTTTCTTCCTGACATCTCCAACATTGATCTGAAGTATCCGGAAATATTTTCTCAAGATTCTCTGGTGTTCTATACCATCTAGATAAGATCTTAAAATTAGTTTCTTGTGTTCTAACACACATTGATATTTCGTGTGTAAACCTAAGCATCCTTTGTCGTTCTTCAAAACTGAAGGTCCTCCCCAATTCCCTTTCCCATTCCAGAACGTATTTCAGAGGGTAAGATTCCGGCTGTGTGATCAATAATCCATAACTTACGGATAATGTGTGCGATATTACTCCCTTCCCAGTACAAAGTTTCTCAAAAGTGGTAAGGGGTCTTTCAAACCGACCCGGGTTCGGAAGGGTGCCAAGGAAATGTGTGATCTGTAGGGCGTTCCAAATTTTTAGTCTAAATATATTTCCCTGTTCCATCAACTCCCTTATTGTATACCACGTTCCTGTATGGATATACCGTATATACTCGAGTATAAGCCGACCCGAATATAAGCCGAGGCTCCTAATTTTACCACAAAAAACTGGGAAAACGTATTGACTCGAGTATAAGCCTAGGGTGTCCATCTGCATGCCTCACTGTGTCCATGCCTCACTGTGTCCATGACTAGACTGACGTTTAACATTGGAGTCTATGGAAGGGGTGCCCGGTTTTGAAAAATCAGTGCTACCCGGTCGTAGGTCCCTTGGACAAGAAACTTTGCAAACATGTAGAGGAAGAGTGGGGCTACATGTGTGCCAAGTGTGGGGTCCAAAGAACCTACGACCGGCCGGTACTGGGTCCCCAAAGTCACCAGAGAAATGACCGTTTAACATGGGAGTCTATGGAAGGGGTGCCCGGTTTTGAAAAATCGGTGCTCCCCGGCCGTAGGTTTCCCGGACAAGAAACTTTGCACACTTGTAGAGCTAGAGTGGGGCTATATGTGTGCCAAGTTTGGGATCCAGGAGACCTACGGCGGGCCGGTACCGGCTCCCCAAATTCCGGGAGATCAGGCGCAAAAAGGTGACTCGAGTATAAGCCGAGGGGTGCATTTTCAGCACAAAAAATTGTGCTTAAAAACTCGCTTATACTCGAGTATATACGGTAGTTACATGCTTGAGTGTATCGCCTACTCGCTAAATGTCTAAATGTGTTGTCTTCACATCCTGGTTGGAAGAGAGGATTACCTAGTACCGGGTATAAAGGGGAAGTCCTGGGTTCTAAACCCAGCGTGGGGAACAACATCGAGCAAATTCTGGACGTATTGCCCAACACCAGATTCGCAGTCACCTCCTTGGGAAGTGCTGCATAACACCACGGTGCTCCACTCAAGGGTACAGGTGACTGGGCATTCTCGATTTGTACCCACAGTTTGCTATCTATACAGTATGTCTATTCCAATCAATAACTCTATTTAGATGAACTGCATGATAGTATTTCCGTATATCCGGTATATCTAAGGATCTGTGTGTTCTCCCCATGCCTCCAACACTCTCCAATTCCACGATCATTCACAGTGGTATTCTAGTCTCCCATATAGGTGGGGGTGGAGAGACATGCATGGAGAGAACACTCTAAGTCCACGGTTGTCAGTAGTTCTAAGGGCCAGGTATATTGAGTCAACCCTATAGCTTATAGCAGTATAAGAAAAAAAAAATTCTTCTAGGCTGGCCTATGTTCAGCTTACCTTCTAAAATTCCCCCATAATAAAAAAAAGGCCCCCCAAAAACCCCCCGCTTGTGTCCTAATGTAAATTCATATTCTTTAATAGTATATACATTACGTGGGGTGAATCCCCCTCAGTTGTGACTGACAATTACAATTGTGCAATTATTTTTCTTTGTGCAAGTCTTATTAAAGAAAAAAACCTAGAAAAATTGTGAACCATTTCCCATCCTCTCTTCTTCCTAAAGGAGAGGTGGTCCAAAAAGAAAAGAGTGATTTATTACAGATGTGCTATGTGTTTTATATTAATAACCCCCCCCCCGCATCCCAAAAAAAAAAAAGAAGGAACAAAACCATAATAGAAAATATATACCACAAAACCAATAATTGATATATATTCATTCAATTATTAGATTAGGGGAGGAGGTGAAGCTCCCCCAGAAAAAAACCGTGAACCCCCCAAAAAAAAAAGACAAAATACCCCCAATTTTTGTTTTTTTTCATTTGACAATGGGGTGTCATATAAAAGGAAGGCTGTCACATTCTCTCCAAGAGACACCCCTGTAATCGTTTCCACAGTTTCCTCCACCATCCTCCAGAATTCCCTCAACATCAGGCATTTCCAGAAAATATGTATCATGGTGCCCTCCGACTCCTGGCATCTCTAGCATACATCCAATACTTGAGGAAAATCGGATGTAATGCTGCCTATACCATCTTGTAAGAATTTTATAACCTCCGGGGGGGGCGTGGCTACCGCGCTAGCTGATGGACGCATAGTCAGAGAGCTCCGCTCCAGCGACGGAAACCTAGCAGAACCGAGGCGAATCTGAAAGCCACTGACACTCGCATCCAAGCCCTGAGGATCCCCTTCACCCTCGCGGATGGCCAGGAGGCGACCAAAACCCGAATCAGCCGAAACGGCTGAACGATTTCTTCTCCCCTAAGTCCCGCGGCCTGGTCAAAGATGGCGCCGGCGGCAGCTCCCCGGCCTCCTCGCGCGACTCCCAGCTCACACCGCCCAGCATGAGTCAGACGGCGAATCCTCCGCAGCGTTCACCGGAGACATCGACCCCCATGTCGGGCAGCCCAGCAAAATCGAGGCCCCGGATGTCAGAAGGCCCAAGCGGTCAGAAGGTTAGTGAAGCAGCTACATCCCTAGAGGACACCAGAGACCTAGCTGACACCATTAACTCCTTCCCCACCACCAACTAGCCAGTGTCAGATACAACCTTGAAAGACATGCTTGTCTCCCTACGCAGCTCCATGCATTCTGACATGATGGAATGCATGCGCAATTTTAAGTCTGACATAGGGGAACTGGGGTCTAGAGTAGACCACGTGGAAACGAAAATGGGTGAATACGCAGCCTCCTATAACACGTTAGTGGATTCACATAATGATCAATCAGACGAGGTCACCTGGTTGAAGGCAAAGGTCGCTGACCTTGAAGATAGGTCAAGGAGAAATAACGTGAAACTCAGGGTGGTCCCAGAATCCGTACAACCTGCGCAATTGCAGCAATATGCCCTAGAACTCCTATCAGCATACCTGCCAACGCTGACCAAAACGGACCTGGTGATAGATAGAATTCACCGCCTCCCCAAACCAACTCACCTCCCTGACAACATCCTCATGGACGTATTAATGAGGGTACACTTTTTCCACGTAAAAGATCTATTCATGTCTGCCTTCAGGAAGTGCGCTCAACCCCCCAACCACTACGCTAATATCCAGGTCTTCGCAGACTTGTCACAATACACCATGCAGAAACGTAAATCCCTCATTACTGTGACCAAAGCTCTGCGCAACCATAATATCGCTTATCGTTGGGGGTACCCGACAAAACTCACTGTCACCTATGATGGGAAGACATCAGTGATTACCTCCCTAAATGAAGGCTTAGCATTACTGCGAGAATGGGACATTCTCCCTGAACATACATCTGATGAGCTTCGCTCGTCACCCAAGACGAAAACACTGGAAGAGTGGCAAATTGTATCCCACAAGAGAAAGTCACACAAATCCTCCGCGCCTCGTATATAACAACCAACCTACACCGACTAGTTTCTCGTACGCTGGAGTGTAAAACCCACTTAAACCCCCCTGTACGAGCTATGTGCAGTGCAACTGCCATCAGATTCCGGAAGGAATCTTCTTTCTTAATGAAAATAATTTTGTTTGAATATTGACACTCTGTTTTTTCATTCTACTCCTTTCCCCTCCTCTTCCCCTCCATCCCACACCCTGATGGATCGCTCACCGTGGAACCAACTGTTCTCATGCATCACCTCTACCACTACACTCCGCTGCATGGACCCGAACTCTCGACATATGGAGCATTCAAGGTACTTTTATATCTTTTTACTGCACCTCATATGGCTATCACAATAACCTCCTTTAATGTTCATGGCTTGAACCACCCAGCCAAAAGATCATCAGTCTGGAAGGAGGCCCTTAAGCTTCGTGCTGACGTCTTATGCCTGCAGGAATCTCACTGCTCTTCCATGTCTACTCCTTCTTTCCATCATAGAAATTTTCCCCATATCTTCCACGCCTCGTCAACCAAGAAACAAATAGGTGTGGTAATAGCCATTAGAGACTCTATGACTTTCTGCCTCCAGGAATCCTTTGCAGACCCTGAGGGTCGATATTTAATTGTGATTGGCACGCTTAACAGCCGCCTCTATACCATAATAAATGTATATGCTCCCAACACACACCAAGTACGGTTTTTGAGGAAAATATTCTACAAAATTAACTCTCTTAAAAAAGGAGCGGTTGTGATGTGTGGAGACTTCAATGCAACGATAAACCACAAACTCGACACTACTTCAAAGGCTAAACGTCCCCCGTCGTCCCTTCAAAATATTCTACACACTGAGGAAATGTTTGACGTCTGGAGATGTCAACACTCCACGGAACGAGATTATACTTTCCACTCCTCCAGACATAATACCTATTCTCGGATAGACTTTATTCTTGTTGACAGGAACCTGTTGCAGAAAATTTCCTCCTCCGCCATACATGACATAACATGGTCAGACCATGCGCCTGTCTCAGTTGTGGTGGAGGAGGGACATTCCCCTTCTCCAGCTTATATTTGGCGTGCTAATGCTTTTTTGCTACAGCAGCCAGATCAGGCGGCTTTGGTTAAAAATCACCTCAACGAGTATTTTGCTCTTAACAAAAACTCAGTATCGAACCCTTTTACTTTATGGTGTGCCCATAAGGCATATATTAGAGGCATTTTAATACAAATGAGCTCTAGGGCAAAAAGACAGAGGACGCAAAAGATTGACTCCCTTTTATCCCATATCAAACTTCTAGAATCCCAGAACAAAACCACCCCTGACCCTATAGTAGCAAACCAACTAAATGGTCTGCGAGCAGATCTCAGACTCATGATGCTAGAACATCACAACAAACATTTACTTTACCTTAAAACGAATCACTATTCGGCTGGCAATAGGGCAGGGAAGCTCCTAGCCCAAAAACTAAAAGAACAAAAAGCCAAAACTAGAATCCCCTTTCTCACAAACCTCTCAGATGGCAATAAAATCTACAACCCACAAAGCATTGCTGATTCCTTTGCTGAGTATTACTCCTCCCTTTATAATTTAGTAGATGACCCAAACACCCCCTAACCATCAGAGGAATCAATAAACGTATTCCTGAAGGACTTATCTCTTCCTTCCTTGACAGAAGCACAATTGGAAACTCTAAACTCCCCTTTCACTGAATCTGAGATCCGCACAGCTATTCAAACACTCCCCAACGGTAAATCCCCAGGCCCGGATGGCTTACCGAATGGTTATTATAAAAAATTTCGGAAACCCTACTCCTCCCACTTCAAGAAATGTATTCAGTAGCGGCGTCCTCTGCCTCTTTCCCGGCCGAAATGTTAAACGCATATATCGTTACCATTCCGAAACCCGGCAAATCGCCTGATTCTCCAGCTAATTTCAGACCCATCTCCCTTCTGAATACAGATGTGAAACTGTACGCCAAAATTCTTTCTCACAGGCTCCTACCCATACTACCAACGTTGATTGGCCCTGACCAGACCGGATTCACAAAGGGCAGACAGGCTGCAGATGCCACTAGGAGGGTTATCAATATCTTACACCACGCAAATTCCTGTCGGGTGCCTTCCCTCCTGCTGTCCTTGGACGCGGAGAAGGCATTCGACAGGGTCCACTGGGGTTACATGACACAAACTCTGAAAAAATTTGGTTTCTCTGGTCCTATCCTATCGGCTATCTTAGCATTGTATTCCTCCCCTTGTGCACAAGTATACACCTCTAACATGTTTCCCATCTCTAATGGGACTAGACAGGGATGCCCCTTGTCCCCCTCAATTTTCAACCTCATTATAGAACCATTAGCTGAAAAAATTAGAGCCCACTCGGGGACACCGAGTTTCAACCTACTAGGGGAATCCCACAACATAAACCTCTTCACGGACGATATTATCCTACTTTTGACTTCCCCACAGACCTCCCTATCTCAAGCCCATAATATCCTAGTCAACTTCAGTCAGATATCTTACTATAAAGTTAATTTTACAAAATCCCTCATTCTAGGACTTAACCTTTCCACCTCTCTCCAACGATGATTGCAGAACAACTTCCCTTACACTTGGAGCTCTTCCAGTATACCATATTTAGGACTTCATCTTACAGCAGACCCTAACAAACTAGCTGAAGCCAATTATGGCCCCTTAATAGCCAAACTAGCATCTGAAATACGACGATTAACTAAAATTGACCTAACATGGTCTGGCCGCCTTGCATCTTTCAAGATGCTGCTCCTCCCCCAAATTCTATACGTTTTTCGCACTCTCCCTATCCCACTCAAACCAACCTATCTCAACGCACTTAATCTTCAACTCAAACAATATATTTGGGGTACCAAACGACCAAGATGTTCAAAAACCCTGCTTATTAAACACAGACTGGCTGGAAGTATGGGATTAGTGGATCTAAAAGACTACTATAGAGCAGCTCTACTTACCCAACTGAAATGCTGGTTCCCTACACAGGCAACTAACCCCTGGTGCAGACTAGAACAAGCATTATGCCCAACGCAAAATCTATACCACCTTTTACTTATAGATATTTGGAAACCATTCTCACTCCACGCCCTACCACTTACCATTAGGGCCTCACTCATAGTGTGGAGAGATCTTAACAGGCATAGTATAACGCCCCCCATAAATACTCACCTCCCAATGCCCCTAGAATTATTGAATAGCGCGATCCTACACACAAATTACTCTAAATGGGTGACTCAGGGTATTACCTTACTATCTGACCTATATGACAATAACTCACTTAAATCCTTCGATACTTTAGTCACAGTATATTCCATCCCGCAGTCTGACCACTACAAATACCTCCAACTCTCTCATTTCCTGAGTTCCTTGAAGAGCATCCAGGTCCCTATACAAGACGACTTATGGAACTTCCTTAGTAGCGAATCCAGCTCTTTAAAAGGCATAACGCTTTTTTACAAACACTTCCAAAGTAAATTTTCATTTACCAAACTACCGCCGTTTCACAAATGGGAGCAGGAGATAGGAGAATCCTTCACAACCGCACAATGGAAGATGGCATTCAAATCAATATATAAAGCTTCTAGATGTGTTAATCATTGGGAACTCTCATTGAAAATAGCTCAAAGATGGTACCTCACACCATATAGAATGTCCAAATGCTACCACGACAACTCCCCCTTATGCTGGAGAGGATGTGGAGAAGTTGGTAATATATTACATATATTTTGGAAGTGTAAAAATTTGGTTAGTTTTTGGAAGTCTGTTTTTGCATGTATCTCTCGTATTACTGGAATTCTCCTGTCTCCTTACCCTGGAATGGCACTACTCAACCTCAATATTGAGAAATTTCCTCCTAACTACCGCACGGTGGTAACACACATATTTCTCGCTGCTAGATCGGTCATAACTAAAAATTGGAAATCGAATGTGTCCCCCAATGTGTCTGAAATTTTAGATATCACACATACTAACTACATCTTTGAATCAATAATAGCAAAAAAGGAAGGCAGAAACCAATTTTTACACAACCACTGGTCTATCTGGACTTCCTGGTACAAAAGATAAGTGTAAAATTATACTATGTTATTGTCTGACAATATGGTTATGATCCACCTTTGACGTGATCCTGCCCCCCCCCCTCCCTATCCTCTCCTTTTCCCCTACCCTCCCCCCTCTACTTTCTATCCTACCCACTTATGGTTATAATAGGAACACATGTATCTTTAGGAGGGTCTCTCCACCCACCTTTGATGTATAACTGCTCTATCCTAGCAACACTATTTGGATTGTAATTCTGATAGTACCTTATCATACTATGTAACCACTACCATATTTCTTCTATGCTTACTGTACAATATCTGTACTCTGTTTATACAAGAAAATTTTGTTTTCATAAAAACGAATTGTTAAAAAAAAAAAAAGAATTTTATAACCTCCTTCCTGATACCTACTCGCCAGGGAGGCCTTATGAGTAGGGATGAGCCGAACACCCCCCGGTTCGGTTCGCACCAGAACCTGCGAACGGACCGAAAGTTCGCGCAAACTTTAGAACCCTATTAAATACAATTGACGCGAACGTTCGAAATCTAACGTGCTAATTATAATGGCTAATATGCATGTTCTTGTCCTAAAAAGGGTTTGGGGACCCGGGTTCTGCCCCAGGGGACATGTATCAATGCAAAAAGAAGCTTTAAAAATGGCAGGAGCAGTCATTTTAATGATGCATAAAGTGAAAAAAAAAAAAAGTTAAATATTCCTTTAAATATCGTACCTGGGGGGTGTCTAAAGTATGCCTGTGAAGTGGCATGTGTTTCCCGTGTTTAGAACTGTCCCTGCACAAAATGACATTTCTAAAGGAAAAAAACCCATTTAAAACTGCTTGCGACTTTAATGTCATGTCTTGTCCTGGCAATATGGATGAAAATCTTTGAGACCAATGGCATGGCTACCCCATCACCCCCCCCCACCCCAGCCCATTACCAGCCCCTTTGGGTCTTGTATGGATATTAAGAGGAACCCCGCACCCAAAATAAAAAAAGGCCCTATATACTCTGAACAGCAGTATACAGGCGGTGCAAACAAGACAGGGACTGTAGGTTTGTTCTTAAAGGGGTTGTAAAGGTTTGTTTTTTATTTTCTAAATAGGTTTCTTTAAGCTAGTGCATTGCTGGTTCACTTACCTTTTCCTTTGATTTACCTTCTAAATGTTTGTTTTCTTTGTCTGAATTTCTCACTTCCTGTTTCTCCTCACTGAACTTCACACCATCATCCGAGTGGTGTGGAGACAGCCAGAACAGCTTACGGAACAGCTTACTGAGGAGGAACAGGAAGTGAGAAATTCAGACAAAGAAAACAAAGAAAAAAAATATTTAGAAGGGAAATCTAAGGAAAAGGTAAGTGAAACAACAATGCACTAGCTTAAAGGAACCTATTTAGAAAATAAAGAACGAACCTTTACAACCCCTTTAAGTAGAATCTGTTTGTAATTTTGAACAGGTACATTGTTTAAGTGTAGCTCCAGCCCAAAAATATATTTTTAAGCTTTTTGGAAAACATAGGGAAGGGTTATCACCCCTGTAACATTTGTTTTGCTGTCTGTGCACCTGTTCAGAAGATTTCACCTCACTTTCCGTTCCAATGACAAATGTTTTTGGAAAAGTGGGTTTTTTATTGAAACAAGGATTGGTGATAAAGCATCAGTAGAGAGGAGACACCTTTTTCCCATATTAACTCTTACAGGAGAGAATTTCCCTTCCTAGGGGTAGATTTCATCTCACTTCCTTTTGTCTCCTTCCGTTTGCAAGTAGGAGTTGTTTGTAAGTTGGATGTTTGAAAGTAGGGGCCTGACGTATATACTCTGCTGAAATTTGCCCCTTAGATGTTGGTGTTGCCACAACACTGTGAGCCCTCACAGTTACTCTTGGTGGGCGCTGGAACGCCCTGCTGTGAACTATTATATCAGGAATTGTAACTACATGCCATTGTGGAACAGTGGTAGGAAAAATTGGGCCTTTGGTGGTGGTGCTGGTGCTACAACACTGTCAGCCCTCGCAGTTACTCTTGGTGGGCGCATGAATGGGCCCTACTGTTAATTATTAGATCAAGAATTGTAATTGCATGCCCCTGTTGAAGAGGGGCAAAAAAATTGGACCTTTGGTGGTGGTGGTGGTGGTGTTGCCACAACACAGTAAGCCCTCACAGTTACTCTTGGGCCCTGCTGTGAATTATTAGATCAAGAATTGTAATTACATGCCCCTGTTGAACAGGGGCAGAAAAATTGGGCCTTAGGCACTGGTGCCACAACACTGCAACCCCTCACAGATACTGTACTTGGAGCACAGCAATGAGCCCTGTTGCAAAGTATTGCATCAAAAATTGTAATTACACGCCCCTGTTAATCAGGGGCTGAAAAATTGGGCCTTAGGCACTGGTGCTGGTGCCACGACACTGCAACCTCTCCCAGATACTCTAGTTGGAGTGCAGGAATGAGCCCTGCTGCAAAGCATTGCATAAAAAAATTGTAATTACATGCCCCTGTTAAACAGGGGCTGAAAAATTGGGCCTTAGCCACTGGTGGCAGCACCCAGAAACAAAAATGTTCTTCCAAGCTATCATCAGGATTTGGATCATTGAGGAGGAGGAGGATAGTCAGTCAACATAACAGGACAGTCTCTCAGCATCAGCATAGGCAGTCTTGAAGGGATGTGACATTTCAAAATAAATTTATTCTGTTATATCAGCTTCAGGTGCTTGGTAGCTGGTGGTGATCCAAGACTGGTTCATCTTTATGAAGGTCAGTCGATCAACTGAGTCGGTGGACAGGCGCACCCTGTGATCCGTGACAAAGCCTCCAGCAGCACTGAATGTGTGTTCTGAACGAACGCTGGATGCAGGACAGGCCAGTAGCTCAATTGCATACTGTGCAAGCTCTGGCCAGTGATCCATCCTCAAGACCCAGTAAGCCAGAGGATTTTCGGTGGGAAAGGTGTCCAAGTCTGACCTTGCCCCTAGGTATTCCTGCACCATGTATATCAGACGCTGGCGAGGGTTGCTGGAACCTATCATACCTTGGGGCTGCGGACTAAAAAATTGTCTGAACGCATCGGTCAGATGGCCACCTTCTCCACCGCTCCTTCTGCTACTGACCGAAGCCTCAGCAACTCGTTGTCCAGGACCAGGAGTTTGTAACCTCCCAGTATCTGGGAACGCATTGCACAGACCTTTCTGCAAGGCCTCCCGGAGATGTCTCATCCTCTGCTCCCTCTGCGACGGTAAGATAAGGTCCGCAACCTTACCCTTGTACCGTGGATCAAGGAGAGTGGCCAGCCAGTAATGGTCCCTCTCCTTGATCCGCAGAATACGAGGATCCTTCCGCAGACTTTGCAGGATCAGGGAGGCCATGCAGCGTAGGTTAGCTGAGGCATTCACACCGGAGTCCTCTGGGTCACTAAGGACGACATGATCCGCAGCCACCTCCTCCCAGCCACGTACAAGTCCACGGGTTTCTTGGGACTGTAAATCATCCCTAAAAGACTGCTGCTGTTGATGCTGAGTGCCAGGCTCCACCTCCATGCTGACACAATCCTCCTCCTCCTCCTACTCCTCGTCATCTTCCTGTGCGATGGGTGGGACAGAAGAAACACTGTCTGGGTAAAGGGGGCCTTGAGAGGCAAGGAAGTCCTCCTCTTCCTGCCTCTGTTCTGCCTCAAGTACCCTGTCCATTATTCCACGCAGCGTATGCTCCAACAGGTGGACAAGAGGTACAGTGTCACTGATGCATGCACTGTCACTGCTCACCATCCTCGTGGACTCCTCAAATGGTGCCAGGACAGTGCATGCATCACTGATCATGCCCCACTGGCGTGGTGAAAAAAACCTGAGCTCCCCTGACCCTGTCCTGGTGCCGTAGTCGCACAGGTACTCATCGATGGCCCTCTGCTGCATGTGCAGCCGCTGCAGCATGGCCAACGTTGAGTTCCACCTGGTGGGCATGTCACATATAAGGCGATTTTTGGGCAGGTTCAACTCCTTTTGCAGCTCAGCCAGCCGAGCACTGGCATTATATGATCTGCGGAAATGCACACAGACTTTCCTGGCCTGCCTCAGGACATCCTGTAAGCCCGGGTACCTGCCCAAGAACCGCTGCACCACCAGCTTAAGGACGTGAGCCACACAGGGCACATGGGTCAGTTGTCCCTGTCGGAAGGCGGAGAGGAGGTTGGTGCCATTGTCGCAAACCACCATTCCTGGCTTAAGCTGGCGTGGCGTCAACCACCTCTCGGCCTGCCCCTGCAGAGCTGACAGAACCTCTGCCCCAGTGTGGCTCCTGTCCCCCAAACACACCAGCGCAAGCACGGCATGGCATCTTTTTGCCTGCGTACTTGCGTAGCCCCTTGAACGCCTACGGAGCACCGCTGGTTCCGAGGACAAAGCACAGGAAGAGGCCATGGAGGAAGAAGAAGAGGAGGGGGTGGAGGAGAGAGGTTTGTCACAACCAGTAGTAGCATTTTGAAGGCATGGCGGCGGAACAACCTCCAACACTACTGCACCTTGTCCTGCATCCTTCCCAGCTGCCAAAAGAGTGACCCAATGGGCCGTGAAAGAAAGGTATCGTCCCTGTCCATGCCTGCTGGACAATGAGTCAGCGGCAATATGCACCTTACCGCTGACTGCCCTGTCCAGCGAGGCATGGACATTGCCTTCCACATGCCGGTAGAGAGCCGGAATCGCCTTTCGTGAGAAAAAGTGGCGTTTGGGAACCTGCCACTGAGGAACCGCACATTGCACAAACTCACGGAAGGGGGCCGAGTCTACCAACTGAAAAGGCAGCAGTTGAAGTGCTAGCAATTTAGCCAAGTTATCATTCAACCGCTGGGCATGTGGATGGCTGGGAGTGAACTTCTTTTGACGGTACAGCAGCTGGGGCAGGGAAATTTGCCTGCTACAATCGGACGTCGGTGTACTGCTAGCAGAGTGCCCGCAAGTACTTGGCTGTGACACACCTAATTCTACACCTTCATTCCTCTCAGTGCAGGTTTCAGAGAGGACTGAAGGTATAGTGGGGTTGGAGATCCCAGCTGATGAGGAGCAAGGAGAGGTCCGCTTTGTTCTTTGGTGTGGTTCTTTAAGGTACGCTTGCCAACGAGCTGCATGGCAGGTCAACATATGTCTGGTCAAGCATGTGGTGCCCAAGCGGCTGATGTTTTGGCCATGCGAGATACGCTTGAGACATATGTTGCAAATAGCAGCGGTGCGATCTGATGCACTCGACTCAAAAAAGGCAAACACCAAATAACTTTTGGAATAACGAGCAGAGGCAGCGCCCTGCACAGGCGGAGCTCTGCGGTGTGATTCCGTCAGTGTGCTGCCCTTACGCTGGCCCCCGGAGGGCATCCTGTCTCGTTGGAGATGTGCCTCCTCCTCCTCCTCCTCTCTCCTATCAGGCACCCACGTGGAGTCAGTGACCTCATCATCCCCTCCCTCCTCATCACTGGAGCCAATCTGGCAGTATGCTGCAGCTGCTGGAACATGACTACCAGATTGCTGTCCTTCTTGAGCATCCCCTCCCTCTGCGCTCACGCTACTGCCTTCCTCTAGCTGGGTATCATCATCAGACCCTTCAAAACGCTGGGCATCATCCTGGAGCATGTACCCAACACTGTGCTGAAACAGTTCGGGGGACTCCTCAGGAGGACATGGTGGGTCTAGGGAAGGAGTGACTGATGATGACATTGATACGAGGGAAGAGGACGCTTTGGCAGCTGCTTTGCCAGTACCCTGAGCCTGGGTGAGAGCGGATGAGGAGGATGAGGAAGGCTTCGTCATCCACTCTACCAAGTCTTCGGCATGATGCGACTCAACTCATCCAGCTGCCGAAAAAAAGGACAAGCGTGTCCCATGGCCATGTGCTGATGGCGATGCACCGCATCCACGACCAGCACTGTTATCTCTAGACACAGAGCCTGCTTGCCCTCTTTTATTGGCTCCTGACTGTCTGCCTCTTCTTGTTGGCCTTCCAGACATAGTAATGGACTGCAGGGAGATGGGAAAAGCAGGAATTGGAGTAGTGTATATTGTGCTGGAGGCACACAACACCCACTAACTCATGCAGGTGCCTTTATTAGAGAACACCAGCAATAAAGGGTAGATACAGGTGTATACTGTGCTGTGTTGGAGGGACACAACACCCACTAACTCCTGCAGATGTGTAACGCCGAGCGCTCCGGGTGTCCCATCCTTCCCCAGAGCGCTCGCGGCGTCGGTCCCCCTGCAGCGCTCCGGTCAGCCTCCCTGGCCGTGGGCGCTGCTCTGTTACCGGCGGGGATGCGATCCACGCGGCGGCACATCTCCGTCCGCGGATCGCATCCCATCCTACTCACCATCCTCCTCCTGCTCCTTCCCGGCGCGCGCGGCCCCGCTGCGCTCTAGGGCGCGCGCGCGCCGGCCTTCTGAGATTTAAAGGGCCAGCGCACCATTGATTGGTGCCTGGTCCAATTACTGTGTGCACACCCAAATCTGATATAAACCCACTTCCCCTTCCTGTCCTTGCCGGATCTTGTTGTCTTAGTACCCTGTGGAAGCGTTTTGTGAGTTGCCTAGCCTGTGTATCTGACCTGCTGCCATTGTCTCAGACTACGAACCATTGCCGCCTGCCCTGACCCTCTGCTACGTCTGACCTTGCCTCTGCCTAGTCCTTTTGTACCGCGCCTATCTCAGCCGCCAGAGAGGTGGAGTCGCTACTGGAGGACACAACCTGGTTGCTACCGCCGCAGCAAGTCCATCCCGCTTTGCGGCGGGCTCTGGTGAAAACCGGTAGCTGCTTAGAACCGGTCCCTCAGTACGACCCGTGCCATCCCCTCTCTGGTACAGAGGATCCACCTCCTGTATCCCCACTAGCCGACAGTCCGGCCCGTGACAGTAGATCCGGCCATGGATCCCGCTGACGTACCGCTGCCTAGTCTCGCTGATCTCACTACCGTGGTTGCCCAGCAGTCGCAATTGATTGCCCAACAAGGACAGCAGCTGTCGCAGTTGACCGCCATGATCCAGCAGCGTCTGCCGCCACAAGCTCCAGCATCTTCCCCTCTCCAAGCTGCCGCTACTACCTCGAGGATCCGCTTGTCTCTTCCGGAGAAATTTGACGAGGATCCTAGGATGTGCCAGGGATTCTTGTCCCAATGTTCCCTGCATCTTGAGATGATGTCAGACCAGTTTTCCACAGAACGGTCTAAAGTGGCATTCGTGGTCTGTCTGTTGTCCGGGGAGGCCTTGGCCTGGGCCACGCCACTCTGGGACCGCAATGACCCTGCTACAGCCACCATTCAGTCCTTCCTTGCTGAGGTTCGTAGCGTTTTTGAGGAACCAGCCCGAGCCTCATCCACTGAAACCGCCCTGCTTAACCTTGTCCAAGGAAACTCCTCTGTGGGCGAATATGCCATACAGTTCCGCACACTGGCCTCAGAGCTAGCCTGGAATAATGAGGCTCTCTGCGCGACCTTCAAGAAAGGTTTATCCAGCCACATCAAGGATTGTCTGGCCGCACAAGAGATACCCTCCTCCCTGACGGAGCTCATCCACTTAGCTACCCGCATTGACATACGCTACGTTGAAAGACGCCAAGAGCTTTGCCAGGAGAAAGATCTTGTTCGCACCAGGCGTTATCCGCGCCTGGCTCCTCTCTTCCTGAATTCAACGCATCCTGATACTATGCCTTCCGTCGAGGAGGCCATGCAGGTGGACCGATCTCGCCTGACCCTACAAGAGAGGACTCGCCGTAGGAATGAGAACTTATGCCTTTATTGTGCGAGCTCTGAACATTTCCTAAAGGACTGCCCTATTCGTCCTCTACGTCAGGGAAACGCCCGCACCTAGTGAACGTGGGAGAGGCATTACTAGGTATGAATTCTTCCTCTCCACGTCTGACTATTCCTGTGCGGATTTCCCCTTCTGCTGGCTCCCCCTTCTCTGTGGTGGCCTTCCTGGACTCTGGTTCTGCAGGAAACTTTATTGAAGCCTCTTTCATCAACAGGTTCAACGTTCCTGTTATCCGTCTCATCAAACCCTTCTTCATTTCCTCTGTAAATGGAGAGAATCTGGATTGTACCGTGCGTTACCGCACCGAACCCCTGCTCATGTCCGTTGGTGTTCTTCACCAAGAAAAAATTGAATTCTTTGTTTTGCCAAACTGTACTTCTGACATCCTTCTTGGCCTACCCTGGCTCCAGCGTCATTCTCCTACCCTCGACTGGACCACTGGGGACATCAAATCCTGGGGCTACTCCTGCCACAAGCATTGTCTTAAGTCTGTACCCACCAGTCAAGTTCCCATGGCTACTCCTTTGCCCGGCCTTCCCAAGGCCTATCAGGACTTTTCTGATGTCTTTTGCAAAAAACAGGCGGAGGTCTTACCACCACATAGACCCTACGACTGCCCCATTGACTTGCTCCCAGGTACTACACCACCCCGTGGCAGAATTTACCCTCTCTCCTCTCCTGAAACCAAGGCCATGACTGAGTACATACAGGAGAACCTCAAGAGAGGTTTTATTAGGAAATCATCTTCTCCAGCCGGAGCGGGGTTCTTCTTCGTTGCCAAGAAGGACAGATCACTACGCCCTTGCATAGACTATCGTGGTCTCAATAAAATCACTATTAAAAACCGCTACCCTCTGCCTCTCATCTCGGAGCTCTTTGACCGTCTGCGCGGAGCAAAAGTTTTTTCAAAATTGGACCTCAGGGGCGCTTATAACCTCATCAGAATCCGTGAAGGAGATGAATGGAAAACCGCATTTAACAGCAGAGATGGTCACTTTGAATATCTCGTCATGCCATTTGGACTTTGCAACGCTCCTGCAGTCTTTCAGGATTTTGTCAATGAAATCTTTCGGAACGTACTGTATACCTATGTGGTTGTCTATCTTGACGACATCCTAATCTTCTCTACCAACCTTGAGGAACATCGGCTCCATGTCCGTCAAGTGCTCCAGCGCCTCCGCGTAAATCATCTTTACGCTAAATTTGAAAAATGCCTTTTTGAGCGCAGCAGCCTTCCTTTCCTAGGTTATCTGGTCTCAGGACAAGGCCTTCAAATGGATCCTGACAAGCTCTCCGCAGTCTTGGATTGGCCACGCCCCTCTGGACTCCGTGCTATCCAACGCTTCCTTGGATTCGCCAACTACTATCGTCAGTTCATACCCCACTTCTCCACCATCGTTGCTCCTATAGGGGCACTGACTAAGAAAAAAGCGAATCCAAGGTCCTGGCCGCCTCAAGCGGAAGAAGCCTTTACTCGCCTTAAGATCGCCTTCTCCTCTGCACCTGTCCTGTCTCGACCAGACCCTATAAAACCATTCTTCCTTGAAGTTGACGCCTCCTCGGTAGGAGCCGGAGCTGTTCTTCTTCAAAAAAACGCTAAAGGAGGAAACGTCACGTGTGTTTTTTTCTCTAAAACCTTCTCCCCTCCTGAAAAAAACTATTCCGTAGGTGACCGTGAACTGTTGGCCATCAAGCTGGCATTAGAAGAGTGGAGACATCTCCTGGAAGGATCCCTTCACCCTATCTCCATCTACACTGACCATAAAAATTTGTCCTACCTTCAGTCCGCTCAGCGCTTAAATCCTCGCCAGGCCAGGTGGTCATTGTTCTTTGCCCGGTTCAATTTCCAGATCCATTTTCGTCCCGCAGACAAGAATGTCAGGGCTGATGCCTTGTCCCGTTCCTCCGATGCCTCTGAAACCGGGACTCCCCCACAACACATCGTACCCCCTGAGTGTCTGATTTCCTCTGCTCCTGCTTCTCTGGTGCCAGTTCCTCCAGGAAAAACTTTCGTTCCTCCATGCCTTCGTCTCCAGATACTCAGGTGGGGCCATTCCTCCCATCTTGCCGGTCACGCTGGGATCAAAAAATCCATACAATTAATGGCCAGACACTATTGGTGGCCTACCCAGGAAAAAGATATGACTGACTTCGTACGGGCCTGCACTATCTGTGCACGTGACAAGACTCCACGCCAGAAGCCTGCAGGTCTTCTCCTTCCTCTACCTGTGCCTGAACAACCATGGTCCCACATTGCCATGGATTTCATCACGGACCTTCCTTTGTCTCATAGTAACACTGTCATCTGGGTGGTCGTGGACCGCTTTTCTAAAATGGCTCATTTTGTCCCGCTTCCTGGTCTGCCTACTGCACCTCAGTTGGCGAAGCATTTTTTTCTTCAAATTTTCCGTCTCCATGGGCTACCCTCACATATCGTCTCTGATAGAGGCGTTCAATTTATCTCAAAATTTTGGAGAGCTCTCTGTACTCAACTAAAGATTAAGTTGAATTTTTCTTCCGCTTATCACCCGCAATCCAATAGACAGGTGGAGAGAGTTAACCAGGTCCTTGGTGACTACTTACGACATTTTGTCTCCGCCCGTCAAGACGATTGGGTCCACCTATTGCCCTGGGCAGAATTCTCATACAATTTCAAGAACTCTGAATTGTCCTCCAAATCACCTTTCTTTGTGGTCTACGGCCATCACCCATTGCCCCCCCTCCCCATCCCCACTTCTTCTGGAGTTCCTGCCGTGGATGAATTAACTCAAGACTTCACCTCTATCTGGAAAGAGACTCAAAAGTCGCTATCACTGGCCTCTGCCCGCATGAAGAGACATGCAGATAAAAAAAGAATTCCTCCTGTCTATGTCCCTGGTGACAAAGTGTGTCTCTCCTCCAAATATGTTCAGTTTCGGGTACCTAGCTACAAGCTGGGCCCTCGTTACCTCGGACCTTTTAAAATCAAAAACCAAATCAATTCTGTCTCTTACAAACTCCATCTTCCTCCTTCTCTTCGTATCCCCAATTCTTTTCATGTGTCTCTTCTCAAACCCCTCATTCTTAACCGATTTTCCCCCAAGGTCACTGCTCCTGCTCCTGTCTCTGGTTCTTCCGATGTCTTCTTGGCGAAAGAAATCCTCGCCTCCAAGGTCATCCGAGGTAAAATATTTTTTTTCATTGATTGGGAGAACTGTGGTCCTGAAGAGAGATCCTGGGAGCCTGAGACCAACATTTTAGACAAGGAGCTCATCCGTAGATTCTTGGGTTCCAAGAAAAGGGGGAGACCTAAGGGGGGGTACTGTAACGCCGAGCGCTCCGGGTGTCCCATCCTTCCTGGAGCGCTCGCGGCGTCGGTCCTCCTGCAGAGCTCCGGTCAGCCTCCCTGGCCGTGGGCGCTGCTCTGTTACCGGCGGGGATGCGATCCACGCGGCGGCACATCTCCGTCCGCGGATCGCATCCCATCCTACTCACCATCCTCCTCCTGCTCCTTCCCGGTGCGCGCGGCCCCGCTGCGCTCTAGGGCGTGCGCGCGCCGGCCTTCTGAGATTTAAAGGGCCAGCGCACCATTGATTGGTGCCTGGTCCAATTACTGTGTGCACACCCAAATCTGATATAAACCCACTTCCCCTTCCTGTCCTTGCCGGATCTTGTTGTCTTAGTACCCTGTGGAAGCGTTTTGTGAGTTGCCTAGCCTGTGTATCTGACCTGCTGCCATTGTCTCAGACTACGAACCATTGCCGCCTGCCCTGACCCTCTGCTACGTCTGACCTTGCCTCTGCCTAGTCCTTTTGTACCACGCCTATCTCAGCCGCCAGAGAGGTGGAGTCGCTACTGGAGGACACGACCTGGTTGCTACCGCCGCAGCAAGTCCATCCCGCTTTGCGGTGGGCTCTGGTGAAAACCGGTAGCTGCTTAGAACCGGTCCCTCAGTACGACCCGTGCCATCCCCTCTCTGGTACAGAGGATCCACCTCCTGTATCCCCACTAGCCGACAGTCCGGCCCGTGACAAGATGCCTTTATTAGAGAACACCAGCAATAAAGGGTAGATACAGGTGTATACTGTGCTGGGGCACACAACACCCACTAACTCCTGCAGATGCCTGTATTATAGAACAGCAAAAAAGTGTAGATACAGGTGTATACTGTGCTGGGGCACACAACACCCACTAACTCCTGCAGATGCCTGAGAAAAGAACACACTGTCCCTGCCTGCCTATCTAGCTTAGAGAACAGCAATAAAGGGTAGATACAGGTGTATACTGCGCTGGAGGCACACAACACCCACTAACTCCTGCAGATGCCTGAGAAAAGAACACACTGTCCCTGCCTGCCTATCTAGCTTAGAGAACAGCAATAAAGGGTAGATACAGGTGTATACTGCGCTGGAGGCACACAACACCCACTAACTCCTGCAGATGCCTGAGAAAAGAACACACTGTCCCTGCCTGCCTATCTAGCTTAAAGAACAGCAATAAAGGGTAGATACAGGTGTATACTGCGCTGGAGGCACACAACACCCACTAACTCCTGCAGATGCCTGAGAAAAGAACACACTGTCCCTGCCTGCCTATGTAGCTTAGAGAACAGCAATAAAGGGTAGATACAGGTGTATACTGCGCTGGAGGCACACAACACCCACTAACACCTGCAGATGCCTGAGAAAAGAACACACTGCACCTGCCTGACTATCTAGCTTAGAGAACAGCAATAAAGGGTAGATACAGGTGTATACTGCGCTGGAGGCACACAACACCCACTAACTCCTGCAGATGCCTGAGAAAAGAACACACTGTCCCTGCCTGCCTATCTAGCTTAGAGAACAGCAATAAAGGGTAGATACAGGTGTATACTGCGCTGGAGGCACACAACACCCACTAACTCCTGCAGATGCCTGAGAAAAGAACACACTGTCCCTGCCTATCTAGCTTAGAGAACAGCAATAAAGGGTAGATGCAGGTGTATACTGCACTGGAGGCACACAACACCCACTAACTCCTGCAGATGCCTGAGAAAAGAACACACTGTCCCTGCCTGCCTATCTAGCTTAGAGAACAGCAATAAAGGGTAGATACAGGTGTATACTGCGCTGGAGGCACACAACACCCACTAACTCCTGCAGATGCCTGAGAAAAGAACACACTGTCCCTGCCTGCCTATCTAGCTTAGAGAACAGCAATAAAGGGTAGATACAGGTGTATACTGCGCTGGAGGCACACAACACCCGCTAACACCTGCAGATGCCTGAGAAAAGAACACACTGTCCCTGCCTGACTATCTAGCTTAGAGAACAGCAATAAAGGGTAGATACAGGTGTATACTGCGCTGGAGGCACACAACACCCACTAACTCCTGCAGATGCCTGAGAAAAGAACACACTGTCCCTGCCTGCCTATCTAGCTTAGAGAACAGCAATAAAGGGTAGATACAGGTGTATACTGCGCTGGAGGCACACAACACCCACTAACTCCTGCAGATGCCTGAGAAAAGAACACACTGTCCCTGCCTGCCTATCTAGCTTAAAGAACAGCAATAAAGGGTAGATACAGGTGTATACTGCGCTGGAGGCACACAACACCCACTAACTCCTGCAGATGCCTGAGAAAATAACACACTGTCCCTGCCTGTCTATCTAGCTTAGAGAACATCAATAAAGGGTAGATACAGGTGTATACTGCACTGGAGGCACACAACACCCACTAACTCCTGCAGATGCCTGAGAAAAGAACACACTGTAGAACACACTGTCCCTGCCTATGTAGCTCTTTCCCTGCACGCCAGAACACACTACACAAGGCCACCACGCTGGCGGCCTGTTATAGTGTGGGGCATATACTAAACCCCCCTGAGCTATGATTGACCAAAGGCATTCTGCCTGTGGCCAATTATGGCTCTCCCCGCTGCCAGCGCTGTGATTGGCCAAGCATGCGGGGTCACAGTGCATGCTTGGCCAATCACAGCGCCGGCAATGCAGTGCGATGGCGCAGTGCATTATGGGCCGTTCGCATCACACGAATTTGGCGCGAACGGCCCACAAAGTTCTGGTTTTGCAGAACAGGCGAACAGGCGATGTTCGAGTCGAAACATGCGTTCGACTCGAACACCGAGCTCATCCCTACTTATGAGCAAAAAATAGAATCCTATCCTTTTGAGTCTGTGAAAAATAACCCCCCAGGTCTCTTTGCCAACATTGTAGGAAAGACAATTCCTGTGGGGACTCCAGTTCAATTAGCAAGGGGTAGAGATATGACAATGAATGTCTCAGCGATTCCCCCTTTAAACAAAATTGTTCGAACATCGAGGGCTCTCGTATTATAGTAGAAATTCTTGGCTGGGATCGAATATACGTACTCAACTGTGTTCGGTGCAGAAAGTCTAAGTCTGCTGAGAAATTACATTCAATCTCTCTACTAGTCATCATACGACTATCCATTGAGAAGTGTAAAAGCCTACTGAAGCCCCGTTGCGATAAGGCCTTAAAACAGGGGTCTGCCAGTCCTGGCTGGAAATTCGGTGCGCCCAAGACTGGAGTCATGGGAGTCGGATCTGGCGAGATGGTGGTGGTTTTAAAAATCTTTTTAACAATTCGTAGAGTAGTACCCACTATTGGGTGCCTCTTCACAGACTGCGGAATATCCGTGTCTCGAAGCCATACAAGCCCCTCCAAATGTAGAGCAATCGTTGCTTGTTCCATATATATCCATGATTGCTTTGGGAAAACACACCAATCCACTACCCATGCCAAATGCGAGGCCTCATGACATTTAACTGGGTCCGGGACTCCTACTCCCCCTCTCTCCTTTGGGAGTGATAGGATAGTTCTGCGCAATCTCGCTGGTTTTCCGGCCCAGATAAATCTGAAAAACTCTGATCTAAGATCTCTCAGGAAGCCTATGGGAAGTAAATACAACAGTCTTGGCATAACATTCATTTTTATAATATTGTGTATGTGCGCAGCTCCTGCAGCAAGGATGGAAGGTATATTAGTGGAGAGGTAACAAAAAATATCAGATCATCCGCATAGGCGGCAATTTTATGTTCTCCTCCTTTTGTTGAAATACCTCTAATATCCACATTTGCACGGATGGTTCTTAAAAAAGGTTCTAGCGTAAGGATGAAAATGATAGGTGACAGTGGACAGCCCTGACGTGTCCCAGTTCTTATGGGGAAGGGATCTGACATTATGTCGTTAATCTTAACTTGAGCCGACGGTACTGAATATAGGTTTGAAAACCAGCCCTGCATCCCCATCCCAAGAACTAAATGTTGTATCATGGCATTCAAAAATATCCAATCAACCCTATCAAATGCTTTCTCCACAGCTGCGGATATCAGCACTAGGGGTATATGATGAATTTGAGAGAGATGTATAAGGCTTCATGTACACGGGACGTTTTTTCAACTGCTCTTGAACGATTTAACTTGACAGATAGTAACCCATGTTTAAAAAGTCAGTTTTGCAGCAGTTTTGCAGCGTTTATATGCCGCGTTTAGCTGCATTTTGCTGTGTTTGCGTTTAGAAGCGTTTTTGTTTTTTAAATGGCCAAAAAACAAAAACTTTTGGCCATTTAAAAAAAAAAAACGTTTGACGTCTGAAACAAGGAGGTCTTCAGCGTCTGAATCCATTTTTTTGCTTTCAAAGAAACAATGTTAAACACAACTGCCTAAAAACGGCAATAAACGAGACTGTGTACATGGTCACATAGGATAACATTGAATGAGTTCAGGGGCAGTTGAAAAAAGCGTCCAACTGCCTCTGAACGTACGTTTAGCAGCGTCCCGTGTACATGGGGCCTAACACTCAAAACCTGTTGCGTATTTTCTCTGCCCTCTCTGTCTGGAGTGAAACCCACTTAGTCGGGATCTATCAACATAGGGATATGACTCAGTAATCTAGTAGCTAAGATCTTTGTGAAGATTTTTAGATCTGCATTGAGCAGAGATATTGGACGATAACTGGGGCACAGGGATGGATCTTGCCCCTCTTTGGGTATAACTGCTATATGAGCTAACAGTGTCTCCGCTGGTATTGTCTGCCCCTCCCGTAGCGAGTTAAAGGCGGCTACAAATCTCTGTGTTGATTTATCTGAAAAGATCTTATAATATAGGGTATAGCCACCCGGTCCGGGGGCCTTACCCGACTTCAATGATTTGAGAGCCTCCAGAAACTCATCCACCGTTACAGTACAAATATTAAAAACATTGCATATTGAAAAGAAAACAGAGTGATACTGCCCACTACTTGTTCAATGACCACCGGAACAAACTGGTAGTGACGAGTAGAGGTTTAACCAACGCGTTTCAATTAATAATAATCAATAGAATCTTCATCAGGGATATTATATTACTGTCTACAGAGAACAAAAATACATTGTTTAGAATTCCATATAGGTATCATGTTAAACACATATAGATATTATTATACCCATGAGTATATATGACTTACAACTTACGTTTTCTGTACATAATCAAAAAATAGCAGGTGCATTCCCCCTGTTAAAGCAAGAAAAGGGCCAATATCCACATAATGTACCCTTTATCCTCTACAGGACTGCTGGATGTCATAGGGTCCAAAGGGTTTGGCACTCAAAAACGTAGCAAAAAACTGTTGTATAAAAAAACACAGTTTATTTTAAAGACAAAGAGAGGGTTTTCTCAATCTCCAACTCCCATTACAAGATATTCAGCCCAATAAAGTGGAGAGAAACTTACTTTGCAAAGAGAGTAGAACAGAGTCATTCGACGGTGAAGAACCATCTGGTATTAACTGTTTTACAATGTTTGTACTCCTCCGCGGTCAGCCGAGTAGAGGAACGACGCTATGTGCAGTCCCCGGTGTCCCTTTATATGGTGTGTGGCGCGTCATCGTGACGCGCCACGCCACCGTGATGACACGATACATCCCGTCCAAAAAATGTGGAAAAAAATTTAACCACTTCAATACCATGCACTTATGCACCTTCCCGCCCAGACCAATTTTCAGCTTTCAGTACTCTCACACTTTGAATGACAATTACTTAGTCATGCTACACTGTATCCAAACAAAATTTTTATCATTTTCTTCTCACAAATAGAGCTTTCTTTTGGTGGTATTTAATCGCCACTGGGTTTTTTATTTTTTGCGATATAAGCAAAAAAACAGCAATTTTTTTAAAAAAAAAACACTTTTTTTTAGTTTCTATTGTAAAATTTTGCAAATAAGTAATTTTTCTTCATAAATTTGTGCCAAAATGTATACTGCTACATATCTTTGGTAAAATGAACCCAAATTAGTGTATATTATTTGGTCTTTGTGAAAGTTATAGAGTCTACAAACTATGGTGGCAATCACTGAAAATGTATCACATCTGATCACGCCTGATGTACTGAAGGGATATCTCATTTCTTGAGACACTAACAAGCGAGGAAAGTACAAATACCCCAAAATTACCCCTTTTTGGAAAGTAGACAGTCCAAGGTATTTACTAAGAGGTGTGGTGAGTTTTTTGAAGTTGTATTTTTTTCCCACAATTCTTGGGAAAATTAATTTTTTTTTTTTTTTTTTTTACACAAACTGGTCATATTAACAGTTTTTTTCTCTCGCACAGCATATGCATAATTGCAACTACACCCCAAAATACATTCTGCTACTCCTCCTGAGTGTAGCGATACCACATGTGTGAGACTTTTACACAGCCTGTCCACATACAGAGGCCCAACATTGAAGTAGCACTTTCAGGCGTTCTACAAGCATAAATCGCACATATCCTTTCTCAACCACCTATTACACTTTTGAAGGCCCTGGAGCACCAGGACAATGGAATTTTCCACAAAATGACCCCATTTTGGAAAGCACACACCCCAACGTATAATCTATGAAGCATTATGAGTCTTTTGAACTGTTCATTTTTTTCCAGAAGGTTTTGGAAAATGTGGAGAAAAAATGAAAATGCATTTTTTTTACACAAAGTTGTCCATTTATAAGATATTTCTAACGCATAGCATATACATAGCAAAAATGACACCCCAAAATGCATTCTGCTACTCCTCCTGAGTATAGCGATACCACATGTGTGAGACTTTTACACAGCCTGGCCATATACAGAGGCCCAACATTGAAGTAGCACTTTCAGGCGTTCTACAAGCATAAATCGCACATATCCTTTCTCAACCACCTATTACAATTTTGAAGGCCCTGGAGTACCAGGACAATAGAATTTTCCACAAAATGACCCCATTTTGGAAAGCACACACCCCAACGTATAATCTATGAAGCATTATGAGTCTTTTGAACGGTTCATTTTTTTCCAGAAGGTTTTGGAAAATGTGGAGAAAAAATGAAAATGCATTTTTTTTACACAAAGTTGTCCATTTATAAGATATTTCTAACGCATAGCATATACATAGCAAAAATAACACCCCAAAATGCATTCTGCTACTCCTCCTGAGTATAGCGATACCACATGTGTGAGACTTTTACACAGCCTGGCCATATACAGAGGCCCAACATTGAAGTAGCACTTTCAGGCGTTCTACAAGCATAAATCGCACATATCCTTTCTCAACCACCTATTACAATTTTGAAGGCCCTGGAGCACCAGGACAATAGAATTTTCCACAAAATGACCCCATTTTTGAAAGCACACACCCCAACGTATAATCTATGAGGCATTATGAGTCTTTTGAACGGTTCATTTTTTTCCAGAAGGTTTTGGAAAATGTGGAGAAAAAATTAAAATGCATTTTTTTTACACAAAGTTGTCAATTTATAAGATATTTCTAACACATATTATGTACATAGCAAAAATTACACCCCAAAATGCATTCTGCTACTCCTCCTGAGTATGGCGATACCACATGTTTGAGACTTTTACACAGCCTGGCCACATACAGAGGCCCAACATCCAAGTAGCACCTCCAGGCATTCTAGCAGCATTAATTGCACATATCATTTTCTGACTACCGATCACATTTTTGAAGGCCCTTCATATATCTAACACATAGCAGGTACATACCAAATAACAAAAGATTACCTGTGGTTTTAGAAGTGCAGTGGTCCACAGAGGAGAGCATCGGTCCAGGCAGCAGGCAGGGATGAGGTCAGCGACAGCAAAAGCAATCATCCAGGCAGCAGGCAGGAATACTGTCCATAGTTCGCACAGGCAGAGATACTGTCAGCACAGCCAGAGCACAGCCAAAGCACAGGTCCAGGTAGCAGGCAGAGGTGTCCCGGCAGAAATGCTGTCCAAAGTCAGTAGAGGCAGCAGGCAGATATATGGTCAACACAGCCAAAGTATTGGTCCAAGCAGCAGGAAGAAACATGGTCCATAATGTCATGGGTCATTACAGGCAGTAATATGGTCAGCACAGCCAAATTATTGGTCCAGGCAGCAGGAAGGACCATCAAGCTTAGGGCCAGGGGGACAGGGGTAGAGGCTTCTCCCACCCAAATCGCTTTGAAGCCTCCGGGCAACCAGACCCTGTTCTTGGAGCACAGAAAACGAAAAACTGGTTTTCTCTACTCAGAACGCTATTCTGAAGCCCCTCACATATGTGAGACCCCTGTGTACTAAAAGTAGATGGCCAAAAGATCAGTCCAAGTGGCAGGCAAAAACATGGTCGATTAACAGGCCAAGGTCGGTACACGTGGAAGTCAGAAACGTGGTTTAAATCGGCAGGCAGAGGCATCGTCGGTAAACAGGCCAGGGTCAGTTAATTAACATGGAAGGTAGTTAGTAACATGGTAGCAGGCAAATAGGGAAGTGGCAGTCTGTTAATAATAAGGGGAACTAATGGATGTATGATAATTTTTGAAGCAATTTCCGATGCACAGGCCAGGTTGGGAGGGACAATCGGGACAATAATAGCTGGTGTCTCTTCTTACTCCTCCTCTGCTGCATACACGGCATTTCTTTTGGCGTCTTCTTCCAGATTCTGTGGGGGGGATGCTAAAGGGATAGTGTCGCTCGTGAAGCCGACTCACACTATCAGAGCGAATGCTTCCTGGGGCGGGATCTTGTTGGTAAATGAGGGCATCGATGATATCTTCGATATATTGGAGGTAGTGGAGTCAGTGATTTTGAGTTGCTTTTTGGTAGCAGACAAACGAATTAAAAAGGGCCATGTGAAACAGGTGAAACGCAACTTTTTTGTGCCAATAATGGGACTTTCTGGTTGATAAGTAGGGCTGTAGCATCTGGTCGTTTAAATCCACCCCCCCCCATGTACAAATTGTAGTCGTGGACACATTCAGGCTTTACAATGGAGCCGCGTCTTCTTGGGATCTCCACCATAGTGTCATTGTGGATCGTAGAGAGGATGTGGACATCTTTCTTGTCCCTCCACTTCATGGCCAACACCTCCTCGTTCCTCATGGATGCCGATTCTCCAGGTCGCAATTTTTTTGTCAATAAATTTTGTGGGAATCCCTTCCGTTTTTTTTTTTAAGGTACCGCAGGCCGGGGTTTGTTTACTGTAAAGGTGGCGAAAAAGGGGCAGGCTGGTATAATAATTATCAACATATAAATGGTAACCTTTTCCGAACAGGGGGTATGCCAACTCCCAGACAATTTTCCCACTGGTTCCAATATATGTGGGGCAATCACGGGGCTGGAGCTGGGAGTCTTTGCCTTCGTAGATCCTGAATTTGCAGACGTATCCAGTGGCTCGATCACATAATTTATTTAATTTTAACCCATACCTGGCTCTCTTGCTTGGTATGTACTGCTTGAACTGCAGTCGGCCGGTGAAATGTACGAGGGACTCGTCCACACAAATTTTTTGGTCTGGGATGAAAACTTCTTCAAATCGCTGGGAAAAGGCATTGATTAGGGGGCGTATCTTGTACAATTTGTCGTAGTTGGGATGATCTCGGGGAGGGCACTGTGAATTGTCATTGAAGTGGAGAAAGCGCATAATCATGTCGTATCTTTTCCTGGACATGACAGCGGAATATATGGGCATGTGTTGGATGGGGCGTTTGGACCAATATGAATGGACTTCGTTCTTTTTTGTAAGCCCATATTGAACATAAGGCCCAAAAATAATTTAAATTCCTCCAATGTTAGACGCCGCCACTGGAACATGCGGGCGTAGGAAGAATCGGGGTTGGCAGCAATAAATTGGGATGCATACAGATTCGTTTGATCCACTATATTCTGCAGCAAATCTTGTGGGAAAAATAAACAAAAATAATCAAATTTAGAAAAATTTGTAGTGTCGGGCTGCACACCTGGCTGTGCGGTGAAAGGGGGGATGATAGCGGATCCTGAGTTGGCAGGCAACCATAAGGGGTTTGCCAGGGCATCGGGAAGGTAGGATTGGGGCTGGATTCTTCGGGTTGGGCGTGCATTTCCATTGCTTGTACTGGGCTCCTCTTCCTGGGGTATGGCGCTGCTGGTGGTGGGCAGTTCTCCTGATCTTGGTGCTGATCTTGGTGCCGATCGCATTCTTTTGGGAGGGACGGTTTCCTCCGGGGACTCGGACTCTGAGCCACTATCCTCCACTGGCTCGTATTCCGAACCAGAATCGGATAATGGGAGCTCCCCGCTGCTCTCATCATCCGACATGGCAAGAATGGCATATGCCTCCTCAGGTGTGTAAACCCTTTGGGACATTATGGCAGTGCTTATTGGTGGGCCTGTGTAATGGTACTGCTGGTGGTAGTGGTGGCGGTCTGTGTGGTAGTACCGATGGAGGTATTAGTGGTGGGCCTGTGTGGTGGTACCGATGGCGGTATGGGTGGTGGTGGTACCAATGGCGGTACAGGTGGTGGTGGTACCGATGGCGGTACGGGTGGTGGTGGTGGCGGCGGTACCGATGGCGGTACAGGTGGCGGTACGGGTGGTGGTGGTAGCGATGGCGGTATGGGTGGTGGTGGTACCGATGGCGGTACAGGTGGTGGTGGTACCGATGGCGGTACAGGTGGTGGTGGTACGGGTGGTGATGGTACCGATGGCGGTACATGTGGTGGTACAGGTGGTGGTGGCACTACCGACGGTGGTACGGGTGGTGGTACTGGTGGTGGTACCGATGGCGGCACTAGTGGTGATACTGGTAGCGGGCCTGTGTGGCAGTATAGATGCTGGGCCTGGTGGCGGTACTGGTGGTGGTACTGGTACCGATGGCGGTACTGGTAGCCTGTGTGGCGGTGCCAATGGCGGTACCGATGGAGGTGGGCCTGTGACAGATGATTGACAGATGGGCTGATTGATTGACAGATGGGCTGATTGATTGATTGACAGATGGGTTGATTGATTGACAGATGGGGTGATTGATTGACAGGTGGGGTGATTGATTGACAGGTGGGGTGATTGATTGACAGATGGGCTGATTGATTGACAGATGGGCTGATTGATTGACAGATGGGCTGATTGACAGATGGGCTGATTGACAGATGGGCTGATTGGCTGGGCTGATTGATGTGCTGGGCTGTGTGACAGGTCCTCTTTATGGGGGGGGGGCGTGTTGTGCACTGTAAACTTATGTAGACAAACTACACTGAGCTAACTTACTGATCTCTTCTCTCTCCTCACAGATCGGTGTGTGAGGAGAGAGCAGGGATCAGGTAGTAACTCCTGTGGAGTTTGTTTACATTTGTGACCGGCTGTGATTGGACACAGCCGGTCACGTGGTAAACAGCCAATTCATTGGCTGTTTACTCTGATCGGGGATGCGCTGTGTCCAAGGGACACTCGCCTTCCCCGATCCCCGCTCTGCAAGCCTGTGGCGGAGCGCGCCGCCGAGTTTGTTTTGACAGGTGATCGGCTGTGACTTTGACACAGCCGATCACATGGTAAACAGCCAATGAAATTGGCTGTTTACCATGATCGGGGAAGCGCTGTGTCCGAGGGACACATGCCGTCCCCGATCACCACGCTGCGCGCCCCCGCGGGCGCGCGCAAGGCAATATCCTGCAGGACGTCATATGACGTCCAGTATCGATATTGCAACCACTTCCCGGACGTCAATTCGCTATTGACTGGGCGGGAAGTGGTTAAACATCCGGGAACCAAGGCAAACGGCCATGTTGGAAAACAAAGGGACAGCGGCGCAAGGCGCCCAGACGCAGCGCCGCAATCACGCCACATATGATTGTAGCGTGGCCACCTGGCTGCATGATTACCTATATCCCGGATGTGAATATCCGGAACCAAAAGGAAGCAACCGTATTGGCACAAAAAGCCGCCAACACCTGAGGAAAAAAGGTGGCCACCATGTCTGCAAGGACATAAAGGCCCCTTGTGCTGGGTAGAGGTATGAGAGTCTGTGGACATGAAAAATAACCTCAAAAATTTCCTAGCCTATTGTACCTGGGAAATTCCTCCTGCTGTACAGTGGAATCAGAATCATAAAACATCTCTTCATATAGAGCATCCAGATCCAAGGAAGCCTAAATTCCAGAAGAGAACAAGAAAAATTATATACAGTATATAAATATAAATTTCAAATAAAGAAACCCTAGATGTGTGCATCCTATTTGAAAAAATCCTCAGAATCCAAAAAAACATAGACAATCTACATTAGATTAAAAAAAAAGTGCCCATTGGTATTCTTGATAATCTCAATCAGTCTTTCCTGAGCTGAAGCCTCGCAGAAAAGGTCTAAAGCTCTCCACTTCATTCAGGCCTGGAGAAGTTGTGGCCTTTAGGTACCTGAACCAGCGCATTTCACGCTGGAGCAGAACCTTGTTCCAGTCCCCCCTCTAATAGGTATATGTAATCTATCTAAAACAGAAAAATAAATTTTGGGTAACCTATAATTATGCTTTCTGGCAATGTGTCTTCCCAACGGCAGATATAAATTACCTATTCGCATGCTGTGCATGTGTTTTTCAACCCGTTTGCCAAACTCCTGCCTAGTTTTGCCTACGTAGAAGGCACTGCACTAACACTGTATGAGGTAGATGACGTCATGCGTTTTGCAGGTGGTAAAATGTTTCAAACACAACATCTCCCCATTCGGCAGTGTCAGTGAGGTCCTTCTACCAATAACTGCACATTGCGAGCAGGATCCACAAGGATAGGTACCACAGGTCTTACAAGGGTCCTTCCTTGAGTTTTCTTTGTATTCGCTCTGCGTTAACATATTTTCAAACCTGCCTTTTTGTACGTAATTTGTGGTTTCAAAGTTACTAGGCCTCCCAAAATGGGATCCTCAGTCAGGATAGGCCAATGCTTCATGATAATTTTCCTTATCTGATTGTTTTCATTGGAGTATCTTATGATAATTCTAGTGATTTTATCTTCCTTATTTTTAGATTTAAAAATTAGGTCTTGTTTGGTGGTATCCTTTGCATGATTGGATGCCTTTTTTAAGGCTGATTTCTTATATCCCCTAGCCAGCAGTCTAGTTTTGAGTTCATCGGATTCTCTCTGAAAATCCTCATTGGTGGTACAGTTCCTTTTAATAAGTAAGAACAGACTGAACAGTATTGATTTCTTCAAGGAGTCAGGGTGGAAACAATCCAGTGTTGCCAGTGGTTTCTTTTCTGAATAGTCTGCTCGTAAGTCCACCACTTTGATCCTTTAGGATGCTAATGTCCAAAAAATTTACCTCTTGACAATCATAGGTCATTGTGAAAAAAAGATTGACGTTGTTCTGATTTATAAGATTCAGACAGTCCTTAAGTTTATTTTCTGGACCATCCCAAATGATCAGAACATCGTCTATGTATCTCTGCCACATTAAACTGTGGTGAGTATACATAGATGATTGTTCTCCTGACAAAAAGTTTTTCTCTCACTCCCCCAGGTACAGATAGGCATATGAGGATGCGCAGTACGTGCCCAAAGCCACTCCCTGTACCTGGAGGTAGTGGGAGCCCTTGAAGAGAAAAATGTTGTGCCCCAATATGAAGTCCAACATTTGAAGAACAAAACGGTAAAATTTTTATTCAGTAGTTGGAGATTGAGAAATCTCTCTCTTTGTCCTTAAACAAAACTGTGTGTTTTTTTATACAACAGTTTTTTGCTATGGTTTTGAGTGCCAAACCCTTTGGACCCTATGACATCCAGCAGTCCTGTAGAGGATGAAGGGTACAATATGTGGATATTGGCCCTTTTCTTGCCTTAACATGGGGAATGCACCTGCTGTTTTTTGATTATGTACTGAAAACGTAAGTTGTTAGTCATATATACCCATGGGTATACTAATATCTATATGTGTTTAACATGATACCTATATGGAATTCTAAACAATGTATTTTTGTTCTCTGTAGACAGTAATATAATTCCCTGATAAAGATTCTATTGATTGCTATTAATTGAAACGTGTTGGATTAACCTTTACTCGTCACCGCCAGTTTGTTCCGGTGGTCATTGAAAAAGTAGTGGGCAGTATCACTCTGTTTTCTTTTCAATATGCAATGTTATTAATATTTGTACTGAATATGCTTTACGTTGAAATTTCTATGAACTTTTTTCTATAAATGTTTGTAAAATAAATAAATTTTTATTCAAAATAGATAAAATCTTTTGTATTGCCTTAAAAATACCACAATAGAGGTTCTCCGTTTTTCAGCAGTTTTAACTTAGACTGCGCAGGGGGTTTTCACTGTCAGGGCAATGAGGATGTAGAATTCTCTTCCACAATTGGTGGTGGAAGCGGTAAGTATGGACATTTTTAAAAGACTCTTGGATGTGCTTCTTAACCCTTTCCATACAGGGCTTTTTATACCACTTCCATACCGGGGCCTATTATGGCACTTCTCTCCTACATGTACAAATCAACATTCTTTTGCTAGAAAATTATTCAGAACCCCCAAAAATTATATATGTTTTTTTAGCAGACACCCTAGGGAATAAAATGATGGTCGTTGTAACTTTTTATCTTGCACGGTATTTGCGAAATCATTTTTCAAACGCCTTTTTTTTGGAAAAAAAATGGTTTCATGAATTAAAAAATAACAAAACAGTAAAGTTAGCCCAATTTTTTTGTAAAATATGAAAGATTATGTTACGCCGAGTAAATTGATACCTAACATGTCACGCTTTAAAATTGCGCACACTCATGGAATAGTGCCAAACTTCGGTACTTAAAAATCTCCATAGGCGACACTTCGAAATTTTTTACAGGTTACCAGGTTAGAATTACAGAGGAGGTCTAGTGCTAGAATTTTTGCACGCGCTCTAACGCACGTGGCGATACCTCACATATGTGGTTTGAACGGCGTTTACATATGTGGGTGGGACTTACGTGTGCATTCGCTTCTGAGCTATTGGGGACAGGGGCGTTTTAAAAAAATAAATATATTATTTATTTTTTTATTTTACTTAATTTTTTTTATTTTTGCACTTTTTTTACATTTTTTTTTATCACTTTTATTCCTATTACAAGGGATGTAAACATCCCTTATAATAGGAATGGTGTGTGACAGGACCTCTTTATGGTGAGATGCGGGGTCAATAAGACCCCACATCTCTCCTCCAGGCTGGAAAGCATGAGATTGTGAAAAAAAATTCACCGATCTCATGCTTACTAGCCGCAATGGCACGGGAGAGCCCAGAGAAGCACCGGATGGCAGCGGGAGGGGGGCCCTCCCGCCGCCTATAAGAACTAAACCGCCGCTATGATCGTTCTTATGGTGCGCAGAATCGCCGGCAGAAGAGAAGGATATCTGAATGATGCCTCTAGCTGCAGGCATCATTCAGATATCCCCCCACAAACCCAGGACATCATATGACGTCCACCCGGAGGGAGAGAGGGTTCCTGCCGGCGTCATTTTACAATGACCCGGTATGGAAGTGGTTAAAGAACACAACATACAGGGATATGGGAAATAATTATAGACACTGACACACGTAGACCTACACAGGTTGAACTGGTTGGACTATTGTCTTTATTCAATTTTACCTACTAAGTAACTATGTAACTCTGACCCAGATTCACAGCTCGGGCTTAGCCCTGAGCCAAACTACATTTTCCTAAACTAACAGACCTACACTACAAACCCACACTATCAACTAACACACACTAGAGGAAGCTACACTTATAATGGCACTAGCTAAGCACATTTAGCAACATGCGTTTTAGCCCATTTTTGCGCATTTTGTCATGTGGAAAGTGTGTGTAACACCCGCATTTGGGGTGCCATTAGGTAATAAAGGCACCACAAGCAAATGGCACATTTTAGAGCAGTTTCTGTGCATTTGCAAAAAAAGTGGGCAGAAACATGTGTTTCTGCCCATATTTTTGCAATGCTGAGATGTGAAAGGGGCCAAAGAACTTTATTGTGTCTTTTGTGGATCTTTTTCAGATTATGTTACATGACAGTTAAACTATACTCAAGGTAACACCTTTCACTAATTAGTATAGGACTCTAATTATGTGTTTTAAAGTGCAAATATTTGTCTTTACCTACATTAGATATTGTATAACATACACAATTTCTGTGTAACTGGACCAAGAGCAGCGTATCTTAAAGAATACCTAAACTTTTAAGAATTATTTATTTAAGTGAACCTGTGCCCAGGCCATGCACACAAAAGTATTTGCACATTCTGAATTAGCAGTAAAAACACTTTAATACAAGCCTCATTCATCCCTGTATCTATAAGTGTTATGGAGAAATCAAATTTTCATAAGTCACAACACAGGTATTGAAATCTTATCTCTGTCCCTCCCTGCAAGCCCTCTAATGGGAAAAAGCAGCAGGTGTTTATATGCTTTTGGAGATGACTGAAAAGATGTCTATCGTTGGGTCTAATATTTGTCCCAATGATAGATGGCAATTTAATAGAAATTTATTCGAGTTTACTATGTTTGAAGTTGCAAGTTACTGTATTTATTGGCGTATAACACTCACTTTTTTACCCTGAAAATAGAGGGTAAACTGTACCTGTGTGTTATACACAGGGGGCTGTAGAAAGTTTTTTTCCTGAAACTTCCCTCTCAAGCCCCGTACACACGATCGGTTTGACTGATGAAAACCGTCCGATGAACGGTTTTCATCAGACCAACCGATCGTGTATGGTACCCATCGGTCTTTTTTCCATCGGTTGTAAAAAATAGAACTTGTTTTAAAATTTTCCGATGGATAAAAAACCGATGGGAATTTCTGATCGTCTATGGGCAAGTCCATCGGTTAAAAAACCCACGCATGCTCAGAATCAAGTCGACGCATGCTCAGAAGCATTAAACTTCATTTTTCTCGGCTCATCGGACTGTTTTACGTCACCGCGTTTGGAACGGTCGGTTTTTTGACTGATGGTGTGTGGCCAAGACTGATGAAAAACAGTTTCATCGGATTTCCGATGGACAAATCCATCGGACGAAAATCCATAGGTTATCCGATCGTGTGTACGGGGCTTTAAAGTTAGGGTGCGTGTTATACGCCTGTGCGTGTTATACGCTGATAAATACAGTAAATTCCTCTTTAATCCTACATGACCAATTTTATTGAGAGATTGTTCCTTCAAATACTGAAAGCTAAATCCATTCAGCCTTACATTTTTTTCCAAGCGGTATTAAATCCAAAACCGAAAATATAATGTATTGCAGCTTACCAATCCTTAAATGTAGTTGCTGCATTCGTTTTTTTTTTTTTTTTATTAGGCTTTTGTCCCTTTGTTTTCATTAGCACACATCCTGTATTAAAGAGTCATTGAAGTGTTACAGTATTTCTTTAAAATCTCTGATTTTTCATCCTAAAAATAGGTGTCAAAGGACATCTGCTCATGATGACTAATGTTTATTACAGTTAAATACTAATCAGTAGTATCTTGCTGTTCTTGGCTATTAAATTTAGTATTTCATTCTGAGATGTTTTTTCCACAAAATTTATTAGAAGTTTCTTTCGGCACTACACAGCAAATGTGCTGTGAGGCTCCAACATACCCACATCATATCTTCCAGTAAATTTACCATTTTTAGGGGTGAAGATTTATTCAGAGGATCCTCTAAATGCTACATTGTGTGCAGTCAACAGCTGTTTATTTCTCATTAGTCTTTCTGAGACATCGCTTCAATGCTTTACTTCTTATGTGATTGGATCTGCATTTTAGGCAAAGTTGAGTCTCCACCTTTATTTTCAAACAAAAACATTTTTGGAAGGAGAGGTCAGCTAAGTTATTCCCCATATTACTCATAAGAGGTTCGCTGTAAATGCATGCAGCCAGCAAAACTACCTAAATCTGTATTGATGGGAGACTAAACCAAAGAAATTTCTGGTTTAACTTACCGACCAGTAGTGATGAGCCGAACACCCCCGGGTTCGGTTCGCACCAGAACCCGCGAACGGACCGAAAGTTCGTACGAACATTAGAACCCTATTAAATACAATGGATGCGAACGTTCGAATTCTAAAGTGCTAATTATAACAACTATTATGCATGTTATTGTCCTAAAAAGGGTTTGGGAACCCGGGTTGTGCACCAGGGGACATGTATCAATGCAAAAAGAAGTTTTAAAAACGGTCGTTTTTCGGGAGCAGTCATTTTAATGATGCATAAAGTGAAAAAAAAAAAGTCAAATATTCCTTTAAATATCGTACCTGGGGGGTGTCTAAAGTATGCCTGTGAAGTGCCACGTGTTTCCCGTGTTTAGAACTGTCCCTGCACAAAATGACACTTCTAAAGGAAAAAAAAGCCATTTAAAACTGCTTGCGGCTTTAATGTAATGTCTGATCCCGGTAATATGGATGAAAATCTTTAAGAAAAATGGCATAGCTACCCCATGACCCCCCCCCCTACCCCAGCCCATT
This sequence comes from Rana muscosa, assembly GCA_029206835.1. Classification (NCBI taxonomy): domain Eukaryota; kingdom Metazoa; phylum Chordata; class Amphibia; order Anura; family Ranidae; genus Rana; species Rana muscosa. The sequence continues at coordinate 680,042,192 of CM055121.1, forward strand.
ACCAGCCCCTTTGGGTCTTGTATGGATATTAAGGGGAACCCCGCACATAAAATAAAAAAGGCCCTATATACTCTGAACAGCCGTATACAGGCGGTGCATACAAGACAGGGACTGTAGGTTTGTTCTTATGTAGAATCTGTTTGTAATTTTGAACAGGTACATTGTTGAAGTGTAGCTCCAGCCCAAAAATCTATTTTTAAACTTTTTGGAAAACATAGGTAAGGGTTATCACCCCTGTAACATTTGTTTTGCTGTCTGTGCCCCTGTTCAGAACATTTCACCTCACTTTCCGTCCCAATGACAACTGTTTTTGAAATGTGGTGTTTTTCTTGAAACAAGGATTGCTGATAAAGCATCAGTACAGAGGAGACACCTTTCTCCCATATTTATTCTTACAGGAGAGAATTTTCCTTCCTAGTGGTAGATTTCCTCTCACTTCCTGTTGTCTTCTTGCATTTGCAAGTAGGAGTCGTTTGTAAGTTGGATGTTTGAAAGTAGGGACCTGCCGTATATACTCTGCAGAAATAGGCCCCTTAGTTGTTGGTGTTGGCACAACACTGTAAGCACTCACAGTTACTCTTGGTTGGTGCTGGAACGCCCTGCTGTCAACTATTATATCAGGAATTTTAATTACATATAATTGTTGAACAGTGGTAGTAAAAATTGGGCCTTTGATGGTGGTGCTGGTGCCACAACACTGTAAGCCCTGACAGTTACTCTTGGTGGGTGCAGCAATGGGCCCTGCTGTGAATTATTAGATCAAGAATTGTAATTGCATGCCCCTGTTGAACAGGGGCTGAAAAATTGGGCCTTTCGTGGTGGTGGTGGTGGTGGTGGTGGTGTTGCCACAACACTGTAAGCCCTCAGAGTTACTCTTGGTGGGTGCAGGAATGGGCCCTGCTGTGAATTATTAGATCAAGAATTGTAATTACATGCCCCTTTTGAACAGGGGCTGAAAAATTGGGCCTTTCGTGGTGGTGGTGGTGGTGGTGGCGTTGCCACAACACTGTAAGCCCTCAGAGTTACTCTTGGTGGGTGCAGCAATGGGCCCTGCTGTGAATTATTAGATCAAGAATTATAATTGCATGCCCCTGTTGAACAGGAGCTGAAAAATTGGGCCTTTCGTGGTGGTGGTGGTGGTGGTGGTGTTGCCACAACACTGTAAGCCCTCAGAGTTACTCTTGGTGGGTGCAGCAATGGGCCCTGCTGTGAATTATTAGATCAAGAATTGTAATTACATGCCCCTTTTGAACAGGGGCTGAAAAATTGGGCCTTTCGTGGTGGTGGTGGTGGTGGTGGTGGTGGCGTTGCCACAACACTGTAAGCCCTCAGAGTTACTCTTGGTGGGTGCAGCAATGGGCCCTGCTGTGAATTATTAGATCAAGAATTGTAATTGCATGCCCCTGTTGAACAGGGGCTGAAAAATTGGGCCTTAGGCACTGGTGGCACAACACTACAACCCCTCACAGATACTGTACTTGGAGCACAGCAATGAGCCCTGTTGCAAAGTATTGCTTCAAAAATTGTAATGACACGCCCCTGTTAAACAGGGGCTGAAAAATTGGGCCTTAGGCACTGGTGCCACAACACTCCAACCCCTCACAGATACTGTACTTGGAGCACAGCAATGAGCCCTATGGCAAATTATTGCTAAAAAAATTGTAATTACACGCCCCTGTAAAACAGGGGCTGAAAAATTGGGCCTTAGCCACTGGTGGCGGCACCCATAAACAAAAATGATCTTCCAAGCTATCATCATCAATCGTATCATTGAGGACTCGGAGGAGGAGGATAGCCAGTCAACATAACAGCACAGGCACTCAGCATCAGCATCAGTCTTGAAGGGATGTGACATGTTAAAATCAATTAGTCTGTTATATCAGCATCAGGTGTGTGGTAGCTGGTGGTGATCCAAGACTGGTTCATCTTGATGAAAGTCAGTCGATCAACCGAGTCGGTGGACAGGCGCACCCTGTGATCCGTGACAAATCCTCCAGCAGCACTGAATGTGCGTTCCGAAAGAACGCTGGATGCAGGACAGGCCAGTAGCTCAATTGCATACTGTGCAAGCTCTGGCCAGTGATCCATCCTCAAGACCCAGTAAGCCAGAGGATTTTCGGTGGGGAAGGTGTCCAAGTCTGACCTTGCCCCTAGATATTCCTGCACCATGTTTATCAGACGCTGGCGATGGTTGCTGGAACCGATCATACTTTGGGGCTGCGGACTAAAGAATTGTCTGAACGCATCGGTCAGACGGCCACCTTCCCCACCGCTCCTTCTTTGACTGGCCGAAGCCTCAGCAACTCGTTGTCCAGGACCAGGAGTTTGTAACCTCCCAGTCTCTGGGAACGCGTTGCACAGACCTTTCTGCAAGGCCTCCCGGAGTTGTCTCATCCTCTGCTCCCTCTGCGACGGTAACATAAGGTCCGCAACCTTACCCTTGTACCGTGGATCAAGGAGAGTGGCCAGCCAGTAATGGTCCCTCTCCTTGATCCGAAGAATACGAGGATCCTTCCGCAGACTTTGCAGGATCAGGGAGGCCATGCAGCGTAGGTTTGCTGAGGCATTCGCTCCGGAGTCCTCTGGGTCACTAAGGACGACATGATCCGCAGCCACCTCCTCCCAGCCACGTACAAGTCCACTGGTTTCTTGGGACTGTAAATCATCCCTAAAAGACTGCTGCTGATGATGCTGAGTGCCAGCCTCCACCTCCATGCTGACACAATCCTCCTCCTCCTCCTCCTCTTCCTGTGCGATGGGTGGGACAGAAGGAACACTGTCTGGGTAAAGGGGGCCTTGAGAGGCAAGGAAGTCCTCCTCTTCCTGCCTCTGTTCTGCCTCAAGTGCCCTGTCCATTATTCCACGCAGCGTGTGCTCCAACAGGTGGACAAGAGGTACAGTGTCACTGATGCATGCACTGTCACTGCTCACCATCCTCGTGGCCTCCTCAAATGGTGCCAGGACAGTGCATGCATCCCTGATCATGCCCCACTGGCGTGGAGAAAAAAAAACAAGCTCCCCTGACCCTGTCCTGGTGCCGTAGTCGCACAGGTACTCATTGATGGCCCTCTGCTGCGTGTGCAGCCGCTGCAGCATGGCCAACGTTGAGTTCCACCTGGTGGGCATGTCACATATAAGGCGGTTCTTGGGCAGGTTCAACTCCTTTTGCAGCTCAGCCAGGCGAGCACTGGCATTATAAGATCTGCGGAAATGCACACAGACTTTCCTGGCCTGCCTCAGGACATCCTGTAAGCCCGGGTACCTGCCCAAGAACCGCTGCACCACCAGGTTAAGGACGTGAGCCACACAGGGCACATGGGTCAGTTGTCCCTGTCGGAGGGCGGAGAGGAGGTTGGTGCCATTGTCGCAAACCACCATTCCTGGCTTAAGCTGGCGTGGCGTCAACCACCTCTCGGCCTGGCCCTGCAGAGCAGACAGGACCTCTGCCCCAGTGTGGCTTCTGTCCCCCAAACACACCAGCGCAAGCACGGCATGGCATCTTTTTGCCTGCGTACTTGCGTAGCCCCTTGAACGCCTACGGAGCACCGCTGGTTCCGAGGACAAACCACAGGAAGAGGCCATGGAGGAAGAAGAAGAGGAGGGGGTGGAGGAGAGAGGTGTGTCACAACCAGTAGTAGCATTTTGGAGGCGTGGCGGTGGAACAACCTCCAACACTACTGCACCTTGTCCTGCATCCTTCCCAGCTGCCAAAAGAGTGACCCAATGGGCCGTGAAAGAAAGGTAACGTCCCTGTCCATGCCTGCTGGACCATGAGTCAGCGGTAATATGCACCTTACCGCTGACCGCCCTGTCCAGCGAGGCCAAGACATTGCCTTCCACATGCCGGTAGAGAGCCGGAATAGCCTTCCGTGAGAAAAAGTGGCGTTTGGGAACCTGCCACTGAGGAACCGCACATTGCACAAACTCACGGAAGGGGGCCGAGTCTACCAACTGAAAAGGCAGCAGTTGAAGCGCTAGCAATTTAGCCAAGCTAGCATTCAACCGCTGGGCATGTGGATGGCTGGGAGTGAACTTCTTTCGACGGTCCAGCAGCTGGGGCAGGGAAATTTGCCTGCTAGAATCGGACGTCGGTGTACTGCTAGCAGAGTGGCCGCAAGTACTTGGCTGTGACACACCTAATTCTACACCTTCATTCCTCTCAGTGCATGTTTCAGAGAGGACTGAAGTTATAGTGGGGTTGGAGATCACAGCTGATGCGGTGCAAGGAGTGGTCCGCTTTGTTCTTTGGTGTGGGTCTTTGAGGTAGGCTTGCCAACGAGCTGCATGGCAGGTCAACATATGTCTGGTCAGGCATGTGGTACCCAAGCGGCTGATGTTTTGGCCACGCGATATACGCTTGAGACATATGTTGCAAACAGCAGCTGTGCGATCTGATGCACTAGCCTCAAAAAAGGCCCACACCAAAGAACTTTTTGAATGACGGGCAGAGGCAGCGCCCTGCACAGGCGGAGCTCTGCGGTGTGATTCCGTCTGTGTACTGCCCTTACGCTGGCCACCAAAGGGCATCCTGCCTCGTTGGAGATGTGCCTCCTCCTCATCCTCCTCCTCCTCCTCTCTCCTATTAGGCACCCACGTGGAGTCAGTGACCTCATCATCCCCTCCCTCCTCATCACTGGAGCCAATCTGGCAGTATGCTGCAGCTGCTGGAACATGACTGCCAGATTGGTGTCCTTCTTGAGCATCCCCTCTGTCTGCTCTCACGCTACTGCCTTCCTGTAGCTGGGTTTCATCATCAGACCCTTTGAAACGCTGGGCATCCTCCTGGAGCATGTACCCAACACTGTGCTCAAACAGTTCGGGGGACTCCTCAGGAGGAGGACATGGTGGGTCTAGGGAAGGAGTGACTGATGATGAGTCTGACATTGATACCAGGGAAGAGGACGCTTTGGCAGCTGCTTTTCCAGTACCCTGAGCCTGGGTGAGAGAGGATGAGGAGGAGGAGGAGGGCTTGGTCATCCACTCTACCAAGTCTTCGGCATGATGTGGCTCAACATGTCCAGCTGCCGAAAAGAAGGACAAGCGTGTCCCATGGCCATGTGCTGATGACAATGCACCGCGTCCACGACCAGCACTGTTGCCCCCAGACACAGAGCCTGCTTGCCCTCTTTTATTGCCTCCTGACTGTCTGCCTCTCCTTGTTTGCCTTCCAGACATTCTAATAGATGGCCTGCAGGGAGATGGGAAAAAAGCAATAAGGGCTACCTTCAGGTGTCCTTCTCTGTCCCTTTACTTAAGGATTTCTAAATATGGTTGAGGATGATTGCTTTTGCACAGAATAGCACAACGACAATTTCCCTGACTGTCCAAAAAAACAAGGATTTCAAAGATGGTTGATGAGGAATGCTTTAGCACACTATAGCACAAGGAGAATTTCCCTCACTGTCCTTCCCTGTCCCTAGAAACAAGGATTATCACAGTGAAAGAAACTGACACTCTTCCTACCTATAGTTTTCTGTCCCTAGAAAAAATGTTTTTTTAAAGCACACTATAGCACAAGGAGAATTTCCCTCACTTTCCTTCCCTGTCCCTAGAAAAAAGGATTATCACAGTGAAAGAAACTGACACTCTTCCTACCTATAGTTTTCTGTCCCTAGAAAAAATGTTTTTTTAAAGCACACTATAGCACAAGGAGAATTTCCCTCACTTTCCTTCTTTGTCCCTAGAAACAAGGATTATCACAGTGAAAGAAACTGACACTCTTCCTACCTATAGTTTTCTGTCGCTAGAAAAAATGTTTTTTTAAAGCACACTATAGCACAAGGAGAATTCCCTCACTGTCCTTCCCTGTCCCTAGAAACAAGGATTATCACAGTGAAAGAAACTGACACTCTTCCTACCTATATTTTTCTGTCCCTAGAAAAAATGTTTTTTTAAAGCACACTATAGCACAAGGAGAATTTTCCTCACTGTCCTTCCCTGTCCCTAGAAACAAGGATTATCACAGTGAAAGAAACTGACACTCTTCCTTCCTATAGTTTTCTGTCCCTAGAAAAAATGTTTTTTTAAAGCACACTATAGCACAAGGAGAATTCCCTCACTGTCCTTCCCTGTCCCTAGAAACAAGGATTCGCACAGTAAAACACACTGACACTCTCCCTACCTATAGTTTTCTGTCCCTAGAAAAAATGTTTTTTTAAAGCACACTATAGCACAAGGAGAATTTTCCTCACTGTCCTTCCCTGTCCCTAGAAACAAGGATTATCACAGTGAAAGAAACTGACACTCTTCCTTCCTATAGTTTTCTGTCCCTAGAAAAAATGTTTTTTTAGAGCACACTATAGCACAAGGAGAATTCCCTCACTGTCCTTCCCTGTCCCTAGAAACAAGGATTCGCACAGTAAAACACACTGACACTCTTCCTACCTATATTTTTCTGTCCCTAGAAAAAATGTTTTTTTAAAGCACACTATAGCACAAGGAGAATTTTCCTCACTGTCCTTCCCTGTCCCTAGAAACAAGGATTATCACAGTGAAAGAAACTGACACTCTTCCTTCCTATAGTTTTCTGTCCCTAGAAAAAATGTTTTTTTAAAGCACACTATAGCACAAGGAGAATTCCCTCACTGTCCTTCCCTGTCCCTAGAAACAAGGATTCGCACAGTAAAACACACTGACACTCTCCCTACCTATAGTTTTCTGTCCCTAGAAAAAATGTTTTTTTAAAGCACACTATAGCACAAGGAGAATTCCCTCACTGTCCTTCCCTGTCCCTAGAAACAAGGATTCGCACAGTAAAACACACTGACACTCTCCCTACCTATAGTTTTCTGTCCCTAGAAATTTTTTTTTTTTAAAGCACACTATAGCACAAGGAGAATTCCCTCACTGTCCTTCTCTGTCCCTAGAAACAAGGATTTGCACAGTAAAACACACTGACACTCTCCCTACCTATAGTTTTCTGTCCCTAGAAAAAATGTTTTTTTAAAGCACACTATAGCACAAGGAGAATTTTCCTCACTGTCCTTCCCTGTCCCTAGAAACAAGGATTATCACAGTGAAAGAAACTGACACTCTTCCTACCTATAGTTTTCTGTCCCTAGAAAAAATGTTTTTTTAAAGCACACTATAGCACAAGGAGAATTTTCCTCACTGTCCTTCCCTGTCCCTAGAAACAAGGATTATCACAGTGAAAGAAACTGACACTCTTCCTACCTATAGTTTTCTGTCCCTAGAAAAAATGTTTTTTTAAAGCACACTATAGCACAAGGAGAATTCCCTCACTGTCCTTCCCTGTCCCTAGAAACAAGGATTCGCACAGTAAAACACACTGACACTCTCCCTACCTATAGTTTTCTGTCCCTAGAAAAAATGTTTTTTTAAAGCACACTATAGCACAAGGAGAATTTTCCTCACTGTCCTTCCCTGTCCCTAGAAACAAGGATTATCACAGTGAAAGAAACTGACACTCTTCCTACCTATAGTTTTCTGTCCCTAGAAAAAATGTTTTTTTAAAGCACACTATAGAACAAGGAGAATTCCCTCACTGTCCTTCCCTGTTCCTAGAAACAAGGATTCGCACAGTAAAACACACTGACACTCTCCCTACCTATAGTTTTCTGTCCCTAGAAAAAATGTTTTTTTAAAGCACACTATAGCACAAGGAGAATTCCCTCACTGTCCTTCCCTGTCCCTAGAAACAAGGATTCGCACAGTAAAACACACTGACACTCTCCCTACCTATAGTTTTCTGTCCCTAGAAAAAATGTTTTTTTAAAGCACACTATAGCACAAGGAGAATTCCCTCACTGTCCTTCCCTGTCCCTAGAAACAAGGATTCGCACAGTAAAACACACTGACACTCTCCCTACCTATAGTTTTCTGTCCCTAGAAAAAATGTTTTTTTAAAGCACACTATAGCACAAGGAGAATTTTCCTCACTGTCCTTCCCTGTCCCTAGAAACAAGGATTATCACAGTGAAAGAAACTGACACTCTTCCTACCTATAGTTTTCTGTCCCTAGAAAAAATGTTTTTTTAAAGCACACTATAGCACAAGGAGAATTCCCTCACTGTCCTTCCCTGTCCCTAGAAACAAGGATTCGCACAGTAAAACACACTGACACTCTCCCTACCTATAGTTTTCTGTCCCTAGAAAAAATGTTTTTTTAAAGCACACTATAGCACAAGGAGAATTCCCTCACTGTCCTTCCCTGTCCCTAGAAACAAGGATTCGCACAGTAAAACACACTGACACTCTCCCTACCTATAGTTTTCTGTCCCTAGAAAAAGTGTTTTTTTAAAGCACACTATAGCACAAGGAGAATTTCCCTCACTTTCCTTCTTTGTCCCTAGAAACAAGGATTATCACAGTGAAAGAAACTGACACTCTTCCTACCTAAAGTTTTCTGTCCCTAGAAAAAATGTTTTTTTAAAGCACACTATAGCACAAGGAGAATTCCCTAACTGTCCTTCCCTGTCCCTAGAAACAAGGATTCACACAGTAAAACACACTGACACTCTCCCTACCTATAGTTTTCTGTCCCTAGAAAAAATGTTTTTTTAAAGCACACTATAGCACAAGGAGAATTCCCTCACTGTCCTTCCCTGTCCCTAGAAACAAGGATTCACACAGTAAAACACACTGACACTCTCCCTACCTATAGTTTTCTGTCCCTAGAAAAAATGTTTTTTTAAAGCACACTATAGCACAAGGAGAATTCCCTCACTGTCCTTCCCTGTCCCTAGAAACAAGGATTCGCACAGTAAAACACACTGACACTCTCCCTACCTATAGTTTTCTGTCCCTAGAAAAAATGTTTTTTTAAAGCACACTATAGCACAAGGAGAATTCCCTCACTGTCCTTCCCTGTCCCTAGAAACAAGGATTCGCACAGTAAAACACACTGACACTCTCCCTACCTATAGTTTTCTGTCCCTAGAAAAAATGTTTTTTTAAAGCACACTATAGCACAAGGAGAATTCCCTCACTGTCCTTCCCTGTCCCTAGAAACAAGGATTCGCACAGTAAAACACACTGACACTCTCCCTACCTATAGTTTTCTGTCCCTAGAAAAAATGTTTTTTTAAAGCACACTATAGCACAAGGAGAATTCCCTCACTGTCCTTCCCTGTCCCTAGAAACAAGGATTCGCACAGTAAAACACACTGACACTCTCCCTACCTATAGTTTTCTGTCCCTAGAAAAAATGTTTTTTTAAAGCACACTATAGCACAAGGAGAATTCCCTCACTGTCCTTCCCTGTCCCTAGAAACAAGGATTCGCACAGTAAAACACACTGACACTCTCCCTACCTATCCTTCTCTTTCCCTAAACTAAAGGAATCCAGGTTAAGCAAGAAAAAAATAAATGTCACTGTCCCTGCCTATGCTTCTCTTTCCCTGCTCCGGAACACACTACACTAGGCCGCCGTGCTGGCGGCCTTTTATAGTGTGGGGGGTGTACTAAACACCCTCAGCAATAATTAGCCACAGGCATCCTGCCTGTGGCCAATCATTGCTCTCCTCGCTGCCGGCGCTGTGATTGGCCAAGCATGCGGGGTCACAGTGCATGCTTGGCCAATCACAGCGCCTGGATGACACTGCGATGGCGTAGTGCATTGTGGGCTGTTCGCGTCACTCGAATTTGGCGCGAACGGCCCAAATCGTTCGATCTTCGTCGAACGATCGAAGAGACGATGTTCGAGTCGAACGTATGTTCGACTCGAACACGAAGCTCATCCCTACCGACCAGCCTTCTAACCAACCAAATGGTACTGTCTAACAGTATGTGTTAAAAAAAGGGGTTTAGTCTGCACACATTTGCAAATACATGCATAAGCTACAGAGCCCTGTCAAGGCACCCCAATATTTGCTGTAGTCCTAACTCTAAATTTCGAGAGCCTCCATAGTAGAAGCACTTGCATTATAATGGATAGGCAGAGGTCAGGTAAACCTGGAGGGAGCCCACACCTCCTTAAAGGCACAGGAGTGCACTGGATACCCAGCATATAGCACCATGGCAGCAAGGGTGTCCAGTACGTCCAGTTATAGGTGAGGGCAGTGGCCATTTGTTTGTACTATTGATGGGAGACTCCTGTAACATCCTGCACAGCAGTACTGATAAATGAACTAGGAAAGTCAGCAATCCAGAGGAAATCAGGACTTGTATTGATTTGCACTGTGCTAACCTTATAGAACTGGACAATTTTATAGGAGGTAAGTGCACAAGGGTGACATCATAGGTGCTCCTTGATTGTCTAAATGTTGGGTAGGTCCTTTCTTCAGTGTTGTCTGGAGGCAGGCTTAGAACTTGGCAATGTTGTCTTTTGGGGGTGTCCAGATCAAAAGACTGGCTGCACAGATCTACAAATTTTTTGGTGTGTATTTCAGCTTTAACAAAGCTCCACTACCCTGCATCATAGCCAAGGCCTTCGTGTGATATTTAATGTAGCAAAACATTTCTTTTTTTTGGCTGTTCAATGATAATTCACACAAAAAAAAAAAAAAAAATTCTTTCTTCACCTGGATTTAACACAGTAAATATATCTGAGGAAAAGTGTTGTTGCAGATGTTATTGAACATTTTACAGCTAATCAGATCTGCAATAAAAGTTGTGTTTGAACAGGAGCAATGGGGCAGGAGTTTATCTTGATGTTAAAATACAGTATATAAAAATATATATTTAATAGTTTTTAAAGGCATCACTTAGGCCTGGTTCACACAGGGGCGGCACGACTTCGGGGGCGACCTCGGCGGCGCGATCTCAAGACGACTTGAAACGCCCGTCGAGGTGATTTGCATAATGACTTCTGTATAGAAGTCAATGCAAGTCGCCCTGCGTCACCCCCAAAAGTAGTACAGGAACCTTTTTCTAAGTCGGAGCGACTCAGGTCGCTCCTATTAGAACGGTTCCATAGCACAGACCGGGACGCGACTCCTCAGGCAACCGAGTCGCCTGAGGAGTCGCCCCTATGTGAACCGGGCCTTACTCGATCCAAATGGCTCTCTTTATTAACAATAGTGTGCACATTTTAGAACACACTGTATATTGCCTACATGTGTCTTGATTTCCTAAACAAGCAGTAAGATTTAAAGCCCAATTAAACTTTTAAATATATGTAAACCCTAAAAATTAACTTCACTTATTCGCTCCTTTTTCGTCTGATACATATTCAGAAAAGGGAGAAAAGGGGCATGAACCCCGAAATGCATCAGCTGTCCAACCATTTGTTCCAAGGATGACACCATTGCATTCCGGCTTGAGAATACATGATTAGCTTGATGTTTTTATTTTGCATGTGAATCTATGTGGATTCAATAAAAGTGTCAGTAGTAATGCACAAGGTGTTTGCGCCCTCCTGTGTGTTCTTATTCTGGACCACAGAATGATTAGTTTTTGTGTACTTACAAGGTCCTAAAAGTGCTAAAACACTGGGATATGTGCATGTGTTGCAAAGATGTACCACATCTGTTTTTTTATTTTATCTTGACATTAACTTTACAGCCATAGATGGATAAATTGGCCTTCTATCGTCTGGCTGGTTGTACTGAAGGCAATCCATTGATCTACTCAAGTACAACCAGTCTGTTGGGTTTTTTCACCCAAGCACTACCGGTGGCTATAGCCGTCAGCAGCAATCATTGAATTTTGCTGGTGAGGAAGTCTCCATGTGCTCCCCACTGGGAGAACGCATAGGGGAATCCAGCAATTTTCTTTCCTTCAACCTGTGATTGAAGAAAGGAATATTGCATAATGTATGGCCTGCCTAAATCAGCTAAATATATTTTAGGTGTATCAGAACAATAGGTGTTCAAAGTCTTATGCCCCGTACACACGATCGGACCTTTGTCCGACCAAACTCACATCGGAATTCCGACGGAATTCCATCGTAGTAAAATAGAACATGTTCTATATTTAAACTCCGATGGAGTTCATCGGAATGTCTCCGATGGGGCACACACAAGGACAGATTTTTTCCATCGGAAATTCCGATCGTGTGTACAAGGCTATAGAGTTAATTTTCTTCAGAATACACCCACAGTCTGAGTAGAAAAACCTGCCTCCTGCCAGCACACAATTGAACAGGGCCCTTTGCTTTTTGTGGAAGCAGCAGTCTCTACACAGAGGTCTAACATAACCCCTGCTGATTCAGAGCTGGAGCTCTCCAATTGGAAGGTACCATGAGCTTAGCCATACTATTTGGTGGAGAGATATGGCCAGTGCTTTTCATTATTCATTGGCTTATTCATAGACTTGAAGTGTATATAAACCCTAACAATGAACCCTTATCACTTGCGCCCTTTTGGTCTGTTTAATATTCACCATTTAATTGTTTTGTTATATCTATCTGGTACATGCGATAAAATACCTGTTGATTGTGTCATAATTTCATAGCTGTCCTGCGTCTTGTGCACACTTTCTGTGTTATCTCAAAGAGAATAATTAACCTTCCTATTTCTTACTTTTGGACTACAAAATTATTGATGTCTATGTTATAAAGAAAAAACAGTGGAGTGGATTGAGCAGTTTAGCAAAAGAAAACTGGACAGGGCTGACACCAGTAGATGAGTGCATTTCTGGTAAATCAGCAGGTATTTTTTCTGTACTTGGAATATAAAGGTATAACGCATAGGAAAATGTGCATTCATTGCTGATATCCACTGTATATTTTTTTCCCTGACATACACTTCAAAGCTGAACTCAAGTCAGATGTAAAAGACACAGAGAGACACTGTGGAGTCTGGGGCATTGTGGGAGATTTAGGGACACAGCAGTGAGCTGGGTGGCACTGTGGGGAGGGGCGGCTGGGGGTCAATGTGGGAGGCTGGAGGATCACTGAGGGAGGCTGGGGGAAACTGTGGGCTTTACAACAGGCCTCACTTGCACCAGACTGCATCACTGTTAAGCCCTGTACACACGATCGGATATCCTATGGATTCTAATCCGATGGTTTTGTCCATCGGAAATCTGATGAAGCTGACTTCCATCAGTCTTGCCTACACACCATCAGTCAAAAAACCGACCGTCCCAAACGCGGTGACGTAAAACACTCAGATGAGCCGAGAAAAAGGAAGTTCAATGCTTCTGAGCATGCGTTGACTTGATTCTGAGCATGCGTGGGTTTTTTATCCGATGGACTTGCCCACAGACGATCGGAATTTGCTATCGGTTTTTTATCCATCGGATAATTTTAAAACATGTTCTATTTTTTAAAACCGATGGAAAAAAGACCGATGGGTCCCATACACGATCGGTTTGTCTGATGAAAACAATCCATCGGACGGTTTTCATCAGTTAAACCGATCGTGTGTACAGGGCTTCACTCTTTACATTATCCAGGATTATGTGGTCTAGAGACACATCTGGCCCTGGTTGATGTTTCAAATCCAAATTGTAAGCATGTAGGAAAGGGTTAATCTATTCTACAGCTGATCTACAGCTGAACTGACTCACCATAGGAAAAGACATGCTTGTGGACATTGCTGAAAGAATCACCAGGTATGATGTATTTGAAAGCAGGAAATAAAATAAATACACTCTTAAACAATACAGGGAAATGTGCAACAACATATTTGGTTTAAGTTGTTAGATCTAGCTTTAGTGCAATAAGAGTTGCAGTTAGACCTAAAGGCTCCTGTTGCATAGAGATAGTTTTGGGACCTTCTGGATCCCACTCTTTTGTTCCTGGACCAGGTGAAATTCACAACTTACAAAGGGAGGCAAATTTACACTGTTATACAAGCTGTACACTCACTACGTTACATTGTAGCAAAGTGTAAAAATTTCTTCAGTGTTGTCACATGAAAAGATATAATAAAATATTTTACAAAAATGTGGGGGGGTGTATTCA